>JAHRHJ020002569.1:0-11213 GCA_019776745.2 Taxus chinensis | reverse complement strand
CCCGCAGTGAGATCAACAAGTTGATCAATACTTAGGAGGGGGAAGTCATCCTTGGGGCAAGCGAGGTTAAGGTCTCAGAAATCCGGGCATATCCGAAGCCCCCCCGTCGCTTTAGTGATAGGTACGATGTTAGAAATCCATTGAGGATAGTCAATAGGCAAGATGAAGGAAACAGAAAGAAGTCGTTAAAGCTCTTCTTTGACCAAGAGGTGATGCGTGGATGTATCTTTCTTAGTTTTTGTTTGACTGGTTTGGTATCGGGGTTAAGGGTGATGTTATGGACAGCAATGGTAGGATCATTTCCTGGCATGTCAGCATAGGACCAAGCGAAAGCTTGGTTGCGGGTACGGAGAAAGGTAGTAAAGGCGGCTTGTTCTGATGTGTTAAGGGATTGTCCAATCTTCACAATGTGAGGATCCTCCTCCGTGTGGATGTTGATTTCTATAGTCGACTCATTCAACATGGTTTGAGTTTCAGATGGTAAGGCGCGTTGAATATAGGAGTCGTCCGCCCCAAGGTAAGTGAGGATGGAGTCGTCATCCTGGCACTCAACAACATTAATCGAAGGCGAATCCTCTTCGATCATGTCTGGATACAGAAGGGGAAGAGAAGATGGATCCTCATTATCGCGTTGATAAATGAGAGGACCTATGAAGATAGCATTTATGAAAAAAAAAAAAAGTTAGGAGGGATAGATTCAGGGTCTATCGACTCTGTGGGTGATGATGGAAAAGTGGGTGATGATAGTTTGGTAAGGGTGACGTCATCTTCTTCCAGGATACAGCTGACACGAGGTGTCTCCGGTGTAGGTGTTTCAGGAAAACCGAGACCATTGCGATCATTGTGTTTGCATGTAGTCACGAGAATGATTGTATGTCGGGCTTGTTCGTAAAGACCAAAACCAAAGCCTTTCCAAGCAAAGCGAGTCAAGAAGGTGAGGGCGAAACGATGATTTGTCAAGTATTGAAAATTGGATTGGAAAGGAACCACACCAAGAGGAGGTTCAGGGGTAATGGAGGATGTGTCAACACCCCCATACGTTAGGTGGTGCGGCAATGGGGTGGTTCCACAGAGATTACCTCCCCCACGCGACGGTTCGTAGGTGGGATGTGTCATGTACCTATCCATCTCCTTCAGGGTAATGGAAGTAACACTTATATAGGAGCGGTACTCCCCCAGCGTAAGGCTTGAAACATCTACTAAGGGGTCAAGGTGGGATTGTTATCTACCGGGAAGGAAGTATATTTGTAACGGCGGTTTTCATTAGTTTGAAGGTGTTAGGTGCTTGTAATGATGGCTGGGTTGGATGAATGGGTGTCTTACTGGTCAAGCACATCATTAGGGGCGATACAACATATTGGCAAGTTTGAAGGGGGGAGGATTAGCTTTTAACGGTGTAAGGACTTCCCCTCGTACTACTCAATTTTGGCATCTATGTAGGTGGAGGGAACGCATCCCATAGCCCGGTCCAAGGTCCGGCCTAAACATGTTGTAAATTGGAACTCTCCCTCAGTGACATAATATTCCGGGTAAAAGTACGTGGTCCTAACACGAATGTTAAGATCATTGTGCCTAAAGAGAAGTAATAGCATCATTGAATGATCGCAACATAATGGGGTTGGCACACATGCAACTAGAGGGATATTTCATTTGTTGGAAGGCTTTTAATAGATGTGTTTAGGCTAGCGCCCCCATCAAGGAAAACACGACCGTCCTGAATATCCCAAACGTACGCTGAGATGAAAGAGCAGGGTCCGGATTTTCGGGCACCAAAGTAATCGATATTTCATCTTCGGGAGAAACAAATCGACAATTTCATCTTCAGAGAAACTGACTGCAGCAGCTTGTGGTACAGAGACAGAAGTGGTTGGGGTGGTGGGTTGTTTGGTGAGAGAGGCAACGTGATTGGGTGTTAGAATGGAGGCAACGGGCAGGGTTTCATTAGGTAAGACCTCGATCCCTTGAAGAATTTCAACGAGAGCTTGTCGATGAGATTCAGAAGTCTGAATGAGATCATATAGTGTCATTTTTACGGGTGATTGGTGAAGCTGTTTATCATGGCTCGATGGGCAAACTCCATTAGAGACGGGGTAAGCGGGTCCACGAATAACCACTTTGGGTGGTGGTGCAATCGGGATGCTGGACGGAGAAGGAGAGGACGCAGGTGTGCTTTCTTTCACTTTCTCATTGTTTTTCTGCGCTCGAGTAGCAACACTAATCATATTAATCTCGTAGACCTGAGATGAGAAGATGGTTGGGATAAATCATGGTCTTCAAGAGGTGGGGTTTGTAATAATGACAGATCTTGGTGAGGCGGGGACAGATGGTATAGGAGAGGGAATGGAAACTAAAGGTCTCTCCCTTCGTAAGTTGTCTTTCTTAACCTTTCTATCTGGGAGAGGTGACTGACGAAGGATGGTTTTTAAAGCTTGCATCCCTCACCATCAATGTCCTGGTGTGCGGTGATAAGCGCAGATCTTAGACTCATCGTAACCTATAGGGCGAGGTTTAGACGGGTCATAAGGTCTAAGTGGGGGTAGGGAAATGGTCGCATTCTCTACTAACATAGCAAGGATTTTGGCGTAAGATCCTTTGAGTGGGTCAAAATTAGAAGAGGATGAGGGTATTGATTGCATGGGTTTTGGTAATGTTTGGGCGTGGTTAGTTCGTATGGGTGGTGGTTTAGCTGAGGGGTGTTGATACGTGTTTTTCACTAAACGTGGTTTCTTTGGTGCAGAAGCTATATTGGATGATGAGGCCATAGATGGTGTGGTATCAAAAAACAACCACGGGGAAATAGGAGTGGCAGAGAATAAATCCTTTGACGATGGAGTTTGTTTAGGGTTGATGGATGGACATGATACGTGGGGTGATAATGTTGATATACCCTTTGATCCCTGTATGGGTGCAGAAGGTGTAGATCGTTTTGAAGAAAATGCAGGAGGTATGATATATTGGTGCAAGGTGGAAGGATGAGGTCCCAATATGGAAGGTAGGTATGACGATGATGGTTTTGATTGTGATAGAGGCACGGGTTGAGTGTTTCTCCTAGGTGGCGGGGCGGCTTTATTCTTGGACAAATCTAGTCGCTTAGGCGGGTGTGTTAGACTGGGTATGGGTAAGGTCCCAAGCGTAGGGGAAGATCTGGCTAAGTTAATAGAAGTGGACGAGGCATTTGGTAGAGGTGAGGGGGGTGAAGGTGAGAACATGGGTATTTTAAGCTTCTGTAAACACTTCGGGTATATGGTGGAGGTCTCAGGATCGGTCATTTGCATTTGAGTAGAATATGGCGTACTCAAACGTTCCCATAGGGCATGTCTATCTTCTGTGGAATGACAGTCCTCACGTGTGAATGTGAACTTTTGTACAGAAGAAAGGTGGGTTGTGATTCCGGTCCACTGTGGGAGTGATACAGGGGGTAAACGAGGCACTGTATCAATAGATGTCAAGAGGTCAACCGGTCGTTGAAAATATTTAGGCGATGAAGAACTAATAGGTAAGAGGGCATGTTCGAGAGGATCCGTCATGGTTAAAGAATTTGGTGATGTCGGTGCAAGAAATTCCTCGTCTAAGGATGTCAAAAGGAGTGGCGCATCTCCCTCTTGTGCAGTAAGAGGGGTAGAAGGGGAAATATGGGAAATAGATAGGTTAGATAACATCCGTTCGCAATCTTGTAGGGATGTGGTATAAGAAGACTCATTGATGGGAAGAGAAGTCTGGGCAGTTAACTCCTTTATGGGTAAAGGAATGATTTCGCTTTGGTTCGATGGTGGTAAAGGAGGTTCGGGCTCCTGTGTTAGTGAAAAGGCTTGATTCAAAATTTTCTCGATAGAGGCTTTGGGCTGGGTATCAAAGACTGCATGGATCTCATGAACACTCTCCTCGGCTAAGATATCCCGGTTTGTGTTACTGTTGGGAGAGTGAATTCGGGAATGGTTTGTTGAAGATTTTCAAATTTCGGTTGGCAGGGGCATTAGGATTTATCGAGGGTTATATCCCCTGCGTCCACCATTTCCTGCACTATGTTTTTCAACATCTTGCAGTTTTCATGACTATGTCCTTTTACACGGTGAAAGTTACAGAAGTCATTTTCTTTGTACCAGGAAGGTATAGCGCGCAAGTGGAGTCAAACCCAAAGTGAGGTTTAAAATGAGGCAAGGTGATAGCTCCGGCTTAGAGCAATTTTTTCCAAGATGACACCATAGGTTTCTCCCAAGGGAGTGTAATTGATGGGTTCGGATTTGTACTTATAGGTGGTTTTTGGTGGGGTATTAGACGGTGTTTGAGATTTAACCATCACCGCGTGGACAGCTCCTTTTGAGTTAGAAGATGTGGATGTGTGAGGAGTGGTGGTATTTGGTTTAGTGGTAGAATCAGGAGTTCGGAAATTGGGGTTTTTGTTACACAACCGCAATTTCTCTTCCTCCAAGGCTCGAATCTCTAGTTTTCGAGCCATAGTAAAGGCTTCATCGAATGTGCGGAAATTTTGAATTTTGAAGAGTAGGAGAAATGTGCTTAGCATATGCCCGTGTGAAAAGTTCGATAAGTTCAGCCTGAGGCAAGGCATATGTAAGTTGGTTGATAAGGCCATGCCATCGTCCAACAAAATCTGCGATAGATTCGTCTTCGAATTGTCGAATGGCATAAAGGTCAGTGATGGATACTTTCTTAGCAATGTTAATGGAGAAGTGATCCAAGAAAGATTGGGCTAGTTGGTTAAAAGAGAAGATTGAGTGCTGGGTTAAAGCACTGTACCACTCCAAGGCGGGTCTTGATCAGGACATGGGAAATGTGCGGAGTAGCAAGGCATTATCATGGGCAATCAAATAACAAGCATGTCTAAATGATCGCAAGTGCTGTTGAGGATCCTCTTTACTATTAAAACGAGTAAATTTTCGGCAACTCCCATTGAGGAGGATATGAATGAAGGGGAAGCAGAAGGGTGAATGGGCTCCCGACAAACTTGCTCGTATGTCAAGGCGCTACAACTTCCCGATACAGAAGCCTCCAGATTTTGCATTTTGTCCATCATTTGTTTGATGAAATCTATGGTTGGATGAGATGATGGTGCGGTTGTGGCAAACGGAGGCAAATTGGGCAAAGGGCCTCCACTGGACAATGGTGGGGTTAAGTGTTGATAAGGTATGGAGGAAGAATATGTTGAGGCGACAGAATTAGGGATGTCCCATATAAGGTGTTGAGGTTACTGGATACGTGTATGGGAATGAAAAGGTAGGCGGAGCTTGAGAAGGAAAGCTCATGTGGATAGGTGGCCGAGAGCAAGTCATGAATGGGAGTAGTCTGCAAGAGAGATGAGGTAGGGGTAGTTGGTGGTAATGATATGTGGGGTCCAAGATTAGCCAAATAAAATCCAATCTGAGTCGTATGAACCTCTGAAGCTGTCGGATTGGGAGATGGGGCTAAAGGTGCCGGAAGCAAGGTGGTGTTATCAGGCGGAGAGTGGGGGCTTAAATGAGCAGCTATACTAATAGGCATGCCAACAAGGAGCTGACCATCAGGCGTACGGTCAGGGATATGGGACAAATAGTATTGTACAGCGCTAGAATTAGCATCTAGAAACTTGGCGAAGTCCTTATCTCCTATAGGAATTTGGGGGATCTCACTGGTGTCTGTAGGATTCCCCACAGAATGTGAAGGGGGTGATTCAGGTAAAGAAACAGAGCAAGCATGTGAAACCATGGCGACAGCTTGCTTTCGAGTGATAACAACCATGGATAGGTGTTCACAGTAGGTGTTTCAATCTATCCGGAACAGAAACAGCCTCAGACTGGTAAAAATTGGGTAGGTTGCTGGGTTTGTCAGGAATTGGAAAAGAGAGTAACCGATATCGGTCTAGTAACCGATGTCGGTTACACTATAGCCGATGTCGGTTAGGTAGCCGATGTTGGTGTAAGAAGTCTGGGGTTAACAAGATATAAAAGGCTGCTAATTTGATTTTTAACAAAGTTTAGTATATTTGTCAAATTATTGATCACAGAAGACAGAGTATGAGAAAGAAAACAGAACTAAAAACAGGCAAGATGCACACACAAAATCTAGAGATTAACCCTAGGGTTAATTTTAATTATCGTGGGCTTATGCCTTTAGACGTAGAATTATATCAGAATCCTAAACAAGAGACTTAGGGGAAATGTCAAGTTGTTTTGGCTTATAAGCTTACCTCAATCGGGCGGAGGAATACCACGGAAAAAAAAGGGGGATGTTTGAGCTGTTGTGTTAATTGTGAAGTGATTCGGTATGTGTTGTGTAGTGAATGCAAGATTAATTTCCTGTCAATACCATGGATATCACCCCCCATGTGTACGACCTATTACTTAATCTACGTTCACTAGAATTGAAAAACAACAAGCAGGAATGCAATGCACGTGTTTTAAACCCAAATTGAAAATGATATTCGATGAAGCAAAAGAGATGACTTTCACTAATGCAAGATGCAAAAACAAAGCAAGTTCTTTTACCAAAATAATACAAAACCTTATGAATATCTTTAGAAGAAGAAAACAGCAGGTATGCTCCCTATATGAAAGCAAGTAAGAAAGAAAGAAACCCAAAATGGGTCCCACCGGGCATGCCAAAATGTTTCACTCAGAATGTTTCGTTCCTTTTAGAAACAGATAAGGTTAGGGGCTAGGAGGAATACCTGTAGAATGTCGAGATGGTGTGTGTGTACCGCTAGAGAAAGATTAAGCTGATTGCGAAGAACTCCTTTTTGTCTTGGAAGGACTACCTGCAAATAAGAACACAAGACCACAAGATTTTGATTAGACAATAAATGAGGGAAACTGCCTTGGGCCCAGGAAGTATAAAACTTCCTTTCGAAGGTGGTCAGTTTCCCTGCTAATATGAGATTAACACAAAAGACTGTAAAATATCAATTAAGTTGCTTCATTGAACTGGGTAGGGGAAAGGCTGATTTTCTGGTTTTGATCAGAGGAACCGATGCCGGTTACTGATAACCGATGCCGGTTACTGATAACCGGTGGGTTCTAGGATCTGTAGGTTGGTTGCTTTTGTGGGGTAGTTGTGTTGTTTGTAATGCTGTATATAGGTGGTATTAGGAAATAAGGTGATGAGAGGTAGATGAATGATAGTTAGAGGTAATATGCATGCTGGGTAGTGGATTCAGAAATGGATTTATGAGGACTGTGATTCAAAAGAGCATAAGAAATGTTATAACAGAGGACATGCAAGATGTGACTTACTGGTTTTGACGAAGATGCAAGCTGATCTCCTTTGCTGTAAACACTTCTGGTTTCTTCACTCGTCTCTGCTTGGTCAAGTGAAGGTCTGGACTCTCTCGATCGCTCCTGATGCTCTTTCTTGATTCAAAGAATCCTTTTCTCTGATCCAAAAATGAAATTATGATCCTTTGTTTTTGGTTTGGGGAGCCCATTTACAGGGAACCGATGGCGGTTACGTAACCGATGGCGGTCGAGTAGGAACCGGCATCGGTAAGGAAAAAGTAGGCTATTTTTAGTAAAATAGCCCACCTTCCCTGCTTTTCTCCCGAGAGATCAGTTGCGGGCTTGGTCAAGTGGCTAGAAGGTCGGTTTTGGGTGCGAGTAAGGAGGCATTAGTTATGGATGTGAGTCTAGACCAAGTCATAGGTCTTAATTAGGTTAGTTTAGGGTTAGGGCTAGGTCATGATGAGGTGGCAAAATGAGGTGGCAGGTAAGGTGATGTGGATTTATCAATTACAAGGTAATTAATAAATAATTGTGTAAGGTTTAGGTGATGAGGTTAAGTTGTGAGATGAGATGCGGGTCACAAGGGGTCGTAAGACAAAAATTTGGTGTCTACACTTGGGTCTTTGGATGCGATCGTCAGATTAAGGGGACCTATCATCCAACAATACTATCCGAGAGTGGAGGGTCCTGCCTAGGTTCACTTTTGGGTCCTTACCTACCATTGGTTTTTTTTTTCATTTTTTAGATAGTTATAACAATTTTGACCAGAGTGCTATGAACCAGAGGTTTAGTGGGGCCCCACCCTAATGGTTTTGAAAATGTATACTATGAACTATGGGTTTGAAAATGGGTCCCCTCCTTGAAAAATCAATGCAAATAGGTCCTCAGAAGGAAGATATATACAATTTTTCAGTGTGTACAAACCATGACCATTGATCCGTTGATGATGTAATGTTTCCACCACGCTCCAGTAAGATCCACTAGCCACTACTGGATAGAGAGTCACCGGCCGCAACCATGTTATGATACAACAACTATCACCATTAATCAGCAACCACCCCTAAGGAGATTGCACGGCAGCGGGATTTGACTTCCCTGGGTGAAATCCGAACACTTTATTTTTCATCTTAACTGATCCACACCAAACCCCATTGGTGACCATTGGTCATTTTTGCATTTATCATTCTTGCTTTCATTTAATTCCTGATGTGGGTTGGTTTAGTTGCTTGCCACTAGGATCTAATTTTAGAGTAAAAAACTTCTCTTTTGATATAGACAATTTTGTTTTGAGGCATCATTATCCAGTCTAGATCATATCATATGTATTTTTGTCAAGAGCACATCACAAGAGAGGATTACAAGGGTTGAAAGGCCTATATAGACTTGTTCAATGATTTTATTACTGCAGTACAATGGTTACAATGAGGTACAAGTATTAGTTAGCCCATTTAATTATGTTTAAGGCATAAGAGAACTAAGTATAAAGGATAATGGAGCTAAATGGTACATGATACCATAACTGTAAGCTCACTTTTAGAGAACACATGGAGTTTAAAATATTATGCAAGTTTTCGCCTTGAATCAATAGAGATTAACCACCAAGGTTATTATAAATCAACGAGGACATAACCTTATTTTTGTTTCTAATGTTTATATGAGTTATTAATGCTACCGAATCTAGGGTTTGTAAATAATTTAATGCAAATTAAATCTAAGATAAGCGAGCACTGATGAGTAAATGGATATAATAATATTCAAGAAAGATCAAGAAAATGAAATACAAGAAAGAGTGATGGATAGGGTTGATTGATAAATGTAATTAGCTTGTCACAATATGTTTGGACTAAGAACTGGGAAGGTGAATAAACTGAATCAGGTGTATTTTGGGATTGTATTAGCTCTAGGATCTAATTGATTGAAAGTGAAGACCCCTCCATGGACGGGCGATGAAATCTACTAAAAGGGTATAAGGTCTTCAAACTGTGCTATAGTTTGTTTAGGGTGTCGATGTCTATGGAAGTGCTCTTGACGGACGTTGTTTTTATATCACTTAGAACTGCTCACTAAGAAAAGTTGCGCATTGCTATGTGAAGGAGAAGAGTTAATATTGTGGGATATTGTCACACCTGTAATCCTAATGTGGATTAAACCCTAGAGGACCCACGATAATGTCCTCAAACACGAGGTCTTGATCGAATAAAATGGATATGCATATTCTTGAGTTAGACTGAACTCGGTGGTCAAGCTCATAATGTGTTGTTGTCACCTAGCATCCTGTACTATATTGTATAGACTCTAAGGAAGTTGTGTGTGTGTGTGTGTGTGCTGAGAATAGTTTCCCTTAAGCTAGGGTGCCCTAATGTGAATAACACAAAGAGATGAATGGGATACAAGTACTTTTTACCAAATTTAAATCATAGGACGTAGGTTTTTAGGAATTCAGTAGATAAACCCTCCTATGACAGTGAAGATCTATGTTCATCAATGCTCGTAAATGCATCCCTTTGATGTTTGTTGAGGGTAGAAAATATTAGACTCCTTGGCCAGTAGTATGATGTATTTTGTATGTGTGTTTGCCCCTGATTGAGGTTGGTATGGTGACAGGGATATTATATTGGATACGAATTCTCGTACTTAATGTTTTATCATTAACAAGTGCTGTGGCCGACCAATGGGTGATATATATTGAAGACAAGAAATAAGTAGCATTGAAAAGATCAAAAAAGAGGTAAAGAGGACATGGTTTCCCAGTGGGGACAGTAGCACCTAGGCACATCTTGCCTCTAATGAATGGTCATGTACAGGGTTCCCAATAAGGTCATACTATGAAATCTAATTTGAGTAAGATGTCAGGCATATGTTGCAAAACTATAAGTTGTCAGTAGAAACAAGAAACAACAAGGATGAAAAGGATTAAAGCAATGTCAAATCAAAGTAGAAAGGTGTATAATGAGTAGTTCTCTTGCTTAAGAGTCGGAGCATATAAATGAGTGGTATTTAGAGGATAGATGTGACACATATAAGTGAGTGTGATTTAGTGACTGCATTAATTGCAAGTACATATGTGAGCATACTTGTTACTTATTGAAGATACACATAGGTAATGCTAGACACAAATGAAGCATCATAAGAAAAATAAGTAATGCATAATAAAAAAGGATAAAACTAATGGAAAAAACGTAATTTCCAAATGGTCATGACTAAAAAACATGATGGTTTGGTCCATAGAGGTGAACAACACAGAGGTTGAAATTTTGAGAACATTATGGTGTTGGGGTTAGTACACCGGTTGTACAGACAATATATCAGATATAAGCATACATGCAAATAAAAGTGAGATACTCTACTAGAAAAAATATACAAACCAAGAGACATAAGGCAACACTAGATTTAACGTGGTTCACCCATTTTTGGCTACGTCCACCAAGAAACAATCCAATGTATTATCCAAAGCTTTGACAAGATATACAATGAAGATTTACAATTTTCTACACCTCTTAGATGTACAATACTTTCTTTCTCTTAGGTTTTTGCTTTTTTTTCAAGAATTCTCTCTCTCACCAACTTTTGCAAGTTCTTTCTAATTCTTGTTAATCTCTTACTTCTAAACCCTAGCTTTTATGCTTATATAGCCATTTATAGACTTAGGGAGCTTAGCCATGTAATTATAATCAATAGATATACTTTAATGCTAAAAATATATCTAATTCCTAAGAGTTAATTAAAACATCCTTGCACAGGTAATCAACGTACTATCTCATTTTTTGAGTTTACGCCAAAAATATCAGATAACCCTAAGAAAATTTTAAGCTGGTTTTACAAAATTACCTTTCAGAGAGATAATCAGGTTTTCGGGTCTTCCAAGCATCGAAACCTGCCTTCGTCAAAACATGCCTCATGTCTCATGTTTCCCGAAACCTGAAACCTGAATTGCCTAAGTCCTTCATGTCGGGTTTTCAGAACTTAGAAGCATCTAAACATCTCATGTCTCATGTCTCATGTTTC
>JAHRHJ020002568.1:0-11223 GCA_019776745.2 Taxus chinensis | reverse complement strand
CGCAGCATTAGAAGTTCCAATGCTTATACAATCCTCTTTTGTGTTTTAACCATGATGGCATTTTGTTTTCCCACCTATAATCATTCCTTCCTCTATCTCATACTGTGACACAAAGCCAATCCGACAGCGTTATTTTATGAAACATACACCAGGATATGGATCCCGCGAACAGAAGGCTACAGAGAACTACCTGAAGCCCCCAAGACTCCTCCCAAAATCTATGCACTTTGGCTCAGTCCTTCCACGGACCCTTCGTGATGGTATAAAGTGAGCTTTCTATGTTGGAACTTTGGACAACCAACCTTCTTCTTCCTCCACGTGTTTAACACTCAATGCCAGATCTCACAGATTATCCTATCAATGTCCAAAAATCTCAAGCCGCACAATGTT
This sequence comes from Taxus chinensis, assembly GCA_019776745.2. Lineage (NCBI taxonomy): Eukaryota > Viridiplantae > Streptophyta > Pinopsida > Cupressales > Taxaceae > Taxus > Taxus chinensis. The sequence goes on along the minus strand of JAHRHJ020002568.1, from coordinate 10,833 downwards.
GGAACACCTTAACCTTATCTCTAACCCTACAATTATCACTCATTCTGCAACAGCTTCCAATTTTTGGTAGAATAGTGTAAAGTAACTTGGATCTTAGATTTTGGTATATGTAATCAATTCTCTTAGTCAAAAAAAAATCCAAACTACATATCTAATTTATGGCCCTCCCTCGTCCGTATTAGAAGGGGCAACCAAGAGGCTTCGCCTCCGCCCTGTTTTTTCCACGATTTATTTTTGCCATGTTCCAAAATTTAACGACATGGACTTGGAGGACACAAGTTACTTGAGGCAACACAACAAACTTTGATATTTTTGTCTACCTATAACACCCACCGGGCTTGTAGCCACTTGTAGTTTTGTTCTCATGTCACTCCTCGATACCCTTTCTTCCACTAGATACACACATCTATCCACCTCCCCGCATGAGACCTTGACAAAATGCTTAATCGGTTCAACACAACACCACACTAATGTTAAGCAGACATGTTTGCGTATACATCATAGCTACAAAGTGTAGTACACCTTCCTAGGCCACGCAACTCTTCCTTACTTCTCCTTAAACCACTGAACTTGATGTGAACCTCGAGTATCTCCCTTCCCAAACATGACACAAAAACAGTTCAGAAGCGAACAATGATATACATCGGATAGAAAATGCATTGCCAACTGGTACCTTCCTGCCATTCCGTTCTTAGTATATTGCCACAATATTCTCAAAGCTAGCACCTGCATAACCCTATCACCAATGCGCATCTGATTTCAAGATAACACAGGACGCAGATTCTTCTCCAACACATATCACGATCTGTAAAATGCTCACAAAATTTTTTGTTGAACATCACATAAGCACACAAGAAACATTCCACATGCTACAAAATGCCCCACTTTTTATGTCAGTTTTGTCCATTTTGTATCATTAAATTTGTAAAATATTTGAGACTGTTGTTGAAGTGACGTTGATGCACCAACACCCACCCGCTTCCTTTCTTCGGGATGCATATAAAGTTCAGCCACCAACCATGGAACACCTAATCACTTATTCAGTCTACTCAAGATTTTGAGCTACAGAAGAACCGGAAACTGTGATAATGGAAAAAGGATCGAACACAATCATTGTTTTGGGTCCACCTATATTTGTGGATGTCCCTTGCTCAGAATCAACTCAATGACCTTTTCTGTAAATGGTCTAACTCATATTAATACAATCCTTCAAAATATTAACCTAGAACTTTGGCTCAACCCTATGACATCACGACACTTGGGACTTGTACAGCACAAACTATAGACAAACACTTGCTTTATCCTAACACGTGCACTACCAGCAGACACAGGACTTGGCTCTAGATGTGTTCTGACTCTGACCCGAATCAGATTCAACAAGAACCATTGCAAAGAATGGCAGTTCTTCACACCACCTCACCATGGGGAAACACATGGTCTAATAGTCTTGAAATGTTAGGGAAACACAATATTCGACATACAATAATATTGGACCATACCTGACGTTCCCCGATTTGCAGATAATTGGTTCATCATCATAGAGCTAGATAAAAGTTAAGACACAATTACAACACATACATGCCACACCACCATCTTCCACACTTTCTTCTCCTTTGTCTCTAGCACAAACATATCTCTTGATCCCATACTAACCATTCAGCAAAACACACCCTTGGTACCTCCACTAAGATTGATAATTCATGGAATGGCTGGGCACAGGAAACTATTTCTAATAATAAAATCTAGAATTCCATTCACATCATCAACCACAATCTCCCTCACCTCTACTTGTGCCTTCGCCCCTACCGGTGTCCAAAAACATCACATCTGCCACTCCACAATCACTCAACCCCTGCACATTCCAATCAAAACTGAAAACCCCTTGAAGGTAGTTTATTATCATCTTTTCAATGAGTCCGAACTATAGAATATGTCTTATTGATGAAATTAGTTTCATCGGCTAAAGTTGCTAATAAAAATGACAGTAGGCTCCACGAGCTTTTCCCCACACTTTGAAAACATCTGCATTTGGGAACATGACATCTCAGTTATCCCTCCTCGGTGACCTCGAGCAATTACCACCGGTTTTTGACTTCTTTTTATGCACAGTATTCCTACAGAGCAACCCTTTGGAACGGATTTTGTCTCCATTACAATTACATTGCAACAATATGTTGGCAACAAGGAACACCATGCACATGTTTCATTAGGGAATTTACTGCTCCAAATGCAAGATTCCCCCCTCTAATTTGAGGGGATTGGTAATCTAATTCTCGCACAAACCAACACCTAAAAGCAGCAAAGCCACCTTTTTAAATACGCACCACAGTTTTGCAAAAAATGATAGGTCGACGCCCACAACCTACAGATGTTGAAGGCCTTGAACGTTTCGATCACCCAATCCATTACTGAAAGTAATAGGCGGAATGGACCAAGAAATCCTAATGATGATCAATTTGAACACAAAGTTCTGTTGTGTAAACAACAAAAACTCATGCTTATTGCAAATATGTGGGTTGATGCACGCCTTATGAAAGGGGCCAATAGTAACAATCACTACCTTGTCGATGACCTCAATAAACCACATGCATTAACTTTATTTTTGTTTGTAAAATTTGATAGATACAATGGCCCATGTTGGGATCCCTCCAACCCGTTACATATTCCCATACTATCCACAAGTCCTAAGGACTTACTTTGCACAAAGCAACCATCGACATTGGAACCAATGAAAGGTAGGGTCTGACATTCACATCTTTCTCCAGAGTGCCCTTGCTCTTGCAAATCTACGCAATTCATTTCACGTCCCCTCTTTCTTCATTTGGAGAGATACTTAATATGTGCCCGTACTAATGTTGGAGCAAGAAAAAGAAGAATCAAAGACTACAACTTATCACTCAACCTGCGTAAAATACACCAAGCTGCTTTTGATCACCGACATCCGCTCTACTATACTCAACACTTCTTCTATCCAAAGACACGTCAAGGGATATCAAATGTCATATGTTTATTGAAACAAAATTTCCCACTAAAGCTACCATTCGATAATACTGCAACTGATACCATGGTCTCGTGATGGATTAACGGTGCATTGGTGAGGTTTCAACACCGTGTCTGGGGTGTCAACTGGAAGGTCCAACTGCAACTCCATGCGTGGAGAGGGCAGTCGGCGTGCAGCCTCTAAGCCGCGGCCGGTGTCTTGTGGTGAACTGCGTCCCAAGCACCCGACACACTAAAGTCCTACGACACGCCGGCAACTAGCAAGCACACACATTGCAAGTGTAGAGGAAAGGGGGCGCAACAAAAGCACCCGACACGAGGGGAACTACAACATCAACAATAAAATTAGAACTAATCAAAACAGTATCACAGGATCATATAATTTATAACAGGGGAAATGGAAAACAACGGCAATTAAGGGGATCAACTATAGGGCGACAGTACAACATCCGCGAACCCCGGAACAACACAGTAGAAAATTAATAAAGTTACTCTCAACCCAATCACGGGGGCGGCTGTCTGGGACTCCGGGTAACGGCAGGGATGCTTATCTGAAAGTAAAAAGAAAAAAAAAAGGGCGCGCCCAAGCCGTACGAGAAGAAGACATCAGTCAGGTTCACACCAAACTCTAGAGCGGCGGCGACATCAGGCAATATGAGAGCTCCCGGTCGTGACTGCGTCGCGACGGGTCGTTGTTGGTTGTAAACATGGTGGCGGATGGTTAAAGAAAGTAGGGGTTAGGTTGCTACCTACAAGATTGGCAACATGAGGAAGCAAAGCCCTCCTCTCCAGCATATGTTCTCTGATTGTGAAGCTCAACAAAGCTTTGTATGTCATAGGTCCCCACATAAGCTCTTCAAAGGAGTATGTCAAAATTTACAATGTATCCTCCATATGCTCCTTGCCCATAGGTTTAACCACCAAACAACATTTAACCATTTACAATTTAATAAATTCATGGAATAATAATTTATTTAAAAAGCAGAATGTTGTGAGCACCTTTGTGAGGATATCTATGTGTGAATCTGGTTTCATTCCCTATTTCTCTTGTCTAGAAACCTCCTTAAAAAAATTTGTAAATGAAATTTCATGGATTATTCATTCATTTTGAAGCAATAGAAGTCTGTGAGCGTTTGAATTTAAAGAGTAAATACTAATACTAATAACGATATCATATGTAGAGCCAACACCCTGGCAGCAGACAAAGAATTCCAAGGGTTCCTTCATAGTTATTTCACCAATGTATATATCATGTTCACTAATGTAAGTTGATGTCCTTTGAGGGACGAACTCCTTCCATGCAATTGTCCGTTCTACGTTACTGATCCTTCAACCTGAGCCAGTAAGTGTCAAACTCAATTACTTGGTGAAGCCTACGTGCAGGCTTGCAACTTTGACAAACCTATCCAAAAATTGTTGTCGAGCCTCTAGCTTTGTATTCCTCACATTAATTGTTTATGTACATTGTATTTAGCATATCCATTATCACATACGCATTTTGACATACACAAACCTGTCCCTCCTTTATCATCTGTTCAGCAGGTGTTGCCACCAAATCAATTTATATGCATCGTTGTCATCTTCAAAGTATATACACATTTAAAAAATTACTTTTCCTTGGTCAAAGAAGGGGTTTGAATCCCTGAGCATATGTATTGCAACACTGTATGGCTTCCCGTTTTAGAAATCCAATTCCTTGTTCCCAAAAAAATGAATTGCACACCATGTCCTCTCATCTCCCTCTTCCTGTTGGAGAGGACGCTGACATGGCTATATTCATAGTGTGAGTATTTCATGCATAGTTTTCCTATTCAGCGAGTACTCGTCGAGTTGGTGAATAGTCACCATATTTTCTCCATGTTGAATATTTGTCCATAAAACTCTCGACCCCAAGATCGCGAATATTCCCCAAGACTCGCCATGAATATTCACCAAAACTTGGTGAGTTCTAGCCCACAACTCACCATATGGAGAAGGGACATAGAACAATCCAAAAAAACATGTATTTTATGTTGCAAAAATGCTACTTTTTGTCTTATAAATGCTTCACACTCCCTCACTTGTAATCACACAACTATTTCTCCCAAATATTTCTTTAGAACGGGGAAGAGGAAAATGTAAATTATTGTAAACTGTAACTTGCATAGATATGCAATTTATGATGATAATTTTCAATGACAGTCATCATTAATTCATAACACTTACCAGATGGCTCTTATATTCACACGATGATGCTGTATTGTATTGGTATTCAAATCTAATAGAAAACACTTCCCCAACATTTTATGGACTCATTTGATACATTTTGTAGCGATATTTTACATAATTTATGTTTTTAAAATAAATTTGCACATTTTTTAAGTGGCTGAATTTGGTTTTCTTGGCCATGTTGTGGCATGAATTCAGGAGATGACAATATTCACGAAAGTGATGGATCATATTCTTCATTCAGTTGTTTTATCTTTTCATAGGAGGGAGCTATGGTGTTCATGCTAATGCATATGATAAATAGTCAATATGTTCCTTGTCTGGATTAGACTACGAGTTGCTTAGATAAATTTTCTAGAAACAACTCCATTTGATTAGAATTTTTCCTCCTGTCAAAACCTATTGGTATCTCTTTTGTGAGTTGAAACCTGTATGCCACCACTACATGAAGATTAACTAGATAGATCTTAAGTGATTTGTTTACAAATTTATGATAGAATGTATTTGTTTAATAATAAAATTATGTTTCGGGGCTCAGTATGCCCCAAAAAAATTGGGTATTATCCGATGCTCACTCTGAAGGCCTGATTATGCCACATGGATCAAATATGAGAACCATTCTCCTCTTGAAAAATCTAGGGAGATCGTCACTTAGCCTTACTTGGCCCACCCCACATAGATGGAAAAATGAAGTATGAACATGGCTGATGTAAAGCTTGATTGATCACTCTTATAATTTTCATTACGTGTAACCACACATACGAATGCAAAAACGTCAAGGTGGCCTGGGATAATCCTCCCCATCTACCACGCAACAATTTACGAAGGATCCTCCATCTCTAATAAAAAATTTGTACCCTGAGTAGAGAAGGTGCGAAGATTTGGGAATTATGTGTCTGGAATAACTATGAACTCGAGCTTGGAGCACTTCAGAAGTGATAAAAGAGATTTTTTTTATCCCTCTCCACACTTGATCTATCCCTTCCGAGTTTGTAGACCTTTATCACCACCTTGACGCATCACAATAAAGGGGTGACCTTTGCTGAATTTTTGAAATTTATACAAAAAGAAGAATCCATTCAGATAGTGCATGAAGAATTTGAGAACAAAGCATTGATCTCAAGGCATAAGAAGAGTCAGAACCCTCACAAGAGACAAAAGGAGAAGCAAACACAAAAGCAACCACAGAAGCATAAGTCTCTAAAGGTGAATCGATTTTGTAACATATGCACCACAAATATGCACGAAACTATGAACTATTGGTACAATGGTCACACACAACACAATTCCAGAGAAGAAAGAACATTTGGCTGAGGTGCTTCATAGAAATCCAAGTGGTGTCCTCATCAAAAGAAACAGAAAGGACATGTCGCAGCCCAGCCATATGATGTACTTCATATATGCATGTCTCAGATAAGAAGAGGAAGAAGATTGATGTAAAAATACTCCAGTACATATATTTGGGGTACAGTACTACCTCAAAATCATATTGTCTCATGTATCTGTGAGACAAATAATATATATGAGAGTCGAGATGTGGTTTGTGATGAGTCATATCATTTGAATCTTTTCCATAGAAAGAAGAGTTTGCACCAACCTCCTTTCGTAGATTTATCTCATTGCCAGTTGATGAGCATGAGGATTATTCAAAAAATAAAGATGAGCTATAAGGGGAATGGTTCATTGATCTTAGAAATTTGGAAAACAATTGTTCACATCAGGAGCAACGTTAACATCTAAAGTGGGTCCAAAGCACCATAAGATACTCCCACCTAAACTCTCTTCCTGAAAATTCATCAGGAGTTTGAATGAGAAGACATGCAACAAATGAGGTAAATATCACACTCATGAGTTTAGTGGTTGATAACACCAAACCTGATTTAGTTCATGAGGCACTCAATTAGCCAGAGTTGAAGAAGGCGATGGATGTAGAATATGACTCATTGATCTAAAATTATACATGGGAACTTGTCGATCTAGTTACATGTAAGAAGTCCAGTGGGTGTAAAATGATTTTCAAAACAAAATACATGGACCATGGATCTATCGACAAGTACAAAGCACAGTTAGTTGCAAATGGTTATGCTCAACAAGAAGGAATTGACTACGAGGAGACCTTTGCACCCATTGTGAAGATCTAGACCATCAGATTTGTTTTTGCACTGGTAGCACAAAAAGGATGAAACTTCAACATATGGATGTAAAAAGTGATTTCTTCAATGGTGATCTTAAAGAAGAAGTATACATGACCTAGCCCGATGAATTTTTTAATGAGCACCATCCTCAGAAGATATGTCGTCTAATTAAGTCTCTTTATGGACTTAAATAGGAACCCAGGGAATGATACATTAAAATAGATGATCACAAATTCTAGCATGGATTCACTCGTAGCCCCTTTGATACAAATATGTATACCAAGAAGATAGGAAGAGAGATTTTTATGTTGGTTTTGTATGTGGATGATATTGTGATTATATGGAGTTATGAAAATCTCATCGAACATGTTAAGAATGTTTAGAAGAAATCCTTCGACATGAAAAATTTGGGACTACTTCACTATTGTCTTGGCTTGGAGATATGGCAGAAGAAGAATCATTTTTTATCTCCCAGATGAAATATGCCAAGAAAATACTAGAAAAGTATGACATGTCATATTGTAAAACTATGTCCACTCCAATGGAAAAATGTTTACAACTTTCTAGATTCCAGGATTCTCCTCAAGTAGATGGTTCTCACTACATATAGCTTATTAGGAGTCTCATTTACTTCACGTATATACGGGACCATATCTTTTCTTTGATGTTAGTTATCTTTCCATATTTATGCAAGAGCCGAAGGAATGTCATTGAGAGAGAAGCATGTGTTAAGATATGTGTGAAGTACAACTGACTATGGTATGGAATATCAGAAAGAACTTTCAGTTCTTCTTGCAGGGATATATAGACTCAGAATATGATGAATCCATTGATGACAGGGAATCAACTTCTATCTATATTTTTCATCTTGGTTCTAGACCTATCTTGTAGATAAGTAAGAAGAAAACTATTTTTTCTCTCTCATCTAGTGAGGTAGAGTATCACTATGTACAAGGAACTATGTTCAAAGTTATTTGGTTACATCACATTTTAGGAGATATTGGAATACCTAAAGAAAATCCTTCCATCATTCATTGTGAAAATAAAGGTGTGTTGAAGCCTGTGAAAAAACTATTTTTCCATGAGAGCACAAAACACATTGATGTCGAATGTCACTACATTTGAGAACAAGTCTTAAACCACCACATCCAGCTCAAGTACTGCCCCAAAGTTTCTCAGATTGCATATATACTCACCAAGTCTCTTGGCAAGGTAAAATTTATAATTTTTGGCGGGTACATTTGTAAAAAACAATATATTAAAGGAAAATTCCGGTTCCTCTTGATCTGGGATGGATGTAATTTTGAGCTCTAACAGTTTTTGGCACCCCCAGTGGGATGAGTATGATTTCGTTATTGTTAAGTTTCATTGTGTGAATTAGTGATTTCCAACCTTTAGAGGCCTGTTTTAACACATTTGGCAACTCCTTACACTCATATCTATTGTTTTCAGTAGTGCGCACACCTTTTTCATGAGAAGAGTACATACCAAACAGATCACAACAACTGAAGAGTCCTTTGAATACCTTCAAATTTCTCCAAGAATAAGAAGCATCAGAACAACCATGTGTAGATTTCCATCTCCAATGCTTCATGCACTTTCTACACCACCTCTTGACAAACCTTCCTTATATTCCACTAGAGTTCTCAGACCTATCATTATGGTAAAACAGTAAAATCAACCATTTGTTTATTTTACTAGTAACATTCCTCTTGCTCTCAACGTCTAAAATCCTATTCTAGCATCTGCACTTAAGAGTATCCATTTCTTCACTATGGAAAATCAAACCACTCCAGTAGACCATATCCAATACATTGCCAATGTAAGTGTTATCCACCAAATTTTTGAACAAGATGTGGTTGTTAGGCTATTAGATTATTCATTCAAGGGATATATTTACAATGGTCCAGAAGTATGTCAGCTTAATAAATTAGAAATTGGAATCAGTTTGGGGTATCCCTTTGCAGTCAATTTGGAGAGAAGGAAGATAACCTCTCTTTACTTGAACAATTGAAAACCATAAAGAGCGCTCCCAATGAGCTCATGACATACTTTAATTTCATATTTCATATTACCTGGGAGGGGATTCCCTCCCTGGTGAGACTTACACCTAAAGGTGATTTCCTTTACTTTTTAAGGGCTTTGAATTATGATATTGTTGTCATGATCTAATCTATGGGGGTGAAACATTTCGTGGGGCCTATGCATTAGCCATAAGGGATGAAAATTGTCTAATACAAGCAAGGAAGTTAGCCCCTAGGCTGCATGTTCCCTTTTTTCTAGAAATGCCTCAAGCGCCCCAACCTTTCATTTCCCCTATTCCTGAGCATAGTGCTCAACCCGTTGCCTCCACATCTTATTCTCTTATGTAGAAAAAGGAGTGTGAAGAAATGAAGGTCTTGATTAGAAATGTGTCCAATAAAGTCGTAGCTTTAGAAAAATAGTAGACGCAAGCCTTTAGAAATAATTCCAATCAAGGGTGTAACTAGATGCATCATCCCTTCATAAATCACTATCCAAATCAAAGATATGGGAAGAATGATAGATGGCATGCTAATACACAACTCCTTATTTAGATTATTTCCCTTGCGTAAAACAGTCCAGCGGCCAGTTCTAGTTAAGCACTTGTTCTATTTTAGAACAATTCGGGCCAAGAGATAGAGTGGTGTTTACCTTGTAACATGCCTCATAGCCAGTAAAATTGTGCTAATGCCTTGCATGTGTAGGCCTATATGATTCAAAGTGCTTCAGGTGGTGATCCCTCCACCAGCGTGTGCAAACCTGAAAATAAAGAAGTTCCAAAATTTGTTCCTGAGGTGAACTTTTGTTCTTTGGTGTCAAAGACTTTTGTATAATCAATCAAGTTATGGATATCCAAAATGGACCATGCGCTTATGTTGTTTATAAAACAAGATACAAGAAGATTATTCTTGTAACAAATCATATCAATGTTTTAGCTTCCCACTCAAGTGTGAGATACTTCATCATGGGATCAGAAATCAATGAGAAAAGAGAAAGATGGGTGACCAAAATCATGGAGTATGATGTGACTATCAAAGACACTAACCTTATCAATCAAGTTATGGATATCCAAAATGGACCATGCGCTTATGTTGTTTATAAAACAAGATACAAGAAGATTATTCTCCTAACAAATCATATCAGTGTTTTAGCTTCCCACTCAGGTATGAGATACTTCATCGTGGGATCAAAAATCAGTGAGAAAAGGGAAAGATGGGTGACCAAAATCATGGAGTATGATGTGACTATGAAAGCCACTAAACTTTTCAAAGGCAATGCACTTTGTAAGCAACTTGCAGAGGACGTGCATTTTGAACCTGAGACTTCATTGTTTTTAGATGAAATCCTCCTACATGTTGAAACTAAGCAGAATGAAGATCTAAGCACACACACCTGGATAAAGGACATGGTCACATTCCTTTCCTCTGCCCATCACCCTTCTGTTTCAAACAAAGAAATATATAGTATC
>JAHRHJ020002567.1:0-11239 GCA_019776745.2 Taxus chinensis | reverse complement strand
TGGATTAAGAAAAGAAATTACAAAATACCTCATAGGTCCCTATTCACAGGACCCCTTCACTAGTTTTTTGGTATGTTGTCATGTAAATGGTTTTCCCATCCATTGGTGCAATAATATTTTATTAAAAATTTCTGGTACCAATGGTGGATTGTGTTTTATTTCCCACCTTGTAATAACAACGAGGTGCCCATTGTACTTATGAGGAAACTCTATTGCGATTTATCCTAACGAGATCCAAATTATTTTTGATTTATGAGATTTTCAAGGGCCGATGACAAGGATCTGCAAAAGCGTCCAAGTTGCACACATCACCTTTCAAAAGGGTAGAGCCCTTCACAAAATCCCCCTCACCCTATATTTGTCCCTCGAGTCTTAACGGAGACATTAGAGATTGATAACTCCACGCACTTCAGGGCTATCGTGCCCTTGTTTGATATCAGAGGGAGATTTCTGATCCACATGCCACGAGGTACACAATATTCCCCAGTGATTACTAGCATGAGGCCAAATCTTTTTCTCGTCATGTGGTAAATTGTTTGGGGCCCGGGAGGACGATATTTCATGCGTCTGATGGTTGTGGAGGTGGTGCTAGCGGTGCACACAATATGTACCTATGTCATATGCCTTTTTGAGTGAGACAGATTTGGATTACAATCATCGGCATCACCTTCATAATTGGTATGTTTGATGTTTTATTATGTGTGGTTTACCCAAAATTTTAGACGTACTCTTATTCACTTATATACATGTTACCTTTTTGCCCTCCTTGGTATTTGTACATGTACATGCATTAATCTTACAGCATCATTAGTCCACATCTTCATCCCAACCACAGGGAGAGCACCATTCATACACATACATTCACATAGGTAATTAGTAATGTTAATGTTTAAATTTTCCATACATCATATATATAATAGTCAAATATTAGGTATGTTCTTGTATGGCCATCTAACGACATGATACGTGTTGATAAATATTTTGATTTTTTCTAGAACCCACCATCTCTACGAAAAGTATAAACGTTGTTGCCTTGCGATTTCATCTACGACAACAACTCACTGCAGGTATTCAAACACATGTAAATCCTGTTAAATATTCTCGTTCTTCATCCATCTTCTGTGTAAATTAATGTTAGTACTGTATTTCATTTTAGAATTAGTAAATTTGTTAAGAATGTCCTTCATTGTGTATATGCACAGTTTACCTGCCACAATAGGCAGTCTGTTCAATTTGATTCACAGACATGGTGGGGAAAAATAGTTCTATATTGATAATTATTAAAATTTTTCATTACACATACATTCTTAGTTTATTTTCAACTATTTTGATGTTAGATTTGCTGATCTTATATGTATGTAGGGAACTTCAACCGACCCCTCCTTTTGACTTTGAGTCACGGATCCTCCATCTCATCATCTTCGTACCCCATTCATACTCCAGGACTCTCGATGACTCATCTGAGCGTGAGATGCAAGTTTGTGTGATCGCACCTTGCAGTAAGTTTGTGTATTTATGTAGCTACTTTCATTCTAGCCTGGTCGTAAATACGTTTTGAAAACATATAATAATTAATTTTGGACAAAAAATCATTGTTTGTGTTTATAGGCGCATCTCGGTGAGTATTCATGGAAGAGGGCTTTAAATAGCATAGGCTCGATGATCCAAAGTCTCTCATAGATCTCATCTTCTTCTAATGGAGGCCTTCTTAGCAAGGCGAAGAGAGGGATCATATTTTGGGGATGATTAGAATATACATGTATTACCTGACCTTTTTTGTAATGACTATGTATGGCAAATTGTATTGTTCTCCTATCTGAAGCTTTGAAACAATTGATGGTATATGAACCTATTTAGGGAAATTTTTATATTTATTATGCCATTAAATACTATTTGGAACTTCAATATTTGCGTATGATACGTTACTTCTGAGAGATTTTTGCATGCAACTATATGATGTGCACTTGACAATATTTAAGACATTATGGATTATTTTTTTCATTTAATTGTGATGTACATGGACTAGCATTTTCAATGTATAATACATCAAACTTTGGAAGGAAACAAATTTATATAGTGTATGGATATAAAGAGTACACACTATCTAAGTAATTATTCATTCAATTTAGCAATGTGTATATGTGATTTACCTTACTTGTGCCTTCTTCTTGACTCATGGTCTCTTTGTACTGGTTCCTATCTTATCATGCACTTACACATTCTTCTATGCTTCTTAGTCTTCTCCCTTGTTAACACACCTAGAGTGTGTCACAATTGATGCCTTTCATTTGTTGTATTTTGGAGAATGCCTTCCATATACATTTACTCCAATGCTTGAGAAGTCTCCAGATGGGCAAGACATTCTGATTCGGACATCAAATGTTCTTGGATTGTCTTACTCCGTCAAATTCATGTTATTACCCTCTAAATTGTATGTATTTCAAGTGTTTGGAAATCAAATCCACCCTTCACTATGATTGATGACTATCCCATCCTTTGAAGGTGCTTTTGCAAGCATCATGGGTTACATACATAAATATCAATGAATGGAGGTCACTAAGCCATAGGCCAACTGATTCCCATTCAGAAACTAACAAGAAAATATTTACTAAATGATGATAAACCCGTGTGTTCTTAGACAAATCCCTATCAAATTCATTCTTAAGCCAATCTAGTCGTTTAGGGCTCTTAAAGGCCTATGCCCGGACAAGGTAGTCTGAAAGCACGGGGAATATAGGAAACCAAAACAAGGCCTCTCCTAATGTTCACCATGCCATCTAGATGTGTTGGCATAGTTGGTTTGGCTCCAAGAGCTTCCGTTTGTAAAGTATTGTGTCTGACAACCTTACACTGACTCAGACTGCAATATTTCACGTGTTTTCAAACAATAAGACAATGAGAGAACCAAATGGAGATGGATAAAACCGTGATAGGATTTCGTATAGGGCCTTGATGTGGAGGTTTAGGATCTGACGAGATGTCTCTAGGTGCCACGGAGTCTAAGAAATCACCCGTAAAAATATAGTGTGTTTTGGTCTCAGGGATCTTAAGGGCCTACACCCGGACGAGGTTATCTAAAAGCATGAGGAGCGTAGGGAACAAAAAAAATCCTCCCCTATCATTCACCTAGCCACCCTGACATGTTGACGTATTTGGTTTGGGGCCAAGAGCTTCCATTTGCAAAGTATTACGTCTGACAGCCTTATACTGACTCAGACTGCACTATTTCACATGTTTGTAAACGATAGGACAATGAGAGAAATGAATGGAGATGGATAAAACCATGACATGATTTTGTAGAGGGCCTCGACATGGAGGTTTAGGATCTGACGAGACATTTCTAGGTGCCACGGAGTATGAGAAATCACCCGTCGAAGATATAAAGTGTTTTAGTCTTAGGGCTCTTAAGGGCCTACGCCCAGATGAGGTAGTCTGAAAGGACGGGGAGCATAGGGAACCAAAACAAGGCCTCCCCTAACATTCACCAGGCTATCAAGATGTGTAGGCATATTTGGTTCGGCTCCAAGAACTTTAGTTTGCAAACTATTGTGTCTGGAAACCTTACACTGACTTAGACTGTAATATTTCACGTGTTTGCAAACAATAGGACAGCGAGAGAACGGAATGGAGATGGATAAAACCATGATATTATTTTGTAGAGGGCCTTAATTTGGAGGTTTAAGATCTGAAGAGATGTCTCTAGGTGCCACGGAGTTTGAAAAATCACCTGTCAAAGATATAGCGTGTTTTAGTCTCAGGGCTCTTAAGGGCCTATGCCTGGATGAGGTAGTCTGAAAGCACGAGGAGCATAGGGAACCAAAACAAAGCCCCCCTAGCATTCATCTGGCCACCCTGACATGTTGGTATAGTTGGTTTGGTGCCAAGAGCTTCCGTTTGCAAAGTATTGCATCTGGCAGCCTTATACTGACTTAGATTGAACTATTTCACGCATTTGCAAACAATAGGAGAGCGAGAGAACCGAATGGATATGGATAAAACCACGATCTTATTTCATAAAGGGACCTGACATGGAGGTTTAGGATCCGATGAGATTCCTCTAGGTGCCACGGAGTCCGAGAAATCACCCGTCGAAGATATAGCGTGTTTTGGTCTCAGGGCTTTTAAGAGACTACACCCGGACGAGGTAGCCCAAAAGCATGGGGAGCATAGGGAACCAAAAAAAATACTCCCCTATCATTCACCTAGCCACCCCAACTTGTTGGCATAGTTTCTTCAGCACTAATAGCTTCCGTTTGCAGAGTATTGTGTCTGACAACCTTATACTGACTCATATTGCATTATTTCGCGTGTTTGCAAACAATAGGAAAAAGAGAGAACTGAATAGAGATGGATAAAACCAAAAAATTATTTTGTAGAGGGCCCCAACATAGAGGTTTAGAATCTAATGAGACATCTCTAAGTACCAAGAGCTTCCGTTTGCACAAAGTCTGCATTTGCAAACAATAGGAGAGCGAGAGAACCGAATGGATATGGATAAAACCAGATATTATTTCATATAGGGACCTAACATGGAGGTTTAGGATCTGATGAGATGCCTCTAGGTGCCACGGATTCTGATGTTTTGGTCTCAGGGCTCTTAAGAGACTACACCCAGAGGAGGTAGCCCGAAAGCATGAGGAGCGTTGGGAACAAAAAAAAATCCTCCCCTAGCATTCACCTGGCCACCCTGACATGTTGGTGTAGACTACACCCAGAGGAGGTAGCCCGAAAGCATGAGGAGCGTTGGGAACAAAAAAAAATCCTCCCCTAGCATTCACCTGGCCACCCTGACATGTTGGTGTAGTTGGTTCAACTCTAAGATTTTTCATTTGCAAAGTATTGCATCTTGTAGCCTTATATTGACTTGGATTACACTATTTCACATGTTTGCAAACAATAAGACAACGAGAGAACCGAATGGAGATGGATAAAACTCCGATAGGATTTTGTAGAGGGTCCCAATTTGGAGGTTTAAGATCTGACGAGACATCTCTAGGTGCCACGGAGTCCGAGAAATCACCCGTCGAAGATATAGCGTGTTTTGGTCTCGGGGCTCTTAAGAGACTATGCCCGGACAAGGTAGCCCGAAAGCACGAGGAGTGTAGGGAGCCAAAAAATATCCTCCACTAGCATTCACGTGGCCATTTGAATTTTTTGGCGCAGATGGTTTGGTCCCATGAGCTACCGTTTACAAAATATAGTGTCTGGCAGCCTTGCACTGACTCAGACTACACTATTTCGTTCGTTTGCAAACAATAGGACAGTGAGAGAACCGAATGGAGATGGAAAAAAACATGAAAGGATTTTGTATAGGGACCCAAAATGGAGGTTTTGGATCATACGAGATGTCTCTAGGTGTCATGGAGTCTGAGAAATCGCCCGTCGAAGATATAGTGTGTTTTGATCTTAAGGTTATTAAGGGACTACACTGACGTGATTTCTCAGACTCCGTGGCACCTAGAGACATCTCATCAAATCTAAAACCTCCATGTCAGGGGCCTCTATGAAATCCTATCGAGGTTTTATCCATCTCCATTCGGTTCTATCATTGTCCTATTATTTTCAAACACACAAAATACTGCAGTCTGAGTCAGTGTAAGGTTGTCCATTTCCAATCACCTGAATAATATAGGTGGTTCATACAATATAGGTGGTGAAATGATAATTTTTGTTTATTGTTGCTTTTTAATATTTAATTTCTCTTAGCTTCACTTGGCTTTGAGAATAATAAATTCTCTACTGACAGTGCCAACCACGTGAAGGTGGAATCTTTTTTGGCACCACTAACCTACATAAACATGTTAGTAAGCAATTAAATAGAATTTTAAATCATACAAAATCTAAACAAAATCATTTAAGTAAATATTCAAATTAAATTCATGAAGAACATACCTTTGTAAATTCAATCCAATGAACTACAAGGATCAACTCTACTCTTGACAGTAGCAAGAATTGCTTCATGATCTGATTCATGAACCCTCCACAGATTCTTGTTTAATGGACGACCTCGATATTTGATCAATTTAATATTTGTTGCAAGGACCAAATGTGAATAGTGAAGCATCTTTCGATGTACTTCATAGTCTTCAAACAACCAAATGTTTGATTTTTTGATAGGATATCATTGAAGCCAAGTTCCAGTGACTACCACTGACCCAGTGGGATACTCAAGGTCTTCACCATCAATGACTGTGGAAGTGAAAAAAAAATCCCCTCTACACAACGAGATAAGAAGTAGTTTGTTCCCTCTTCATTAAATTCCGTCGCAATAACTGTAAAAACATGCCCTACATCACAAAGTAAAATTGTTTAGTCAAATTTAAAATACATTAAGAGTTGACCATTTAATAATTTATAAATCTAAAACATGGCATGTACATATATGTATGTACCTTGTTGCACTAAATCAGAGACTTGGTCAAAGTCAGGTGATGTTGTCATTTGATCTAAAAACCCTATAAGTTGTAATGCTCGTGGAACTTGATGTGTGTTGAGTGGAATTAGAGGTCTATAAGTCCATTCATCCACCCACTTTTGTGACTCACATTCATTCCACGTAAAATCAATGCATGATATATAAAAACATGTCATGCACCTAGTATAAATAGTCCAAGCATTTGCATCTGAACTACAGAATTAGTGCATATCACTTGATCCTACAACTGTCATACAACCTTCAAAGTTTGCTAGATGTTGTTCCTCTATCAACCAAAAATATCTACGAATCGTTGATCTCTCTTGATATTCATGGCCCATATTTTTCACACACCAATCAACAATGTTTTTTGCATCTGTAAATTTAGCACCATCCTTGAACTTTAACTCTTCTCTTACAAGTGCTCTTTTCACACATGCTCCTGCACCGTCATGCTCTCCTTTTCCATACCCTGCCTTAGTAAAACTCTAGATATGTAGTACATTTGTTTCTTTGTGCATCCTACTTATAAAATAAAACATTTGTGCATTCTTGAATTGTGATGTGCAGTTGTCCAACCAAATGTAATGTTTTAATCGAAACTAATGTTCCTCTCATTCAAGTTCACATAAAATACCTAGAAACACCCTTGTACATATTCTGTAGAATGTGTCTGATCATCACTGATGTAGAAATGATACTCTCTTAATATTTTTCAATTTTGGTCAGTACTTTTTGGAGAGTGTATACATGCTATATGCACAAAAATAGTAACTTGCACTAAGTTATAATATTGAGAGTGAACCTCCATTTGTGGCTGCAATGTGTAATTCTCTGCCAAGTCAACTACTGAAACAATAGTACCAAGTGGGAATGTGTCATTTCTTAACTTGAATTGTTCATCCAACCATCGAGCTCTATGTGTGTGCCTTGCATACTCATCAAAAAAATTCTCTCTGAATTTGACTATATATTCTGATACAGGTAATTGTTTTGTAACAAGCTCACGCCTCTTAGATTCTTTTCCATATTTTAATTGATATGCCACCATTTTTTATTTGGTGAAACCAACCAATTATTTTCCTATTGAATCTCTACTCTCCTCATGGATAAAACTTTTTAAATCTGGCAAGCCACCACATTCATTGCACGTACCATCCAAACATGCTTTGTTATAAAAAAATTGTCTAGTTGATTTTTCACAAAATATTGTCGGAATAAATTCCCTTGAAGTTTTTGGTGGGACATTTAATCCACACTCCTGCAACATGATGTCAGTATACAAAACACGATGTATTTGATAAAAACATCATAATGCATTGAAAATTCAACATGATGCCTACAACAACAAGTGGTACGTGAGTGATTTATTTTCACATAAAAGGGTTTGTTCATTTCAAAGAATCTTTGGATAATGTTAATTTGTGGATTTTCATTATTAAACTTAGAGAATAATTGGGTTTGAGTCATATATAAGAATTGTTTTACACACGATTCACGATTACGAGAACCTATTGTTCTTTTTATTGTATCTCTTCTATTCGGTGACACCCTTTTGTTCTCATTCCAAAATTTTACAATTAATTCTTTTAGAATATCATATGTATTCTTGTCTTTTCATGGAAGTTTGCTAGAGAAAGCCCAATAGTCAGTTTTATTGACTGACTTAAGACGTTTATATCTCTCTAATGCTTTCATTAGTGTTTTTTTGTTTATCTTCAAAGCACTACTTTTTTTTCTACTCAAGCATTTATTAACTATTTTATCACTTACTATACAATTAGTAAGTGCACGCCGTATAGCATTACTATCTTTAGTGCCTCTTTTTCCACCTACAGTTTGGTATGCTTTATGCATGTTTTCAACAATTGACGCATTTTGATCAACAACATTAGATGTTCTTAACCCCAGGGTCTTCATTATAGGTCTCATCTTAATTAATTTCATCAATGTAACAAATAATTGACATCTTTGTGTGTCATTTAAATTCTCAAAGTAATTATCCCAAATTCCACTAGCTTTTCTTCTCACATTTCTTGTAAGTGAATTGGTTGTCTTTGCAAAATGGAAGGAGGTGTTCTTAGAGGTAAAGATTTGTTTACAAGGTTACTTTCTTCATTCAATGTTTTCATACAAATTTTGGGATTAACATTTGGATTCTCAAGTAAGAGTTCAATAATTGGATTCATATCAATTTCTTCATCCATACAGACATTTTCATTCAATTCAATATCATTATTCATTGCAAAATCATTATTCTCTACATTTTCATTATGTATTTCATCCTCATATTCTAATACATTAGCTACATTTGATATAGTAGATGTACCTTGCCCTGCATGAAGTTTTTGCATTCTCTTTAATTTCTTTAATCTCATCTCTTCCAATTGCTCTGGTGTCTTATTCTCAAAGTACTTATCCCAAATTCCACTAGCTTTTCTTCTCACATTTCTTTTAAGTGAATTGGTTTTCTTCGCAAAATGGAAGGAGGTGTTCTTAGAGGTGAATATTTATTTACAAGGTTACTTTAGAGGGGTTAACATTTGGATTCTCAAGTAAGAGTTCAACAATTGGATTCATATCAATTTCTTCATCCATACAGACATTGTCATTCAATTCAATATCATTATTCATTACAAAATCATTATTCTCTACATTTTCATTATGTATTTCATCCTTATATTCTAATACATTAGCTACATTTGATATAGCAGATGTACCTTGCCCTGCACGAATTTTTTGCATTCTCTTCAATTTCTTTATCCTCATCTCTTCCAATTGCTTCAGTGTCTTGTTCTTGACTTTCCTTTTGTCCTTAGCTCGAATTTTATCACCCATGATTAGAAAAAATCAACTAGTGTGATAGGGGACAAAATGAACTACTAAAAAATCATGCAAGAATGTATAGAAAATTGTAAACCAAACAAAATGTATGCAGAATTCCCGTGAAAGAGATGAAAGAGACGTTAGGGGGCCACAATATATAAACAAAGAATAATGTGTACGCGTTATGATTTTTAATTTTTCCAACAAATTCCTCAAGGCTTGGGATCCGTTTGGATCCCCAAGCTTGAGGCATGGACCTGCATAAACACAACAAACCGTGTGTTTTGCATAAAAACCCAAAAATCTAACTTTTGTCATGATAAATCAACATCAAATGATTGACTTGTTTAAAAAAATTATACCAAGACGTAAAAAAGAGTTTCTTCTTTGTATAAATATTATTTTTCAATTTTTCTAACAAATGCAAGGTTTCCATATTATTTATTTTCTTAACCATGCCTTTTTATAGCTATTTTTTGAAGTTTAAACATGTCTATCTTTTTTCGTGTATCTTTTTTTTTACTCATCAAAATTAAATAAAAGTTTTTTAGGCACAAACTAGGCATAATTCTATACATATTCAAAAAACAAAATCTATTTTTTGTTTTTTTTTAGGTAGTTAGGGGGGACACGGTCGGAGTTCCGTTATTTTTCAAAACATAAAAATTTTATACTAGAAAAATCATAAATAAAAAAATATTCTCTAAAAAAATCTAAAATAAATTCTAACACAAACTTTATGCTCCTAGATATCTTTCTACCAAAGGGTTTTCAAAAATACTAAATGGTGCTAAAAAATGGTGGGGGGCACGAAAATCATTCTATTATATTTTTTAACAAAAACAGGAGCATATGTTGGTATTTTAGTTGTTTGACCCACTTAAAACTTATCTGTTTTCAATACAATTTAGTAGCTTAGAAACTAGACTCAAAATTCTACGATTCATATTTCTACAACATCTTTTAATTTTGAGTGTAACTATTTTTAAAAACTCATACAAGTTGAATTTTTTTATTTTTCAAAAAAATGCGTCCACTTAAGACCCCCTTTTGGCCCCCCAACTTAGTGCACTTACCCCATAACCACCCATCTTGTATATAATAAGGTGATCTCATTATAGATTGATTACACAGTTGATTTTAACATTCATGTGAGTGATATGAGAAAGCTAATAGAGAAATAGTAGGAGTGTTGGGTGAAATTTTATTCTCAATAAATATAAGTGATTTTGAGCGGGTTTTTTTTTATCTTCCAAAGTTTTTCCACTTATATTTTGTGTCACTGTGCTCATTGAATTTTTGTACATGGTGTTTACATTTTGTAATCTGCATTATAAACATCTTAATTTGTGTTTTTAATTACTGCATAAATCATAAACTATAATATTCGGCAATGTGTATTGTGGATATATAATTTATAACATTATTTATCCCTTA
Organism: Taxus chinensis; assembly: GCA_019776745.2. Taxonomy (NCBI): domain Eukaryota; kingdom Viridiplantae; phylum Streptophyta; class Pinopsida; order Cupressales; family Taxaceae; genus Taxus; species Taxus chinensis. Next base: position 561 of record JAHRHJ020002567.1, on the reverse strand, counting down.
AATTTCCTAACAAGTTTTACCTGCAACAATGGTCTATCCATTAGGCGTGGCTGTATGATATAGGACATGCAATATTTGACCCGGTTAAATGCCACCACACTCAATATTGACATTCCTATACTGACCAAAATTACAAATTCATATGCACTTGTTCCCTTTTCTTCCATGTACCCCTAATAATGTTTTCATCTCTTTTCATATGCCACATGGAAAAGAAGGATCCATAAAATAATAAAGATCTTCACAATTTTTTAAGCTCTTGATTAGGAAATTTTGATTTGCCTCCCCATTTTAAACTCATTTTCACCTTATTATTTCATTATATAATATGAATTCTGTGGTGATCAAAATATTTTTGTATAAACTAATGTCTTCATAATTTATTCATACTTGTTATAAATCCAAGCCTTGGAAATATTTCATGATGTTCAATAAGACTATCAATTTAGGAATTTCATGATCAACCAAACATAATAAGATAACCTTGTGACCTTTAACCCAAGTTAGGATCAAAAAATTGACTAGCAAGAATGGATTCACAGGATGAAGTGTTTTTAAACT
>JAHRHJ020002566.1:0-11252 GCA_019776745.2 Taxus chinensis | reverse complement strand
CTTCCCACTAACCACCACTTTGCATGACTCCAACCAGTTTTGGGTTGTATTATTGCCGACATTGGGTTATTTGAAGCCGAAATAAGAAAATCTAATCTTCCTAGGATCGATTTGGTAACTTAATTTTGCATATTTAAATAATATCCCAAAAAAGGATATTACAAAAAATTCCCTTTGCTGTATGTCACTCTTGCTCGCACAACTTCAAGATGACTTGTAATAACCTGCAACAAAGTGGAAACCCTAAAAAACTACGATACCCTTCATCAAAACATTAACAAACCAAAAGGAGAAATCAAGTGTAGTGAGGCTGGACTATCCTTAGTGGTCGATTTGGCCGAACCTGTCCAAGTGCTACATTACATGCCCTCATGCGAGATTAAGCCTCATGCCGATATCCTCGGTGCTTGTGCAAGTGTGAGTGTGATCTAAGTCAACCCCCTATGGGTACCTCTTGACACAAAGAATAGCGGGCCAACTGTATAGTATAGAATGTACCCAATGCGGTAGTGGGATGTGGTGTGCTTCAGCTGCGTGACCTAACCCTTTGTCCCCTGAAATCCTTTGATAATGCTTGGAGTGACTTTGCTCTTGCTAAGACATGGCTCTATGGCTTTTACGTGCTTGAAAATGGAGGAAGCTATACTCTTTGACTTGTTTAAGTGTTTTAGACTTGTAGTAGGAGCTACTCGAATTGAAGTGCAACTAATTTAGGAAGATTTTGGAGATCTTTGAGTGCTTTTAGAATGATATTTGCAATAAGAGCTTGTATGAGTGTCACGTGAGGTATAAAGTGATATTGACTTGTTTATATAGCCTTTTGTAAGTGAAATATTGCAATAAGGCCGACCATAGGTAGATGAAATGACACAATAAATATATTCAAACTGAAAATAGAGTTGGAGAATGTGAAAGGTCAGGACCGTACAACTTGGCCCAAACCAGATTCCACATCCTGACCAAACTGTATGGTCCGAGATAGGAGAAGTGTGATGTGAAACAAAAAATTGTAGAATGATGCACATGAATAGTTTATTTCTTTGATTAATTAATATTTCTTGAATTTATGACAGAGCAGACTGTAAAGATGAGCAAGTCATGAAAGAGCTAGGGAGATATACTAATTAGATTCCGAATGTGAGCATTTGTTTTAGCAAGGGAGCATAGCCAAACTTGGCATTACAAAAGGACAAATTACCAAATTTTAGTGTTTACATTTGTTGCCCCCCCAGTGTATAATTGAAAATTGCATGCTTAAAGGAAAAAGCATACATGAGTGTGCACACACACTTTGTCTGATGTGTTGGTGTTGGCACACTCAATGATGAAACCTGCAACACAAAGTGTAATCAATGTCTATGATATAATTGACTTGTATATCAAAGTATAGATAATGTTTGTAACTTTGAACAAGCATAAACTAAAGTTAAGGAGATTCAAAACATGAAAGAAATACACCCCTTTGTTTTGTGGAGGGAGGAGTTCCCGTTTTTGTTATACTTTGGAGACTTGGAATTGTTGCTGAGTGGTGTCCCCAGATTTCGTTCTTTTTTAAAATAACGGGTATTTTTGTGTTTTTATTGCCAGAAGATGTCTGTATTATGTTAGGATATTCCCAATATATCATATGAGCCAATTTCGACAAATACCCAGATGCCCAAACTCGTTTTATCCCTCCGCCAAGTTTTGTTTGCAGGAAATTTTTATTTAATTATTTATTAAAAAAATAATGCCCCGTTTGAAGTAAATTGTGCTCCGGTCGAATCCTGATGCGATTTTGCATGCCAGTATTCACTTGTCTCATTAGGGTTTTCACCAGGAATGAATTCATGGCATTGTCTGCAACTTCTACCAACCGTTTTCGCTTTTATTTATTTCTTTTGCGTTTTTCTTCGGTTTTCTCCTCTGTTTCCTTGTGAAATTCCCCTAGGTCAATTCTTTCGCCAGTATAGTCTATTTAATTGCCCGAATCACCTGGAGATCATCTACCAACGTAGCACTAGAAGAAATCAGCCTCAAAATGCAAGCTTCTAACCAAAAAAGATGAAGTCATGCACCAAAAAGCCTCTCCTAGGCAAGTCGCACTTTTTGGGAATGAATAGGTTTAAGCTACAGTGAGATTTTTGGTAGCGGCAGGAAGATGAGAATTTATTACCTGCCTTGCAGGGTGAAAATTCCCATGAAGTCAAAGTCACTTAAGTTGCAGTGGAAAAATTAGAGGCGGCAGACAGGCGGGAATTTCTTACCTGCCTTGCAGGGTAAAAATTCTCATTATAAAATAAAGAAAAAATCACTTAAAGCAGCGGTGGGAATTTTCCGTCTGCCTAGCAGGCTAACTTTTCCCATCAAAGGTTTTATTCACCCAAACAAGTCGCACTTTTTCAAAGGAGGCTAATTTTAATGCAAGTCGCACTTTTTGGAAAATCACTTAAGTTGCAGTGGTAAATTAGAAGTGGTACGCAGACGGGAATTTATTACCTACCTTGCAAGGTAAAAATTCCCATTATGAAAGTCAAACAACTTAAGTGAATGAAAGGATTTTTAGATTTGCAGTGCAGGGTGAATAATCCCATCAAAGTTGACTTCTTAAATTTAGAAATCACCCATGCTAAAAAGTGCGACCCCTTTGGGCATTAAATAATGCTTTTAATGGCATTTATTAATTGATTTTATTCCTAATTTTGGCGCCATGGATAAATAGAAGGTCAATGCATGATGTTAAGTCAAAGAGAACTGAAGGAAACGTGCTTTAAATATAATAAAATAAATTTATTTAATGGCAGCCAGCAGCATGCAAAAATAGGCGCCCAATTTGGGTGAATAAACATCATTGTTTATTAATTAATTACTAGAAATAGAATGGACAATTATTAGAAATAGAATGCTAAGAGTTATATAAACATGGGCTGCCATAGTAAAGAAGTAATTAATTCTTTTAACAAAGGATTGCAGCCCAAACAATTTTGGCGCCCAAGGAAGGAGGATTTTTTCATAAAAAAGTGTTTTTTATTGCCGGAAAGCTTCAAAGTTTGGTGCCTAGGGTTGGAGGAGCTTGATTTAAGCTTGGTTAATTATCTGCATATTGGTATAGGTGACCAGGTGAATTTAAAAATATTTATGCTTGCTTTGCATGCAAGCAAAGCCTCAAATTTTAGGGCTGCTGGCTTTATATGCAGATTTTTGTAATAAAAATCAAGTGTTCATGCTTTGGATTCCGTCTTTGTCTGAATTAATTGCAGGTATTGATTACATGTGCTTATCTAAGTGAAAGGAAGTTCAAATCAATGTCAAGTACATTGAATATATCTTCTGAATCTGAAGAAATTCCCAGATCTGCACTAATTGCAAAGAATTCCGGCAGAATAAAAAGAAAAAGAGTTGCTCAGACAAAGATTGCTCCGACCATGATAAAGTGGGATGAAAGAGAAGGATCAGCAGAATTATGCATTGCTTCCAGATTTGCTGATATCGGTGATACGAATTTAGGCCCCAAACCTCTCTTCGAATTGATTGACAGATCCAGGGCTGGAAAGACATCTCTCATGCGGGCAGTAAAGAACAGTGGAATCATTCGAACTTCAACATTCCCAGTCACAGCTCATTTGCCTGAATTCGTCATGGAGTGTGCAAGGTTGTACCATCCATTATCCAGATCAATCTGGGATGCCGTGGGAAAGACAATAATCCGGCTGGACGCACAATTTATCAATTATTGTCTGAAGATTCCAACTCGACCGGTGGTGACTACAATCAACATGCTGGACGCCGACATTTTTTTTGACAAACAGAGGGGAGAAGCACAAAGTAGACTGTTGGGCATAATGAACAACAGGGATATGAAGGAGCCACCCAGATCTCAATCGAAGTTCCGATGGACTCTTCCACGATCAAATCTGGTGCAGGAAGTGGATGATATTACCAAATTGCTATTTTAGGAATTTAAATGGAGAAGCTAACAATACACAACGTCCGCTATGAGTATGCATTCATCCGGACGATTGAGATCCACAAAGCAGATTCAATAATCCAATTAGCGGAGATAATCAGTGACACACCGGGTTTTAGCAACTCCGACGTGTGAGGCGACATACAACTTCAAGGCTTCTATGGTCTATGCAGCAGCCTCGCAGGGGATCTTTTCAAGTTGATAGAGGGGCGTGCTTTCGAAGGATCCTATTTGAGTGCTACCCAGAGTTGAATGTTCTTGAAAGCAATAAAGTACAGGTGTTCAGACGGATTTCTTTACGAAGTTCATTTGCAAGTTGAAAAGTGATCTGAAGACCAACAGGGTGAGCAAGGAGCCGGAAGTGTATATAGCATGGCTGTATTTATCAGTTTGTAGACTTTAATACTCAGTGGTAAATGGCTTTTCAGAAGAACCAGTCAAGTTTCCCAGATAGCCAAGCGAAAAATTGTCATATGGAGTTGTGACAGACAGCTCGTGGAGATGCAGGACCTACCATCAAGGCACACAGTCTAAAATGCTGCGTCCGATACAGGATCTTATTACAAGGTAGAGCATCACAAGCGAGGAATTGAAGTTGCGATGTATCTGAGCTGTGAGCATGAGTTATTCCCAGCCCGTTGGTTGATGAACTTCGACTACATTGGTGGTCGCAAGGCAGACAATCTCGAAGCATTACGCATGTGCCTTCAGTTAGAAGACTCTGGATGTCATTACGTGAGACCGCCCGAGGTACGAAGTCACTTGAAAGAGCTTCAGCAGGTTATCGGTTGCGACAAGGTTGATTCTGGATTGTTCACGGATACCTGTGCACCGCATCGACGAGGGGTGTTACTTGACTTCTCCCTACCAGATGGGAGGGGCTGGAGCTCGGCCTTTCCGGCGGAACATGGCGGCGTGCTGTTACAGATTGAGGAACGATTGATGCGGTTTGGGTCCACACCTCGCAGGTTGCTGCCCCCCCGGGATATATTTGCCTTGATGAAGCTTGCGGAGACGATCACAGGACAAAACCTCGTGTAGGAGCCTCTATCAAAGGAAGCCGGAGCCGGGAGAAAGTACTAGCCGAAGGCCAAAACGCGTAAAGTGCACAAACAAGTCTCATACGACAGGCCAAGGTCATTCCACGGCTATGGTGCTCGTTCCGACTTCTCCAGCGTCAACTGCCCCCAATTCAACAGCCTTGTGACTTGCAAGATAGAGTCGTCCTCGTTTAATCTAGCAACGTTTTGTGTTTCTTCAGCCATGGTATCTTCACTTCCTTTTGAAGAAAAGCTAAAGTGACGATGGCAGGTTTTGATTGAAAGGTTGTCTTTGGAAAAATTCAGAAGATGGCAGTCACGACACTGTAGCAGGATGGACGGACAGTGACGAGGATGGATGGTAGTGCATTAAAGCTTCTCCTTTCCTCCCGAGAAGCCTTTCTCACAGTGGTGGCTCGCAGTCACTCCTCCAGGAAGTTGGAGGGAGCTCACCCGCGGCACCCCTGACCTTGAGCGCTCCTGAGTTGGGCGCCAAAAAACGAAAACCTAAAGTAGCTAAGGTGACTTCTCGGGTGCTTCTTGAAAAATCGGGGCGAAAGTGTGACGGTCTTGTTTCGCCGAGGGGGGCCGCCGAAGGCAGCAAGCTTACGGCAAACAGATATAACCGTGACCAGTGCCGCTAGTTCTCAACCACTATCCGGATACCGCCAAGACCCCGAGACAATGCTCATTGCTTTCTTTCTTCGGCTTGCCCCGCGCGGCAAAAAAAACTTGCCTTTCCAAACAAACAGGTTTCCCCGTTGTGCGAGATCTTGATAAGGTTGGATATGTGCCAAACTTTTCTCCACCCCTTTCCGCACTGAGCAGGTGAGTTGATCATTGATGCGGCAGTGGGGCAAAGCAAGTACCATGTTCGAGCCAACGACGAATGGACGCGCCTACCATTGCCAAGCTTCGTACAGCTCCGGGTGGTGCCAGCTCATCTAACTGTAGAGGATGCCGTAGTTGCAGCGAAGCACATGGTCGACAAGCCCTGGCAGCTTTAATACCGCGGCTGCAGACCGTAACCTGGGCCACTTGGTGAGATAAGAAGTTGCAGAAGGAGGTTTGATTGTGGCACGATTGTGCCTTATGGAATAGTGAAAGGGGACCCAAGCTTGAATTCACGTCTCTTTGCTGGGAGGATCTTGTCAGGCGCATATTGGGCTTTTTTGAAAAAAATGCGGGTCTGCTGAGGATAAGTCTGTCCCCGCCTGTTCAAGCAGATGTCAGAATTGCTTTCACACTGCGGAAGTGGTTGGGAACGTTTCTTCATACCAAAGGACCATCCCAACAAAGTGCATAATCCCTGGAGGTCTCTCTTGATGATTCACGAGAGGATTGATTGACGTTGTTGAGGCCTTTTCCCGATGAATATCAATTCAGGAAAGTTATGAGTACGCTGTAATCAGACAAGTTAAGGAAAGCTCGGCCTAGTTCGAAGGAAGTGGAATGGAGCGCAGCATCGAATATACTGAGAACGAATGATGTGCAGTGCCCGAAAGAGTGAAGAAGCTGGGGCTAAAGAGGATGGGAAGGAAATTGTGGAAATTATGGTCGAAAGTGTTATAGTCGCATCAAAACAAAAAGAAAGTGTAGAAGTTACAGCGACCGTATTCTTTTCTTTTTCTTTCTTCTCTATTTTCTTATGTCCGCCGGATGTAATTCGTACAACTTAAAAGTTATTGTGTAAAACACGCATTATTTAAGTAGTGTTGGAATGATCTTTGAGTTAAATGCAACTGTTAAACAATTTTGGCTTGAACTCTGATGCATGTCACTCAGAGAGAATTCAAGGACGCTGATGCCCGCTGTTCTCTTACTTCTTATTACATGAATCTAGTTTCGATAGTCTGTCATTTGTAAATTTCCCCTTCCGTGCTAGAAGTAGAGGAAGAAACTACAGGTTAACGGATCAAAATTTGTTGTTATCAGCATTTTGTGTTCCGACTTTGCGCTGACCTGGATCTCTTGAAGCAGGGAAATGAAGAGATTTCTAGAGAATTTTTGTCAACGGGCTCGTTTTACTCGTACTTTTCTTTCTAGATTGCTCATCATTGGTGGTTTAGTATAGATCTAGATCGAAAAGTCTCCTTTGCTTTGAATTCTGTGCTTGATTTATCTATGTGTTTTAATTATGGCATGCAATAATAACTTGTAACACTATGGTTTGGGTTGCACATGTTCTCTAATTTCTTCCGGTTCCTATTATTCCCCCCCTCTTCTGCAGATTTTCCTTTCTCTTAAATGTTGCTTTTGCCGGCCCGGCAGCTCTGGTTCCTGAGCTCCACGTTTACCGTACTACCAACCGATAGATATAGGACATACTCTACCTAGACAAATCTTAAACCGGGATCCTATCGGTACATGAGGGGCGAGATTTCTCTCTGACTGCCTAGGTTTTCAGTTGTGCCGAAAACTCTGCCCACAACACTCGAGCTAGCGACCGGTGGGGTTGATCAGGTCCCCCCAATTGCGGCCGAAGGAGAACTAGATGTTGAGTGCATACAACCCAACATCGGAGGACAAAAGAGAGGAACCAACCGTCCACAGAGAAAAGATAGCGTCTCAGAGATTTCCGTAACTTTCATCTCTTCCCTTTGCACTTTGTGAGAGAAGAGGAGGACACTCCGAAGCACTTAGCCGCTTCACTACCTTCCACAACCCCACGAACCACATTGTTGTAGATGATCTTTTTAGGCCCAAACTTTGCATTGTTATACCTATTGAGTCTAGGATAAAACCCACCTAGCAACATTAATGGATATTACCATGCACATTATGTGTTTTACTGTGACACGAGTGTCTATAATTTTGGGCATATCCTCGAGGAGCACGGCCCCCTGCCCCCCCACCCCCTGTTCTTGTCATGGGTGTGTTGCGTCGTGTCAGGGGAGACGGAATGCGGACTCATGTCCCGTGTCTCATGCTCGGCCCCATCCTTCAGGTCTGGGACTGTTAAGCCTGTGCACCCTTTGATAGATTGAGTACTTTCGTTTTTTCGCATATGCCCCTGTTTGGGCACCTCCTCTTGTGGCACGACCATCCCCTCGTCCCTGACTATACTATACGGTATGGACATATGTTGAATTTGCAACTTTTTTATGAATTTTGTGCTTGTTTATGAGGATATACACCTTGTAAAAATAATCATGGTTTTTGTAATCTATTTGTAGATGTAGAATATATTCGACGAATCCCCCTCTTCTTTTGAGCACGTGTAAATAAAGAATTGAGGTGTGTGATTCACAAGAATAAATGTGTATTCTATGTGTAAATAAGTTTGATAATATAACGTAGGATCACATAAATGCGGAATGGTGGACCAATTCAATTGGTAAAGTGTACTTGCCAAAAGGGGTGGCACATGGTGTGGAAACAGGGGGGCGCGGAGAAAACAACATGCAAACACTCAACAAGCCAATAATACGTGTGTGTATAAGAAGTAGAAACAACAAGTCAGAAATGTCAATCATGTCTAAGACAACAATGTAAGAAAAGAAATGTAATCAGTCATAATCCAGAGAGTAGCCATAACATAACAGTGGAGGAAAACCCATTGTGTCATAAACCGGAGTGGAATAGTATCAGAAAAGAGACTATCAAGTGGCAAGGAGTCATCCTATTAGAACCGGGAAACAATAGCTATAGGGCTAGCAGAACCACCAATCTCGCGACACGACTCATAATTTAAAAACATAGAAATATGTCACATGAAGCATAGAGGTAATGTCCTTTTTGGGACTTCAAGAAAGAACAGGAATTAGCACATACCCCAAAATAATTATCTGATTGCAGACCAAAAAACTGCAAATTAAAACAAGTTAGCAACAATGATCAAAGTTTAGTTTACAGCAAAGTATGGAAAGAATGAAAATGAAAACAATGAAACTCCGAAAATAAACCTCGACTACACGTATTTTAGGAGTTATACAAGCCACTATCCATTATTTGAAATTGATAGAAACACTGCTGGGAAATTTAATTCCAACGGTTATAAGTACAACTCAAAGAAAATTTTTGCAATAAGGGTTTCCAAACCCCCAATCCACAAACCCCAGTAGCATGTTTCCAGCCTTAACTGATGACAAATCTAAATACGAAGAAAATAGTTTCCCATGGCCCTAGAAGAGGTTACCAAATGACACCTATATAAGTCGCACCAATCGGGAGGCTTTCATTGCATGCCACATGCTTGTAGATGACTTCCTTCCTGTTTCAATGCCCAAATTGCAATTTATGTCTTCATTCAAAACACAATATGAGCGGGTTTCCATCCACCAACCAGCCAAAAAAGGGTTTCCATTTTTAGAGGAACCCAATTAGATTTTGCCAAAAGTGGAGAGACTAGAGCAACAGCCCAAGATCAATTTAGAGTAAATTTGTCAAAAATAGATGTTAACAAATGCAAAGCCAAAACCTCCTAATACCCAACCTGGTGCCAAGACAAAAGGAAAGGCCAACCTCTATAAAGCTTATTGGGTCTTTTAATTGGCTTTTAACATTTCACCAAACCCACTCCCCCCCTAGCATGGTAATACAAGCTACCCGTCCTTCCATATGGAAGACGAAAATCAAAGTTTCCTTTCATCCAATGCTTGCCATCTAGAAGAAGAAAGGCGAGAAGAGAACTTCTCATTTTGGCTACTTCGAAAAAAAAGGCCATTATCGTCCTCCCTTCCCGAAATCATGGTCCTCAAGCAATTGTAAGTACCGGCTCACAATCAAAGCATGCAATCTCCCGCTTCTCTTTGAGTTTGTTTGTACTAAACATGAAGCAGACCATATCAAAGACAACAAGACTGTGGGTGAAGCAAGCCACTGTATATACTTGCCTACTAGGACTTCGGTGGACTGGACAAGTAACTCCCCATTCTTTGTTCGTCCTATCTCAACTTTCCATCCAACTGATGGATTCCCAACCTTTTCAGTGATGCTGCCCAAAAACAGCTTTAAACTGGGAATTTTTCTCTCAAAAATCAGATTGAACGTCCTGGAACAAGAGTAACAGTATAAGTCACTTGATTTTCTCCCTGCTTTGGCGTTAGGTTGGATAAGGGAAATAATCATATGAATCTTATGCTCTGTGACCTTGTAGAAAAGGTATGCCTTTTTAGTCGAAGTTTCGATGATACTATTCACTCTGAGACCACAAATTTAGTAGGGAAGAATTGGGACAAATGCGGAGAGTCATAAGACGCTTCGAAACGAAAGAGATGATCAATTCAGTCGAGTTAACAAGTAATTGGTGAGGTACACTAATCTTGTTTCTTGATATGCGATCAATTTTCTCTTTTTCTTCGATAAATACCAATACTGTTGCACTGAATTTTATAAGTGCATCCATACATTTTGTTCCTTCATGTTTCAAGAATACCGCCAACTTCCAATTTTCAGGCTGTAGATAATGGCAGTTACAGGTCTCAGTGGCGATTTTTATTTAGTGTATTACATCAAGAGTGAGTGCGGAGTCCAAAGAATGTCTGATTTTTTTTTGTGTTATTCATGCGATATTCCTACCCCCTCGAATTGGCGGAATGCATAGTGTTGTGATCAAATGGCTCTGGTTCGGGGGAATGTGCTCTGTTTGGCAAATGTGTTTTTACCCATGTTTCTGGTTATCGGTTGTTCGTTGGTGAGAATGTATGTTGTTATAGACACCATAATGATCATGATAAAATAGAACTAAAGTATCAAAGTTATGACTCATGAAAGTAGTGGCCAGTAGACGACATTGTGCTGAAGTGTGAGATATTGTTGTACAGTATGGTGTGTGATTGAAATAACACCAATTGGCTCTAATTTAAAGGGAATTTTGTTTCTACTTAAATATGGTTGCTCCGGCTTGTGGAGACTAGTTGCGGGTCTCTTGTGTGGTTGGTTGGTACAGAGTCATGCTCGTAAATTAAAGGATTTTAAGTTGATGTTTGTGGTATCACCAAATTGCATATGAAAGTGTCGCACAACAAAAAATGCTAGGTAGTTGTCATCTATTCATAAAACGACTAAATGAGTTTGATATGGGGGGTAGGATGTGTTAGAAAATGAATGACAATTCGACAAGGAAAGCATGATTATGTGAAAACTCTAGCCCCCTTACAACTCTATCTTTTGGAAGGAAAAATGGTGGAATTTGTGGGTAAATATGAGAAAACATAGCAGGCTGGATGTGAAACCTGTCGGGATGGGAAAACCGCTTACTTATTGTGGAATTGTAGGAGACAACTGCATTTGCCAAGGTGATATTAGGAATTAGGAGATTCTAA
>JAHRHJ020002565.1:0-11255 GCA_019776745.2 Taxus chinensis | reverse complement strand
CAGAATTGGCAGCAGACTAGTCTCTCGATCCGGGGCGGACTCTTCTCGTCCGATCAGACCCTCTATATAGATAGAGATCTGGGGGGGGGGCAACTCGGAGATCTATATTCTATATGCCCTCGGCCAAACTCCCCTCTCTATCTGCTCCGCTCCGAGATATAGAGATGGGCTCCGCTCCCCTCTATAGAGAACTCATATAGGTAGAGGGCCAACGGGCCCTTCTATTATATACGTGATACAACCGGGCCGAGAGATAGAAAGTGCTCGAAACAGATAGGAAGGATCTCGACCCCCGGCCCATCTCCCCTACCCCCTACATCTATAGACTCTCCCACCCCCCGATGAGCCGACCGGAAGTTTGGGCTCCCCCATAGATAGAGACAGAGAGGGGCCCGAGCCTCCAGATATGGAAAACGCATATATCTATATCTCACTCCCCTATATAGAGAACTGCCCCCTCACCCCATGATCAGATAGAGAGGAGACTCCAGATACCATTGATTCCACTCCGCACCCACACTTTGGGCATATCAGCTCTACGCCCCCATCATCACCACAGAGCAGAGAGTTATTCTCGCCCCCCCGATTCCCCCTCCTCCCCCTATATCTAGATGCGACAGATAGAGAGAAAGGGGGGCCACCGCACAGAGAGATCTAGATATAGAGAGAGATATAGAGAGAGATATAGATATATGGCCTCGGGTGGCCACGATCCCTCCCTTCTGTTGTATAGGGTGAAGGGGCCCGGCCCTGTAATATTGATTTTATTTGATTCAGGGGAGGGGGAGGTCCCCCTAGATAGATATGGGCGCTCCCCCGCCCCCCCATAGCCCATAGATAGTTCAGGGTAGGGCTATATCTGGAGGGGGAGGGCCCCTATCTATATCTCGTAGTCTATTTGGTTTGGCACCCTATAGATATGGCGCCCCTATCTATATATGGCCCTATATATCTATATCTCCTACTCTATATAGCTTAGCTCAGCTGGGGGAGAGGGCATCGATAGTTCTAGTTCTAGTTGGCACCCTATATATCCATATGGCGATGGGGAGAGGACTCTTAAGAGCGCTCGACCGGGACATTGATTGGTGATTGGGAGAGGGCCCCTGTGCCCCTGTGTATATAGGCAGGCAGGCAGGCCAACCTATTGATTGGAGTGGCCCTATATATCTATATGGCGCGCCCTATATATCTATATGGCCAACCGGGAGCCACCCCCTCTATATAGAACTGTTTGCTCGACCGATTGATGGGTAGACATAGGTAGAGGGCACTCTATCTATATAGACTACGCGGATCTCATGGCCTTTAGTCGACCTATTGATTGGGCGGGAGAGGGTACCGATGACGGGCCGCCATCGCCCCTGTGTCTATAGGCTCCTTCCTGCCCCCTATATAGATATGGGGAGAGGGCCCGGCCCCCTATCTGAACTATGGCTCCTTCCTGCCCCCTCTATAGATATGGGGAGAGGAACTCGACCTATCAATAAAGAGGTCATAGGTCGAGCCGGATGGACCAGCCAGCAATTATCTAGATGGCACCTGCCCGCCCTATATATATAGATTCTCTAGGTCGAGCCCACCCTCCCCTCCCCTCTCTATAGTATGGGTATGGCATTCCTCTCTAGGTTGAGCCGCTCTCATGTTGGAGTCGAGCCAATGGATGATAGTAGGGCAGCCCAGAGATCTGGCCAGGTCGAGCCCTGTTGATAACGCACAAATGTACATAGTCGGTAAATGCCCGGCTGAAGGGAGAGGGATTCCAACTGCTATTGGGATTCGATCACCACTATCAGAGGGGCTGCTATTGGGATTCGATCCAGCCCTTTCAACTCGCCGATGGATCAACTTGGCAAACAAATATATAGATAGGGGGGTCAGGTCATTTATGCCCTCGGGTCAAGTCAACTTGTCGATGGACCGGCACGGTCACCCGATCATTTATCCAGAACCGACTAAACAACGAGTAGATATCATTCTATATATATACCCCCCCGTCCTCCTTGTCCACCACAACTCGCCCCCGCCGCGATCACTTGCATCTTCTATATAGGGCGATCCGGTACATACAGTAGGCATTGGGAGAATTCTACCCCATATATGGATAGGGGAGTGCCAACTAGACTATGGGACTATAAAGGATAGGCATCCCATAACCGGATATCCCATAACCAGGGGTCTGGGGATCCAACCCCCCGAGCCAGAGGCGGATAGGCGGATAGCGTTAGATAGATATGATATGGGCCGCCTCCCCATTCCACTAGGGACCCTCTATATTAGCCGTTGTGTGATCAGATTAGATCCTATTAGATCAGATTGGATTAGAGGAAGGGGAAGGCTTTTTCGGGTGATGGGTGATAAGATGATCCTTTTTTTCGCCTATAGATCCTATCTATAGGGGGGGGGCCATCTATTCATATCTGGTTGGGGTTGAGTTCTTAACCGACTAGACTAACTATGGAGATAGGGATAGGTTGTTTGTCGATCGAGAAATCAAGAGCCAGCTATAGAATTGATCGTAGGCCTATATCTATATCTCCCTATCCCTATCAGATATAGATAGATGGCCCTATCTCCCATATAGAATAGAGGGGGGGCCCTCATCTATATAGAAGGGGGGCCTCCCGGGCATAGCCAGATAGATGGGTCGGCGCCCCCTATCTATATATTGAAGACTTGAAAAGTCAGCTTCCCTAGGACCCTCTCTATTATCTCAGCATTGGTCACCCCGAGATGGCAGTCATGTCCGCAAGAGTTCTCTATATAGGGTCTCACTCGAAAAGTCAGTAGGACCTATATAGAGTAGGGGGAGCCCTCTATATATATCTTCACCCAGATAAGATATATATACATACATACCCCGGCGCAACGCCATCTCCATAGATATGATATATCGGCCCTATATCCTATCTAAATGGAGGGGGGAGGGAGTCAGCTTGATCCTCGACGGACGAGGGGAGAGCATACATACATACTCAGCGAGCGAATATATATAGATAGGGGGGATTCACGCCATATATCTATATAGGTGCGGTCTCTCCATATAGAGAGAGGGGATCGGGAGTCGGAAAAGCAATATCTATATCGGACCCCTATCTATATAACTGTCGGGGGAGGGGTTGGAGTGGAATTATGGGCCGAGATATCTATATAGATAGGGGCCCCTATCCATGGGGAAGAGTGTTAGTTGGGAGGAATCAGTGGGGTATCTATCTATCTCTATGGGCGATATTCTATATAGACGTCGCCGTTGGTTCCATGATGGCCCGAGCAGCATCGGCTGCAGCATAACTAGCGGCTCCTCCCCCTCCCCCTATATATAGATGGATAGGCCCGAAACCCTGGCCCTATATCTATCTGCCATGATGCCTATATATCTATATGGGAGCAGTCGCACCAATCGCTGGGGAGGTTGGAGAAACTATATATTCCCCACCCAGTGGCCATATAGATCTCTGGGGGGAGCGGGAAACAGCTTCAACTATACAGTATCGACTCCGAGTTCTATAGATGGATCGGCGGGGACGGCCCCATAGACATATAAGTGGGTATGGGTATGGGTTGATTAGAAAGGTAGGGAACAGCCCACAGCCCGATTGGACTCCCTATATATCTATCTGGCGCATGCCCTAGATATAGAGTAACTATATCTATAGAGAGGGGGCCCTATAGATCTCGGATCTATATGGTAGAGTTCATATATAGATAGGGGGCCCCCTCTATCTATATGGTAGAGTTCACTATATCTATATAGAGGGGGCCTCCCCCTCTCTCTATATGGTATATGGATATGGTCCATCTGGCGAGTGGAGTGAGGACCACCCGACCAACCACGCCTATATATCATATATCTGGGTACCACTCGACCAAACACTCTCCCAACCACGCCCTATCTATAGAATGGTCTCCCATTCTAGACCACGAGACTAGACCACGCCATATGGATATAGAGGGAACCACTCGACCCCTATCCCCTATCTATATAGAGTGGATAGTGGACCACGATACTAGACCACTCTCCCATTCTAGACCAACCACTCCGGACCAATCTCGTTAGATAGATCATACAGGACCACGAACCCCTATAGTCTATATGGACCAACCACAGTTCTATATATAGGGCGGACCACGATACCATTCGTATTACTTATATAAGTCATACCAACCCCCCATATAGATATAGGGGGCCATATAGATCTATAGGGCGAGTCACAAAGATCTCTATCTGGGTACCAATCTCCACCAACTAGCTCGACCAACTAGATAGAGGCACTAGCTCGACTGACTAGATGGAGGAGCTAGCTCGACTAACTAGCTCGAGTCATGGAGGAGCTAGTCACTGTCGTAGTATCTAGCCTATCTAGATATACGGCCCTATAAATCCATATGGGCCAAAGAAACTAAACTATATAGGTGAATTGTGAGGTGAGACCTCGGATAGAGCAGGTTTCTGTGCTGTAGCACCAGGGCAAGGACGCAGAGATCCCAGTCTTCATCAACAAGGAAAGTATATACTATCTTTGGCCGAGGTATGGTCGTAGATGAGGAGGGCCCCCCCTCTATAGAGTTCTATCTGGCGGAGATGAGGAGGGATTATTCTATCCGAAGGAGTGATATCAAGGTATGGTCGTAGAATCTAGCCGAGATATGGGATTCTAGTCGCTAGCCATCTCTATAGATAGGGAATCTAGCCTATAGATAGATAGAGATATAGAGAGAGAGATAGATAGATAGATAGAGAGATAGATATAGAGAGAGGGGGGGCCATCTCTCTATAGAGGGAATCTAGTCGCCCATATCTATATATAGGGGAGATTCTAGTCGCCCATATCTATATATAGGGGAGATTCTAGTCGCCCATATCTATATATAGGGGAGATGAGGAGGCCCTATCTAGATATCTCCATATCTATCTATCTATCTATCTATCTATCTATATCTCTATAGGGATTCTAGTCGCTAGCCATACTCAATAATGTGAAATCACAAAAGAAATTCTAGATTTAGTCTTCAAAATGGGCTGTATTTATTTTATAAAATTTCTGCAGATAGCTGCCTCAGACAGAGCTGAAAATGACACTTCTTCAACACCAAAAATTCTGAAAGTGGGCTGATTTGGCCACTAAAAATCAGAGCTATGAGGGCATGTAGAGTCTAGTTTAGGCCCACCTATATCCACGCCTCCATACCATACATATATAGGCCCGTCCACGCTCTATATAACAAGGCCATCTATCTACGTAGGGGGTCTGGGGCCACGATGAAGAAGGGCCCTGGAAATATCCCCTAAATTCACATGGGGTAGGGGAGGGCCCACCTATCAAACTATTGAATGCGGCACAACAAAATCTAGATAGCCTTCATAGATAGATATGGAGAAATACTGAAAGATAGGGCAGATACTAGACTCTGTAGGTATCTGGCAGAATGGAAAGATAGAGGGTGCAGAATCCTCTCAACTAGAAGAAGTCGGTCATTTCGATTCCGATTCAGGAGAAAGAATGGATTCAATGATAGATTCAGCAGAGAGGTTTTCATCCAATCAAGATTGAATGCATCTGGGAATCCGCAACCCCGTTTTTAAAAGATTATAGATGCAAGCTCAAAGCTCAACATTGGCCCATATGATTTTAGAATTCAATAAAAAAGGAGATGAGTCTGCCTCAAACAAGTTGCACTTGCTTCCTATAGCATGGAATGGGCCTTATATAGATAGTACCCTTGCATCCAATCCGTCCAATTCCGCTTTTCCAAGTAATCTAGATATTAATGCTTTCAGTTCTTCTTGGCATCTAACACCATTGGGAGGTCACATTTTTTAGGGGATCTCTATAGTACTTTATAAAGAGGCCATTAGATTTTCTAATCCATAGAGAGGGGACATTAAGGGAACTAGAATAACTTAATGGTGATAAATTGAGCTTTTAGGTAATATGTATACAGATTAGGGCTCCACCCCCATAATAAATCTATAGATGAGGGATCTACAGTTCCCCTTGAGTTTAGGGGCTCTAGCTGTTCTTATGGAGACAAAATGTGCATCAGATTAGATAGGGGCTTCGATCTATAGTTTATTTTAGGGTAGTGATGATCTATTTCAGTCCTCCCTCGAACCCAACTTAATTGCGTTTGGTACTTCAGACAATTCCAAATTTCTTTGTCCTAGTGTCTATGAACAAAAGATAACAGTAGCTCCGAATGATTCCATTCACAATCATTGGCACCTCGCCCCCCTTGTTAAGTCCATCTAAATATTGCCAAGTTTCTACCACTCTCATGATATGGGGTCACCCCTATATGATTAATACGGGCAGTTAGCAAAGTTATGAACCATCCCATTAAGATTGCAAATATCATCCTACATAGGCGATTCAGATCATTTTATGCCAATCGGGGGGCGTGACCAAATATCCATATATAGATAGGGCTCCCTCCCCCAGCTATATAGACATAGATTATCTCGCCCCTATCCATACCTTAGAACTATCCTTTCTATTCATGACCGCCAATGTTCTATATAATTTCCTGCCTCTTTATAAAAGATATAGAGCCGCCATCACATGCTCCTCCTCCAGATCTCCATCTATAGAGGGCCTGAAATAACTCTGAACTATAAATAGATGGGGAACATAGTCCTCTCCCCCTATAGTTCTATATGGCTCCCACAATTTGAGGAACACCCTATGCCTATAAAGCAACCATCGGGGGAGGGGCCCATCTCTCTATATCTTTCACTAGGGCACCATAAGTTCAATTCTAATCCATATGATAATTTTGGATGAACTCATATAGAGAGTTTAGGTTGAGGGGAATTGGGAAAAGGGGATCCATCAATATCGAGGGGGATCTAATCTCCCATCTCTTACCTCATAGACTTCCCATGGTGAATTGGAGTTGTGGACACCTTCAGAGTGCATGGGGGATTGGAGAATGTAGGAAAGGCAGCAACCAACATTGAAACCCTGGCATAGTCGTAGATTAGATATAGGGCCATGCCCACCTTGGCAATATAGAGATCGTCATCCCCCCCTATGATTCTTTTATGTGGCATAGCTCCATAGGCTATCAGATCCATCGCCCATATCATCTATGCCCAGGGGGATATGGATTTTATACGTAACGTGGATGAAGATTGGTCCACTAGCGTCGCAAAGATCTAATACAGATAGAGGGCTAGTGTAGCACCTCTGTGATAAATCTCCCCATATAGATATATTACCTTTGCCACAGGTCGGTTGGCATATTGACGGCAAGCAAGCAATGTCAATCATTGGTCATCATTATATTGAATACTACCTATATATGAGATAGTTGCAGAGTAAATCACTTTACTAATATACATGTCAACGATGGTTGGGTGTCCATTGATCCTTACAATGAATTACATACGTTTCGATTCCTCGGTTAACGAATTCCTTGAAACAATTTCGGACTTGTTTCAAATCTCCTATATCTGGTGTCTTAGAGTGGTAACTGTAGAAACTAATTGTTTTCCTACTCTATAGCCCTATCAATTATGAGATGTTATAGAGCTGCTCATAATGTGCTCTTTTGCTGCCCACAAATTGATATGTTGCATCGTTGGCTGCCCAAACTCTGACATGTTGCATCCCCTTCGTGTGACTCAGACTCTCTATGTTCAATGCACCTCTTAATGACACTTTAGATGTGAGATGGAGGACCCCTTAAAGGATATAACTAGAGCCTTTTAGTTGGCTCTCCTAACCCTTCAACAAACAACAAGTACAAGTGGAGCGCTATGCACTTGGATTGTACCTCCATTACTGCCCTTCACTGAAAATTCAGAAATATACGCGATTTAGGAACTCCTATAGATGAGGATCAGTTGAACCAACCTACTTCCTTGAAATGCATACAACTCCTCCCTAGATAGAGAAGATAATAATCTTTATCTTCTAAACATAGATACTGGATTCCTCAAGGGTGGTACCAATCTCTTTTAACCCCAATAGTCCTTGGGTGATGATTTCATGGTTGCCACCATTCTTTGTACAAGGCACCTTCCAAATGCACCGTAGGTTGCCCCTATCTATATATGTGGCACTGCCCAGATAGATACATAGGGTTCTAAAGAGAGATATGTATCTAGTTGGGATCTGGGGTGCGGTGGCTCTAGCAGGTGACACTTATTGACTGATCAGCCCTTGAACATATCTGGTAGGAAGAGTGTCCATTACCCAACATTCGCTGGTAGTCCCTCCTTGGTGACTCTATCAAGAGAGAAGCTCTTCAGATTTCTCCCTAAACCTTTGCATATAGATAGTTCACTTGGCAAGGATAACTAGGTCTCTCTCGGCCCGTAGCTCAAATGTGCATATGAATCACCCCATCGACTTCCACACAATCAACATCATTATAGGCTTTCTTCTATCAATTGGTTCCCTCTTTGCAGAAACTATATCCATGAAAGTTGGCTTTGTAGGCTTGGAAGAAGTCTCATTTCTGATCCGGGATAAAGGATGCTTCCTTCCCATTGCTCACTTACGCCTTGGTTGATGGATACACAGATATATAGATAAGTAGATATGGATGGCCAAGACACCGAACACTGGGACTCCACCGCCCCTTGAATGTCTATGCACGCATATCTCTTTGATCCTGACTCATAGCCTACTGCAGCTCGGTTGCTGACTTCTAAATGACGAATTAATGCACGTAGGGGTGCTTCGGAGCTCACCATATAGGGGAGTGCTCACTGCACTCGGCTCATTTGATTCTGCTCTGATGGGGGGTGAGGACCTTCTTTGGAGTACCAGGGCATGAATTGAAACCGACGACACTGCCATATCGGTTGAGCATAGTGAAGGTTGCAGATCATACTCGCTTTCCTAACCACATAATTTTTTTTTCCTCACAGAATGGGAAGATATAGGTAGAGGGGGCTGATTGATACCATTCTATAGATAGATCTGTGAAATGGACACTTCATTATGCCCCATAGAAGGAGATTAGCCCCTAACTCCCAACCCCAAAACACAGATCTATGGATAGATCTAACCCCGCACATAGAATAGCTCCTAATGCAGATTTGAATTTATAGATAGGAAGATGGCGAGATAGGGTGGCCGGTGTTTGGTCAGAGTCAGTCCAGTCAAATTGATGTACATCCATTGGTCTGGTTTAGCTCAAACAACTCAATAAATATCTGCAATGGTTTGAAATCACAAATAGAAATGACCAGATTTAGTCTTCAAAATGGGTAGAATCTATTTTATAGAATTTCTGCCCATATAGCTACCTCAATGCCACAGCTGAAAATGACATTTCTTCAACACTAAAAATATCTGAACTACTGGGCTGACTTTGGCCTCTAAAAATCAGAGCTATGACCAACAACCCAAATCAGGTATTGGGTCAACTGTAGAAGTAGGTTGCTCCACACAAACAAGGGCTCAAAATAAGAGGAAACACAACTGCAACCTCTCTCACCTTCAAATCTTTGAACTAAATGTATGTCAAAATTAGAATCTTCAAGTGTATTGAGAAATACCTGAAAAATACTCATCTCAATATGGGTGATTTGCAGATAAGAAGAACTATAGGGAGGCCCAAATCCTGTCAGATAGAATTATAGTTTTCGTTATTCTCCACTAGATCTCTTGGAGGGTCAACACATCGTCAAGAGTGAATCTCTAAGGTCTTTTCGTCCTATCTATATATATATATATGCATATATCATAAGCTCAACTATAAATTTGATTTTAGAAAATATACAAGGGATGTTCTCCTCAGAGCAAGGTCGTATCTTGCTATATATAGATGGAATGGGCGAAATGGACACCCTTGACATCCAATCACCTTTTCAACCCTCTCAGCTATATAATGACTGTTCATGGTCCCCTTTATGTCCATCCCATAAGGAGGTCGTAAGGCATTCTAGGGTATGCGATCGTAGTTTGGCTAAAGGGACTTCAGCTGTTTCTAATTTTATTTTAACATTAAGTCCCCTAATAGTTCTAATCTAGGAGGGGTGCTTTTATAATCCCCATATATAGATAGAGGGGACCAGATAGAGAGAGCGGACCTCCCTATAATAAATCATTGTGAGTTAGAGGGTGGCCCTATGAGTTTGTTCATTAGCCGCTGGGAAGACAGAGAGATGGGCTTAAGGGTCTTCGACATAGATTATCTTAGGAAGCTGGACATTTCACTCTAGGGTGCCCTGGCCGCTGGCCGGGGCAGATCTATATAGGGGGCGTCAGTCGAGTGCCTCTCCCCCTAGATGCCCCCCTCTATAGATAGAGAGATAGGCATATAGATAAGATAGTTCAGGGAGGGGGGGGGCCCTCTATATCTTATCTATATGGCGGTCGAGCCGTCCATCCTCCATCCATTCTATCCAAAGGAGTGATACCAGTCATATAGACTATATACTCTATACGTGATACAACGTGATATGAGTCATTCGTATCACGTATATAATAGAGGATAGGATATAGAATAATAGAAGGATGATGTGGTGATGAATGAGACCAGTCGGATGAGTGAGACCAGTCATCAGTCGTATCATCTCATCCATTATTCTATTCTCTATAGACATGAGTGATGACTGATATCAGTCGTATCACGTCTATAATGGATGACGATGTGTGATGGATAGATGTATGATGGATAGATATCTTGTCCTACTATCCCGCTCGTTTTCTGCTTAACCAACCCAATCAACAGGCCGCTCCACCCCATACATAGATATGGCGCCCCCCCCCCTGATTCCTGGTCGCCCCCATATTCGATTTCATGTATTCACTCAAGCATCGTCGCCCTTGCCCGGTAGTCCCGTAGCGGGTGCTTTCGGACGTTTTCCAGGTTCGGAAGGAACCGCCATAGTAACCACCACGTGCGTTTCATTATCTCCTATCTCATCCTTGACTGCTTCTCATGAGGTCGCACGGGAGCTAGTGCTTGCTATCCAAAAATTGCTCCATGGATCTCATCCGAAAATGTTTGATGCCCTCTCGGGGCTTCTTTGGCGACCGTGAAGTCACCGGGAACGAGTAGATAGTAGATGGCTGGATGTGCACCGCTGCAGTTGCTCCGCGGCGATATCTATACGTAAGCCCGACTCGCTCTATGGAACTGGGCACCATAGCATGTCGGAAGAAGGGGGGGGGACATACGGGACAACCCCTCTGTTTTTCTTGCCCCTTCGATACACAGTTGAGGGATCACGAACGCTACAGGTGTGGGAGCCCATCGGTCCGAAGGTCATTTATGCTATGGCGCTCTACTTGATG
>JAHRHJ020002575.1:0-295278 GCA_019776745.2 Taxus chinensis | reverse complement strand
ACATTCCAACAGAGCAACATAAGGCAGGTAGTATCCTTCCCATTTCCACTTGGGAGATATAACTTGCTCGACAGTGTGCTAAGGCCCAAAATGTCGAATGTGAACTGCAGAGAAATTAAAGAAGCCTATGAAGTCTCGGGATGGTTTGACATCCGAGTATGCTGAAACCGATGAGCCCCTACATCTGTCACAAGTCGCCCACAGTGAGGATATCTGGGTGATCTGCGTAAACGAAGTTGCAGTTCGCGGAGAAAGTATAATAGTCGGTTAAGCTATTGATGAGATCCAGCCGCTGGAGCTTTCTGATTTGCCAGTTGCAGACCGACAATGAAAGTTGTTTGGATATGTGCCTAGATGGGCTTAAACGAAGATCGATACATTTTTTCCATCCACCTTTGATTGGTCCGCCAGCGACGAAAGCTCTATCACCAATAATCAGCCCGAATTTGGCTCGTACAAAGAAATGGCTCTCTTCTGGGCATTGTAATTTTAAAGATGACAAGTTCCACCAGTGCTGCTTCTGAGGCGGGCCCGCCAAAAAGAATGACAGGAATCTACGGGGGTCTATAAAAATCAGATCCCAAGAAGAGGAAAGAAATACCAATCCTTCAATTATCTCTCCAAACTCAACGGTTTGATTTGCCAGAATCACCAACAACCACCAGAACTAGAGAATTATTTGTAAGAAGGAGGAAGCCAGCCCTTGACTTCACCATTTGTCTGATTCTCAACGGATATACTTTATAAACAGTCTTGCTCACGGCTTTGAAGAAACTGAATCTGTGCCTCCCCCCAACAACCACTTCATCAGCCTCCTCATCCTCCATCCACGTTCTTCAGCATGGCCATATTTATTCTCCGGTCTCTCACCCCTCTCTGCTGACCCAGTGATCACCACACTCCCCCCCACAACACCTGTGCCTCTATTATATCCCTACTTATACCTACCCACGTTGACTGTTTTCCCCTCCAATCTAAATCTGCTCCCCTTGAATAAATATAACCAGTTACTACCAAAACATTGGGCATTCCTCTGATACACCACAATGGTTACTCGAAGCACTCCGGGGAAAGGAAAGTGATTGTACCCCTAATCCAGCCTTTGATTTCAGCTCACTTAAGGCTTTACTGCGAGATTCATCCACGAAACCACCCAAACGTTTCAAGGGTTTTGGGTGGATGCTTCAGGAGATAAGTTCTCGCAGAGATTGCCACTTCCCAGACAGCTGACAAACTAACGATGAAGGTAATAGCCGCTTATTTACCATGTAACCAGGGTGGCTCTGTGAAAGTGACACCAAAAGGGGCTTGCAGCTAAATGCAGAAGGATTCCATATACGGTCCTTGTGCCAAAAGTTAAAAGAAAACAAAGACAGCCAAATTGAGCTTAAGGAAAGGTGGAGCAGTTGACAGAGTTTTTGATTAAACCTCAAACACCCCCTGAAATCATACCATCGGCTTCTGCTTCTCCAATTGATTTCTCATCGGTGCTACGATTAGAAGATACTAAAAAAAGGAAGGGGGTTGATGAATGGATCCCCTAAAGTTGCTCCAACAAGGGAAGGAAGTAATCAAAGACGTGGTGAAAGTTCATCAGTCCTTGGCAGAGATTTAGAAGGAAGGAGGAGAAGATGGATGGACGGACTTCCTGAAGAACTTGGACAGCTTGATTTGACTTGTGAGCTCCTCCAAGTGCTTTAAAGCAAATACCAGCACCATCTCTTGGTAGAAAGAAGGCGTTTCTTCCACATACAGAAACACTTCCAGTGCTCAAGGCCATCAAGTCAGAGTAAAGATCCTCAACGAAGCCTGCAGCAAGTTGAGGAGAATCAAGAGATAAATGACGATGGAAAGTGATCTGGAGAAAGAATGGGCCTAAAGAGTTGTCCAAAGGTGCAGTTGGGAATCAAGTGGCCTATCAGCAGATGGATGTCTCTTCAAACAAGTTCAAGAGACTGCTTTAACATGGAAATGTAGGATGGATTCGACCTTGAAGTCATTGGTCAATTTATGAGGATTGAACATAAGTTGGAGGCTTAAGAAAGCTCAGCAAAAGGCTTGAAAAAGCTTCCGGAAGTGTCAGTGATAACATGAGGACCTGCAAAGTGGAATGATCATCCACTGCGCCTGATGATGAAAGAAATGCCAAGCTTATTCGGAAGTTCAGAGGTCCGGAACAAAACAGGCTTCAGCGGAGGAAGAGAAAGGAGAAAAATCAAAAGATGATGACTCGGATGAGCTTTCCAACGTCCCCATGTCATGATTATTTTAGATGACATATCTTTTATTTTCCATTTTGGTCATTATTTTTGAATTCTACTTTGACTTGATCTCCTGCGGAGAACATGCAAGCTGAACTCTAGTTAGCATGCTACTTTTCAGGATCTGCCTGTTTAATCTCTAGCTTCTTTTGTTATAAATAAGGGATGCTGTGCATTCTAAAGGGTCGAGAATTTTTGATAGCATTAAGAGGCTATTGGAAGGAGAAAAACACTTTGTGTTTTTCTTCAACATTTGAAGAATAGAAGTTGATATTGTTTTCAGACTGTTGTGTTGGTGGATAATATATTTAAGACAGTGTCTTATGTATGATCTTGTAAAGCTATTTTTGCATAGGATCTCCGTGTTCTAATGATCTCGACGGCCATATATCTAGGATCTAAAAATCGTTATGATTATTTTGGCTCTGGTTTACTCGAGAAAATACATTTCTCCATTTCTTTCTACCGTGCTTCTTTCACTGTTGTAAACAGGTTCTAAACCTATGTCAATACGGAAAGCAATATCCTTGAATCGGTGAATGTGGATTTGGGATTCATCCCAACCCCCAATGTTTAGTTATGTGAATATGTACATATTATTTATGTGTTTTCGGTTAGCAATACATAGGCAGCCTCACCTGTCTTTGAGGAGGATATTATCCCATGTACATGTGGTTGAACATATATTATTTTGGTTTTTGACAAAATATACAAACCAACAGTTCTTTGGCGGACTCCGTGGGGAAATACGGATCAATAGTTAAAAACTTATCCTCTCGGTGTTCTGGCGGACTCCATATTTCCTTATTTTAATAAGATCTCCTTTCAGTTCAAAACTGGCTAGGAGGGTCTTCACGGTCTCGCGAGCTTCAAGGTTGAACAATTGATCCACTCTTTGAGTTGCGCAACAGACAATTTCAAGGCCGTTCTCCCAACAAGCGTTGTCTCTAACCGCAGCCAGAGTTCTTCCACATGGTCGGAGAAAATACGGATCCCTGAAAAAGAACGGGAAGATCTGACACTTGTATGCATACTCTTGTTGATACTAGGATCCCGTGTATGACTCTTTTCAGAAGGATGGTGGGTGGCAACTGTCTGCTTGGGGTGCAGTCATTGGTCCTATTACTTTACTCCTCCAATTGCATTTGAGTTACCAACGTGGCCGGGGGGATTCACATAAAAACATTCCCAAGTCAATGGGGATGGGAAGAGAAGCATCCTGATGACCAATTGCGTCTTTCTTTGTGCATTGCGGTTGTCCTCGGAGTAGCCCAACGAAGATGTCTCTGTCGACTCTCGTGAAACATTGCCGGGTAAGTAGCACAGCTGAATGGTTTTATCACTCCCGAAATCATGCATTCCAGATTGGCTACCATGAGGACCAAGTTTGAGGCACGTTTCAAAACCAGCCGAAGATTCTCTGCATTGGTACTCAGCTTACTCATATGAAGAAGGGAATCGCATTTGACCTATGCGGGAATCGTGGTTAAGTTCAATACGCTTCCGGAAAATTCCAGTTATGCGTTTTTGTACCGTGTGCTTGTCTTGTGTGTACCAACTTGGAAAACAAAAAGTGCTTCTTCATCAATGATCAACATCCTGAATAAGTTTTTTTTATTACGAAGGTCGGTTATCCATGCTTTGGCTACTTGCTCAGTCAACGGCTACTGAATAGAGGTTGATATATCTTAGCCGGAAGGATCAAGAAAAGATATACCCAAATCAAAATCAAGGTTCTTCGCAAAGGTAATACTGACCTATGTTCAAAAATGGCTAATGATTGAGTGCTTTAAAGAAGCAAGTGTCTAGCAGAGTGAGCAATGTTCTCGTCACCGGGCATCATAGGTGGAATTTAATAAAAATGGTGCACCTGCAGAGATAGGCCACGGTTAGCTCTGCTCAGCGAGGACTAAGCAATTGAAAGCCTCCGCTGTTAATTGCAACAGCAGTGGATAATGAAGAAGATGATGCAACCAGTAAAAACAAGATTCCCGCAAGGATTTCGAAGCTTCAGGAATATGTGATGAGTCTTATGATGAGTCAGCTGGCGACTCCAGCATGGTTATTGGAATATGATGAGATGATGTGAGCCATATGGTCAATCATTTTCTTGTTTTCACTCGTGGTCCCAATCTCAGGTTCCAGAAGCCTCGGAAAAACTAAGGGAAGAATAAGGAACCTCCTGTTTCCATAGTCAAACGGGGTACCCATTCGGCGCAAACTGAAAGAGGGTACTAAAAAGGAAAGCTGCTCCTTATTCGCCTTCTCCTAGGTCAGTGCCCCCCGGCAACGCTCATATATTAGAACTGAGCCTACTATCAATTCTTCTTCCACTGCTTTCGATATCTTGATCATTGCCAGAGAACAAAAATTCAAATGTCAGAAGTAGAATACCTCAGTCGAATCCTGAACAATTGAAAGGCTGGCCAAGCATTAGACGGTAAAGTGGCCATTCCATCACCTACTAAAGGTCTCCTTCAAATCTACTCAACCCATGCCCTCAGAATAACTGAATTATGCTTCTCTCAGGAAAGATTGAACCAGTTATTTGTCTCTAACTTATACATGGGTTTAAACTCAGCAATTGCCATCATGATTCAGGGGCCTCTAATAATGTTTCTGCCCGCAAAAAGTGGTTCCCATGGCCCTTTGGCTTACTTTTACTAAATCATATGGACGGTGTTGATATTCCATGGAACTAAACAAGTAGTCCCTCTGATTTGTCAAAGTAAGGACGCACAGTTCGCCATTTGTGCTTTTCCTGAGAAGAGAGTGTTGAAAATGACTATCCTAGTTGCAGAAAGATTCCTGCAGATTACGGCTTCTCTGGGTAGAGGTTTTGTAAAGAGGTTGGAGGAGGAAGATTAGTATGGATTTGACCACAGCTAAGATCCTAGTCAAAGGGGTGTTCAAACAGGGTTCTTCATTCCTGAACCGCAGGCAAAGTATTGGTGACTTAAAACTAAGATGATCCTAAGGCTCATATGCTTTTCGAAGATGCTAGCTTGGGAATTCAGTAATAGCTTCAGAGATAACCATTGTTAGATGTGAAGAGGAAGATCCCAATGCAAATTTGGAGGCTCGATTGATGTAGATGCTCACTTCTGGAAAGCGCTGGTGTTTGTTCTCGCAATCTCCTAGATCCGAGATTTTCCCATCGATTATCAGTTGCCAATTTGATAATACTAACAAACACGGCCGAATATGAAGCCCTGTTATTAGGATTAGAATTGGCCAGACAAGAAGGGACATCAAGAATCTTAAGTGCAGGGAGATGCAGAGCTGATGTTTAATCAGGTTCAGGGTGTATATCAGGGAAAAATGATCGGTGAGGCATTATAGGAAAAAAAGTGTGGGAATAGTATAGAATGCTTTAATGCAGGTTCTATTAAGGCAGTTTTAAGAGATATAATGACAGGCTGGATTCTTTGGGCCGTACTGCATCTCTTCTTCTGCCTCATCCTTAGTTCAAGCAGACACATACTCTATCGAATTGTGTACCGCATTAGGCATGTCCCTGTAATGCAACTCACTGGCAGGTATTCAATGATGATCAACAAGTGGTGGCTTTCTGGAAAAGGCTGACAATTTCAGTGATGAAATGATTTGAAGGTTCGGAATGAGCCTTTCGTGAAACTATTTTAGATCCTATCAAGAGGCGTTGTGGTTGCATTTAGCAAGCTGAAAGGCCCAAAAGATAACCAAAAGGTCTGGTTCTCTGGGAGGGTCTGTTTGACAAACATGTCGCTTCATCCAAAAAAAAGCAGGTGAAGGAGCTCTCATCATGAAGTGGATCAAAATCAAATCTAGGTTAATCATGACAACTCGGATGGTGAATATCGGTAAATGTGTTCTCATGAAGAGAAGGAAAGATTCACTTCGCTTTTTGAAGAAATACATCGATGTGCGTAGCATGGTCCATGAGATTTGAAATTGTCCCAGACCAAGGATGTTCAGCACGAGTATTCCTTTGAAGATGATGTCAAGCCGTATAGACAGAAGCACAGACATTATAATCAAAAGATTCAGGGACAATCCTGGCAGAAGAAATCAAAAGATGTTAGATGCTAGATTATTTTCCCAATCATCAATTCACTTGGATTGCAAAAACATTGTCAGTCAGAAAGAAGAGAAAGAATGGAGAGATCCGGTTGGTGTTGACTTTCGAACGTGAATCAGTCCTCGCTGAAGGAAACTATCCCTGCCGATGCATGGATCAGGTATTACAAACGTAACTGGATATGAAACTGCTTATCCATGTCGACGGGTTTTCAGGAATATCAATCAAGTTGAAGTAACTACAGAGGATCAGCACAAGACAGCGTCACGACCCCATGCGGTATCCTTTGCTTACAGGGGATGCATTCGGCCCTCTTCTTCCCTTTGATCAACACCCAGCGAGGCTACTTTTCAGAGAGCTATGGACAAGCACTTCAGAGATCTGATGGGTAAGGTCATAGTCGTGATTTGGATGACTTGACTGTCTTTTTCTAAAAAACGAAGTGATATTATGACATTTAGAACACGGTATTTCAGAGATGCAGCGTCACGGCATTTCATTGAATCCTAAGACCAATCCATTGTTCGGGGTTTACAGAAGGAAAGGAAGCTGCTGGGTCATTATTGTGACTAGAGATAGGAACTAAAATTGACCCAGACAAGGGTAAAGGCTATTCAGAGCCTTACCTTGCCCACAAGTAAAACAGGAGTTCCTTCTTTCTTCGGAAAGGTTAATTTTTGATGAAGATTTGTACATGATTTTGCTGACAAGACCAAGGATATCCTTGGAATGATGAAAAGTAACAATTCATTTCGATGGAGTACAGAAGGGAACAGTTGGCATTTGGAAGAAATAAAAAAGGCAGTGCTACGTGCTCCTGTCTTAGTTGTGACAGAACTAAAAGAAAGATTTCATCATGTATAGCTATGCTTATGCCCACACAGCTGTCAGCCCATCCTGATGAGGAAAATGGACAGGAAGGGCATTGAAGCTCCTATCGCATTCATGAGCTGTCCATGAAACGAGCATGAATGAAAGATGTCACAGATTGAAAAACATGTTACGCAGTGTAAGAGCAGTTGGTAGGTAACAACACTTCAGGTACTATGTACTGAATTTCATACTCGTGTTCTCGTCTGATACTGCTGTTTTAAAAATCCATTTCTCACTAAACAAGAGCTGGGAAGCCAAAGAGGTTACTTGGATTTGCTTAAGGTTCAGGAGTCGGACCCCCTTGGACATCAAAACCTACTAAGTTGGTACGAGGAAGAGGCCTGTGTCAACTGATTGCAGAGAATCATACTGAAGCAGAGTACGAAGAAATTCAAGATACTCCTCCCGAGCTGCCTATGGTACTTTTTGTAAGTACGACTGATGAGTGGTACACTGACATTGTTTTTTTTTCTAACCTATGGTGAATGCCCTCCGCATTTAAATCAAAAGGAGAAGAGGACTGTTAAGTTGAGAGCTGCAAAATACCTTTTGTGGAATAATGCAGTATATAAGAAACGTATTGATGGTGTCTTTTTGCGTTGTGTTGATAAGTTACAACAGGAAAAGTTATTGGAATCCTTTCATAGCCTGGCATGCGGGGGACACTTTTCATCTTCCGTAACAGCGTATAAAATCTTACGGGCCAGGTATTATTGGCCTACTCTTTTCCGAGATTCGGCTGAATGGGTATCAAAATGTGAAGCTTGTCAACATTTCGTTGGTCGTCCTAAGCTAGCAGCTCTTCCTCTAAAACCTGTGGTAATTGAAGAACCTTTTCGCCAATGGGGGATTGATTTTATCGGAACATTGAATCCTGCTTCTAGTGCTGGACACAATTATGTGCTGACCGCTACTGATTATTTTACTAAGTGGGTAGAAGCTGTGCCAATCAAGCAAGCAACTTCGGAAGCTGTTTGCACATTCTTAAAGGAAAACATAATCGTCAGATTCGGTGTTCCTCACAAAATTGTAGCAGATAATGCCTCTAATTTCTCGTCACATGAATTGACAGAATTCTGCTATGGATTCGGCATTACTTTGGCTCATTCATCTGACTATTATCCACAGGGCAATGGGCAAGCTGAGTCTAGTAATAAGAATCTGGTTACAATAATCAGGAAATTAGTAGAACGAAAATCAGAGGACATGGCACAAAGCATTATATGATGCGTTGTGGGCTGACCGGATCACTCCCAAGCGAGCCATAGGGATGTCTCCTTTTCAATTGCTATATGGAATTGATGCTGAAATCCCTATCTCAGTAGAATTGCCAGCCTTGCAGTTGGCAAAAGCGGTTGAAGATGTAGCTTTTCAGAATTCTATCGAAAAGCGGGTTATGTACCTAACCAAGCTAGAAGAAGAGCGGATTAAGGTGGTTGATCGTATAGCGGATCATCAAAGCAGGGTGAAGAAGATTTTTGATAAAAAATCAAAGCAACGTGACTTCCGGATTGGAGACCTGGTGTTGCTTTGGGATAAGAGAAGAGAACAAAAAGGAATGCATGGAAAGTTCGATTCTTTATAGAAAGGACCTTTCAAGATCCACGAGCTGAATGGCGAAAATAGTTTCTTGCTATCATATCTGGATGGAGGATTACTTCCGTTGCCTTTCAGTGGGCAACATCTAAAGCTGTTCCACCATTGATGCAAGATGTTCTCTTGCATTGTACATATTTTACTTTCCGTTGTGTGTTTGCTTTCGCTTTGCTTTCTTCTTTTGTCCCATTTTGTTTTGGTTTTAATTTTCTCCTTGACTCCGTAGCCCAATGGATAAGGCCCTGGTCTGCGAAAACCAGAGATTCTGAGTTCTCTTCCTTTGGTATTGCAAAGAAAGTCCCCAACTGGAGCCAGATGTTATCCCCGTTTTGAGTAAACGACAAAACGATCGGATAATCCCTACAAAATTTTTGAAGTGATTTTGCATTATGACCTCTTTTAAGAGCAAATCGGGTTTTCAGAAATTCAACGCATCAGAACGTACTTGTGTTAAAACATGCTTTGTGTTGCTTGATTTCCGATTCCCGAATCCCGCTTTATATTGAGCAATTCCTTTCAAATCGGGTTTTCGGAAGCTTAAAGCATCGGAAACATTCGTGTTACAAAACATGTTTTATATGGCATGCTCTCCGATTCCCGAAACCCCGCCAAGTGTTGAGACAAATCCTTTGTAAATCGGGTTTTCGGAACTTTAACGCATCGGGACATTAATGATTCAAAACATGTTTTATGCGCCGTGTTCCCCGATTCCCGAATTCCGTTCAGTCCTTTGTAATCGGATTTTCGGAAGTTTAATGCATCGGAACATTAATGATTCAAAACATGTTTGGTGCTCCATGTTTCTCGAAGCCCGGAATCCGAAATGCACTAAATCTCTTCGTGTCGGGTTTTCAGACTCCTCCAACACGCTGACGTGGCATTCATGCCGAGTGGTCGGTGAGTTGGCACGTGCCGCGCCAAGTGTATTTATTACGGATTTTCTTATAAATACTCCAAAATCCACGTCATTTTTACCGTTCATATTTTTAATTCGTGGATTTACGCATGCTCTGCCGCTCCCAAAACCCGCAAGCTCGCGTTACCCCGACTGGATCGTTCGTTTTCGATTTTGCGTGTCTCGAATTGAAGGTATTTTTCGTTCCTTCTTTATTCTTGATTTTTCTGGATCGACTGCGTGCGTTTCCTTTCCAATTTCTTCCTGGTTGTTGAGGGTTTTTCTTCCCCTTCTTACTGTGTCGTTTTGGAAAGGGTTTTGGGTTTTTGGGTTTGTTTTCTTTGTAAGATTATCAATTGGTGCTGTTCTTCCAAAATTCCAGTTAATTGCATGATGTATGGAATCAAATATGAATAACAAGAAAAGAAAAGAGGTTGTGTATGTAGAAATGCAAAGGAAGTACTTTGTTTTTGCTTCTCGGTTTTTGAAAACTGTTTTGCAGATTCAACAAAAATCCGAAGTGCATTGAAAGATCAAACTTGGCGGGGTGTATCAATATTCCGAACTCAACTCTCAGGATCGGGCGTCTCCTAAGCTCCGTCATCGAAAGTAGCTGCCGGATTTTCTCCCGTGTCCGCCATCAACAGTGGACGCCGGGTTATCTCCTGTTTCCGCCATTGAAAGCAAGTGTCGGGTTTCGCCAGGATTCCGACATATCAGACCTGTCGGGTTCTCTAAGTTTTCCGATATCTTTCTTCTGCGAGTCGGGTTCTCCTCTGCTTCCGACGCATTCAGTCAATTAGGTGTTTCAGTGTGCACAGCATCTCCGGAGTTCCGAGTCCTTCTTCTTCCAAATATTCTTCATGACAGACCCCGGTCCATCACAAGAGAAGACCGAGAAATCAAGCAGGATGAAATATAAGTTTAAGAAACTAGAATCCCCGTCATATGTTGAATGTAATTACGATATTCGGGATACCGAATTCGGTAATGTTGACATGGACGATTTCTGGAACAGGGTGAAAAGTCCCAGTCAAACTGAATGGATGACCTCTTTAGCAAACAGTGGCTTACCTTTGGCAGCAGGCTTTCCTCTATCGGCCCAATGTCCAGAGTTCATTCTGGCCTGTGCCTCTAACTACGACTCTGCTTCTCGTTCCGTTAGGAACCCAGCAGGAGAAGTAGTGATCAAGCTAGATGGGATTTATCTTGATGACCTCCTGAAATTACCCAATTTCGAGGAGTATGGGAATTTGAATATGAAGTCAGCCCAGAAAACCTGGGACACTAACCAGGAGAATTGTATAAGAGATGTTAACAAGAAGTTCCTGGCTAAAGCTAAGCCAACGGTATCCCGATTTCCTAGGACTATTCCTAGGTGTGACTTTATACAAGAGATAAATGATATCATCACACTTCTTAGCCGGGCATTTGGTTTACCAGAGTCAAATCTATTTCACGGATGGATGTACCAGTTCATGGTCACCATCAAGAAGAATAAGCAGGGGATTGACTGGGGAACCTTGATCAGTGATGAGATTGATGCCCAAATGACGACGGTCTTGTCGACGGGAAAATTCTACATGTTCTCGTATGTGGCCTATGCGGCAGCCGGGATGAGGAACTATCCCGGGCTCGATACAAAAGGCAACAGGATCACAAACCCAATCTACAAGCATTTTCCGCAAATAACGAAGAAGGGGTCCAAGGATCACTTTAGGAGGGTAAATGATGCCTTTTTCTATGAGAACATCTGCAGACTGAACCCGGGATTGAGAAAAACAAGAGTCTCCGATGAGGCTTGGGCCGAGGTATCTAAATGGGGATGTATCTTCCTACAGTTTAGGAAGTTTACATACATTCGAACAGTGATGTATGCAGGAGAGCCTTTCCGTCTGCCTCGTTATCCTGGGGATAGATTAATTTTTTTGGAATTGGTCAGAAAATTGTTGGATTTCCACAAGTTCCAACAGAGCAAGCACAAGGCAGCAGTATCCTTCCCAATTTCTATTGGGAGATATACTTGCTCAACAGCGGCAAAAGCTAAAAATGTCGAATGTGAACTCCAGGAGAAGAAATTAAAGAAGCATATGAAATCTCGGGATGGTTTTGACATTCGAGGAGTGCTTCGGGCCTATGGAGCTCAACATCTGCACAGGCCTGATATTGAGGACATCTGGATTGATCTGCGGGGACGAAGTTGCAATACGCAGAAAGGATAATAGTAGGCTTACTATTGAAGAGATTCAGACGCTAGAGATTTCTGATTTGCCAGATGGTACAAGGGACAAGGAAAGTGTGTTAGATATGTCCTATGATGGGCTTAACAAAGATCGATACGTTTTCCCGCCTATTGATTGGTCGGCTAGCGAGAAATCCTCTATCACCGATAGGTCAGCCCTAATTCTGGCTCGTACAAAGAAATGGCTCTCTTCTTGGGGCATGAATTTTAAAGATGACAAGTTTCCAAAATTGGCTGCTCCTGAGGCGGGGCCCCCCAAAAAGAAGAAGGACAAGGAATCTACTGGGGGGTCTATAAAAAATCAAGATTCCCAGGAAGAGGAAAGAAAGACAAATCTCTTCAATTGTCTCTCCAACTCAAACGGTGGATGTGCCAGAATCACCAACACCACCAGAAATAGGAGAAATTAATTTGGAAGAAGGAGGAAGTCAGCCCTTGACTTCACCATTTGCTGATTGCTTCAACTGAAGAGACCTTATCTCTGGCAGTCAAGGCTTTGGAGACTGAATCTGTGCCTCCCCCTCAACCACTACTTCAGCTTCCCCCATTCCCCATCCACTTCTTCAAGCATGGCCAATATTTTCTCCGGGCTCTCACCCCTCTCTGCTGGAACCCAAGTGATCACCAGCTCGCCACAACCTGTGCCTCTCTTTGTTGCACCTACTACCACGTTGACTGTTGTTCCCCCTTCAATAGTAGAATCTGCTCCCCTTGAGAGTGGAACACCAGTTACTACAACATTGGCAGTTTCCTCTGATACTCCACAATGGTTACTTGAGCAAACTCCCAGGAAGAGGAAGGTGATTGTACCCCTACCACCCCTTGATTTTAGCTCACTCAAGACTTCTACTGCGAAATCAGCCAAGAAACCCAAAACAGTTTCAAGAGTTTTGGTAGATGCTTCAGGAGATAAGTTCGCAAAGATTGCCACTCCCCTCAGCTGACAAAACTAGAGATGATGTAACAGCTGCTGATTACCAGGTAACCAAGGTGTCTCTAGGGAAAGTGACAGCAAAAGGGGCACATCAAGATGCAAAGGATTCCATAGACGTGCTGTACCAGAAGTTGAAAGAAACAAAGGACAGCAGAAATGAGTTTAAACAAAAGGTGGAGCAGTTGACAGAGGTTTTGATTAAAATCTTAACACCCCTGGAATCCATACCATCTTCTTCTGTACCTGCCGGATTTGATTTCTCATCGGTGCCTTCGATTGAGAAGATTACCAGAAAAGGAAGAGTGGTTGACGAATGGATCCAAAAGTTGCTCCAACAAGGGAAGGAAGTAATTCTAGATGTGGTGAAGGTTCATCAGTCCTTGGCAGAGATTCAGAAGGAAGGAGAGAAGATGGATGAGGAATTCACTGAAGAACTTGGACAGCTTGATTTGACTTGCGAAGCTCTCCAAGTGCTAAAGCAAATGCCAGCACATCTCTTGGTAGAAGAAGGCATTCTTCCACATACAGATAAACACTTTCAGTTGATCAAGGGCATCAAGTTCAGAGTAAAGATTCTCAACGAAGCCTGCAGCAAGTTGAGAGAATCAAGAGATAAATTGATTGATGGAAAAAGTGATCTGGAAGAAGAATTGCTAAAAATTTGTCCAAAGGTATCAGTTGGGAACTCAAGTGCCCTATTAGCAGATGATCTCTTCAATCAAGTTCAAGAGACTATTCAGCAGGAACCTGTAGGTGGATTTGACCTTGAAGTCATTGGTCAGTTTGTGAGGATTGAGCATACGTTGGAGGCATTAAGAAAGCTCAGCAAGAGGTTAAAAAAGATTCCCGGCGGTGCCAGTGATATCCATGAGACCTGCGAAATGTGGAATGATCTTTCCACTGCACCTGAGGAAAACGAAATGCAAGGCATTATTCGGAAGTTCCAGGAGTTCCGGAACAAACAGTCTCAGCTGGAGGAAGAGAAAGGAGAAGAATCAAAAGATGATGACTCGGATTGAGATCCAACGTCCCATGTCATTTC
This sequence comes from Taxus chinensis, assembly GCA_019776745.2. Taxonomy (NCBI): domain Eukaryota; kingdom Viridiplantae; phylum Streptophyta; class Pinopsida; order Cupressales; family Taxaceae; genus Taxus; species Taxus chinensis. The sequence goes on along the minus strand of JAHRHJ020002575.1, from coordinate 281,375 downwards.
TATTTTTAGAATGCCATATCTTTTATTTCCTATTTGTCATTATTTTTAATTCAGACTTCGACTTGATCTCCTGCGTGAGAATCATGCAAAGCTGAAACTCTAGTTAGCATGCTACTTTTCAGGATCTGTTCTGTTTAAAACTCTAGCTTCTTTTGTTATAAATAGAGGGATGCTTGTGCGTTCCAAAGGGTCGAGAATTTTTGGAAGATCAAGAGGCTATTGGAAAGAAGAAAAACTTTGTGTTTTCTTTCAACCATTGAGAAGAATAGGAGTTGATACTGTTTTACAGACTTTGTGTTGTGAAATATATCTTATTTGAGACAGTGTTCTTATGTTCATGATCTCAAAGCTATTCTTTGCATAGAATCTCAGTATTTCTAATTATCTTGAACACTATATCTGTGATCTAAAACTCGTATGATTATTTCGTGCTCTGCTTTTACTCGAAAGAAAATACGTTTCTCCCATTTCCTTTCTACTGTATTTCTTTCACTGTAACAGTTTCTAACCTATTTCACCTACGAAAGCAATATTCTTGAATCGTGTGAATGTGGATTTCGGGATTTCATCCCAACCCCCAATGGTTAGATTAGTGTGAATATTGTATATATTATTTACTGTGTTTTAGATTAGCAATAAACAGGCAGCCTCACCTGTCTTTGAGGAGGGATTAAATCTCATGTACTGTGGTTGAACCTCATATTTTGGTTTGACAAAATATCCAACCAACACACTCAATGTGAGAAATGGGTAGATCACCCTCCAAGATGATTTGACCTATCCTCACTACTTAACACGGTTTGTGCCTTAACATTAGTGAGAGGACCCTTTTTGCCTACTGTTTTGGAGGAGATGGAGATATCCTTCCTTGAAATTATTCCAGGACATTGATGATATGATCAATGCAAAAAATACCTAACTCTCACGATTGTACATAGACAATTGAGTACCAAAACTCTAAGCAAGCTTCAGGCCACTAAAAAAATGAAAACCTGATTGTTCTATGTGCTTTGGTAGTAGAAATTAGAGCATTTGTATACAACATGAATCAGGATCTATGTATGGGTACATATTGGTTGTTTTTAAAATGAAATTTTTGTGGGAGGTGAGGTTAGAAGTGAACTTGATTCAAAGCCATATTCTTTGAAAATTTTACAAAAAAGGATCAATTGGAAAAGAATGAACCATAAGTTCCTTAAATGCTTCAGGAACTCATCTAGATTTTCCTTTAGCCATTACATTGGTGCTTCAATGGAGGGAAGTTACAGATCGGCTCTTGTCACACATTTATTTAACTCCAGAATCCAAAAATGAAGGCTCAAATTACTTACTACTAAAAATCATGGTTCAACCTGCTGTTTCATCATGCCTCTAAGATTAAACGCTACATGTAATCTTTAGTCATGCTAGGATTCAAATGGGAGACAAGCCTTTGAACACATGATTTTCCTTCGAATTTGTTTATGTTCACTATCAACTGAAAGCTCTTATGATAAATGATTACTTATCTATCCACCAAACTATTACAAGTATAGAGGATCTTCTTGTGATTCACAAAGGTTTCATCATGTATTTCTGACTCTTGCAATTGGAACAAGAAAACACTTTCAATCACACACTTGAACCCCCCTTGATACAACACTTTTTCCCACCCTACATAGAATAGACTCAAATGTTCTCTTACTTCAACTAGCAAGGTTAAAAGTTTGTTTAACATATCATTGCTTAGGATTGTCAAGGGATATACTTGCACCACCCTTGCATGATCAAATTTAACAAAAAATGTAATAAATAGGTTTCTTTACATCATGATTTCTCAAAAGGACAATTCCATGTTACTATGAAGCTTTTCTCTTAGGGTTGAATCAGTTCCCAACCTCTAACCTGCACCCGTTGCATAAAAAATGCCAAATTTAAATACCTTCAAATTTACAATAGATTTTCCCCCCAAAATTACACATACCCCAAAGCACCTTGCGTAATTATGAGTCACGCCAGATATCAGATTTGTGAAAAAACAAAATCTTATGTCAATAGGACAAATCATCTTCATAAAATTTCGTTCAATGTCTTCACTAGTAGGTAGTTTACATCATTGCACACCAACTACTTCCTCCTCTAATCATGTCAAATCATGTTCTTTGTGTTATTCCATGGAAAGAGTGAACTGAAATCAAATCGAAGATACTTGGTTAGATTCACATCGTCTTGATGGAAAAATGTTTATTCTCACCTTAGATTTCCCATTTGGACCCACCAATACCAATTGATCATGTTGGTCTTCATTTTACATGACAGAGTCAAGTATCTTCCTAAATGAAATTGATAATCAAGTTGTAAAATTCACACATCCCCAAGAGCTTTGGAATGTCGCAATGACCCTCTTCCCTGGAAAATCAAAAGACATACCATGCAGCATATGGAAGATTTCTTTATTAAATTTGGAACATCCATGTGGGAATCCTTATTCAGATTTTGTATGATGTTCCTTTTTCATCTTTATCATCCATACACTTTTGAAAAAAAAATGCAAAATTTACTTGATTTTCATCCACCCCTCAAGTTTCTTTGAAAAATGATCCTAATCGAAACGTTTTGTACTGTGCATCATCCAAAGGAACCCTAGCTGAATTCTGCTATTTCACCTTTTTTGTTGTAAAAGGGGATTTCTTCCAAAAACCAGCAGCTCCACCCTTTTGTTCTACATTCTAGATGTGGTGTGAGAGGGGGGGCCATGGAACCACGCTTCCTTTTTTCAATTTTAACTTTTTTTCCATAGAAAATTTTCCAAATACAAACCCCGAAAGTCTTATGCATCAAACCGCCGTTGACTAAAAAAATGTGGACTATTCTTGTCGGTGCTTTGCAGATAATTTTTCTAGGATTTTAACTTGGATTAAGGCCAAGGGGCTTGAAAATATCCAAATTTCCCTTAGATTGTAGCCTATTGGACTTAAATAACCACGCTCATGTTTTGCAATGGCGCAAATTTGGATGGTCCCCAAAAGTATAAGCCCTAAATGATGTGGGCTCGCCACGTGACTTTCTTTTTGGAAATTGCTTTGAAATGGGTCTAAGTAAAGAAGACTTTAAAACCTCCTCGTCTTGTATGGCGAAACTTCCAAGTTGTGATTTTCTTGAAGAAAGAATATCAATTGCATATGGGCATACTTCCATTTTAAAAAGTTCTACTCCATCTTTCCAAATGGGTACAAATATCCCACTCCGCCCCCAAAAGGGCATGATTACATCTCCATTTTAAACTTTGCCACGTGGCCTTCTGACAGGGTAAAAGTAAAAAATTTTCCCTGCCACTTAAATGAACTCTACTTTAAAAAGGATCCCCCCCAAAGTTTCAGAGTGAATTGGGTTTTGCTAAATTTAATATGGGAATTCTCCTTCAACAAGTTAAAAAACAAACCCACCTCACCCCATTTAATTAGGAAGAAGCCAGCGTAAGTACCGCAAAAAAACAGATCACTCAAAATGAGAACATTGAACTATGGGACCAAACAAAGAACTGAGGTATTTTCCAATAAAGTAAAAAATGACAAGAAAATGTACATTGCGGGTCGATATGGTTAATTTTGAATCCCAGAACTCACGTAATAAATTCCTAACCAGACCTAACATAAACTAATAATGAAAACCCATAAAATCTAGACAGACAGAGAAATTTTTGATAGGAACCTCAATGTGACCGCCAGTTTCCTAAAAAACACTTTAAATTCACCATTCATTTAATTAGGAGCTGGGTAGCTAATGAAAAGGTTTTTTTTGTTTGAAAAATTTCCAAGTGAATCATGGTTCCAATTCATCTTAAAACCATGGGCATTTTCCCTATTTTTAAAGGCATACAAATATCCAGGTCATTGTTACATCATCTCGAGCTTCCATAAGTCTTAAAAATTGAAATAGTACTGACAGAGCCCATGGACTTTGAAAAAAGTCATTGGAAATAAGGGGAAAAGTTTACGAGATCAAGACAATGCACCAACTCGGCTTCAAAAACTCTGGTCATGGATGTCCCTTTAGTACCCTTCCGGTGAACAAGAACAACTAGCAGATGTGCCAAGATCTATACCATGGACCGGAGTCAAAGACAAAACTACTTACGAAACGATAGAGTGCAAAATTTAAAATACAAGAAGGGGAAAGCCACACCTATTTCGTGTCATTTGCGGTCACCACATTCAATTAGACCAAAAAATCTTGAAGCATTTTTCCAAAAAATCTTCCTCCTTCTGTCCAACCCACATTTAACAAATCACATCAATTTTTTGGCATTGAGCAAGATTCCACATTTTGCACATATAACTAATAGGGTATTTGCAACTACAACAACTAACAAAAATTCCATATACATTATACTTTTATAGTTTTCCAAACCGTGGTAAAAATATCTTATGTTGGCCTGATGTTGGCAAGATGCTAACAAGATTTGTACAGTATGGATTTATAGTAGCCAGACGCATTTGCATAACAATTTCCAAGGATTTTTCAACGATTAACATCTCATGCAAGGGCATGTCCTTTCTTCCTTCTTGCACATCCACAAAAAAAAACACAATATTTGACACACACATTAGTAAAACCACACATCAAAGCAATCCACATTTAGCTTCATTTTCATCACAGGTTACACTTTGTCAAATAGTTATCCTACCATGCTCCACTAGAATTGCACCATCTGACCAACTTCTTTGTCCACACTTGTGTCTGACGGCTCGTTCAGATATGGGTGAGCTTTATTTGGCGTTGATCTAGGTGGGTATTAGGTAAAAGGTTAGTGGGAGTCAAGATTTATGTTAACCAGCATTGCATTTTGCTAATCTCCCACGACTTTTTCAACAATTGGGGGAATTTGTAGTACAGCTAAAATGCATGCCACCATGGATAATTATCTACCCCATAGTTCACGTGCTACTATCTACATGATTCTTACACTAAGCAGAGTACTACCTAACCAAAGGATTTGTAGCAACATATGACAAGATTTTATGCTTCTTCTTTTACGCCTTGCATGTAAGCTGCTTTCTTATTCCAAAGTTCTCATTTTTTAGCAGGCAGGGAGGATGCTAACAAATTCTAGAAAAAAACGCCTAGCTTTACACACTGTCAAAAGCCAGGTGCCCCTGAAGCACCCAAAGTTGGGTTCAACAGACCCCCCCTTTCCAGAAGAGAAAAACTAAATAACAGTCCTTTCAAAAAGGCATTGGCAGCATCCCTACTCTACTTGGTAGATCATCAATTTGACATTGGGTTTATTATGAAGATGCTAGCAAAGGTTGGGGAAGTTCTATAAATCCTTTCTAAAAAAATTATGCCGCAACATAAGAAGTGACCTGAGCATTAATCATCTACTATCTCCACCTACAGGTTGAAATTCATCAAAGGTACATATAGCTCAATAATTTGGCACCCATCTAGTTCCATCTAACCAGGGACAATTCTTGGTTCATTTGCATTCCCATTTCATAGGACCAAAGTCTATTATCTCAAGGATGAACATCATCTCATTAACCCAGGCAACATCTAGTTACGTTCTTTTTACTGGTAAAAGGTGTGGCTAGCATGCTCCAACATTTTTTAGGGCACAATTAAGTGCATACACATGCATAATTTACATTATTTCTCATTTTTAGTGCAAAACTCAATGATAAGCTGATCATTTTAGAATTTCAAAACAGTTTGAACTCATTCTATTTCCATCAACATTTAAAAGGGTAATTTAGTGCTTATGGTTGGGGTTTTATTAGTTGATTTTTTAATTCCAGATTTATACCCAGACCTCACTTGCTTCCGTTAAGGTCACTCGCCATATCGTGAAGACAAAATCTCATTTAAAATTTATGTAGAATTCATTTATGGTTATCGCAGATGAGATTTAGTTATGATGTGACATTTAATGTTAAAACCAAGGTATTCATATATATGTTTCAAACTTCAGAGCTTTGCAAAATCCTCTTCGAAGTTGCCCCAGGATTGGGTCAAAAATGTTGACATACTACATATGAGTTGAAGGCTTATGTTCAAGGGTCTTCAAAGGTCTCATACAAGTCACTTTTTTTATGTTTTAACAACAGTCTAATATTTCAACTATTGAATCATGTAGTATTATCTGCTTATACACTCCACTTTGAATATTAGGGTTTCATATTTATGAATTACTCCAGTATCGTATGCGCAACGACAAAACAATTCATTTACTTACTCCTACCAAAGCCTGACTCGAGCCCATGACACTACGATTTTTCGATTTTAGGGATGGTCAATGAGATGAGGCATTGATCAATCCATTAGAAATGAGGGATTTTTCAATTTGAGATTCCCTTTTCGATAACCTTCCGCAAAACTTGTTGAGAACAGTGTCATATGTGTGTGAAAGGAAAACTCGACTATTAAGGTTTGGGATGAATATGCTAACCATCTATTTTTGTAGGGAACATGAACATGTAGAATCAACTTTTGATTCCTTTATCCCATCAGTTGTAAAAACTTCATGCATCCATACGAAGTGTCTCATTTTGTTATTGCACTTGGCATTGCACAAATCCATCATGGTTACATCATTTCAAGGTTGAAGATATAGAAGTGTTTAATGCAAATTCTCAGTGAGGTCAACAAAGGTAGAATAGATCCCTTTGGAAGGTGTAAAAACCATTCCAAATATTTTCCTCCTAGATTCACCTCTTGTTGAAAGAATGAACAAGAGAAATATGTTTTATGAGCCACCCCTTGGCATGCCATGAAGAATTCCTTGAAGTCTTGAAAGTCTCTAGGATCATTTTTTCCCTTGTATTTTTTCAAATTTGACCCAAGTCTCGAAAGAGCATGGATGAAGGGTAATGTACATAATATGTCCATGTCGAAAGAGTGTATGGACATAATTCACTATGAACAAGAATTGAATTGTTTTCATTATTTTTACATGCCTAAAATGGTTTCCTTCATCATTTTCTCGACTCTTGTGAGCAAATGGTGAACCTTAGTTTATGGGAAAATGGTGACCATATCATTTTGTTAAAAACTGTTCTCGTTATTGTAGTCTCAGAATGATTTTTTAAATGTCTGGTGTACTTTTTCTTCGCATTTGTTTGATACCTTTGAGTATCATTGGTAGTGAATGCATAGGATAGATGAGTAAAGTTGTTTTGCTATTTTACCATGATTGGATTTAAGCTAGGCTTTCCCTGGACCAAATATTAGGATGAAACATTAGTGAAGCTTATGAATTTATCTTTGTTAGGAATTTTATTTTACTTGGTCCTTTGTCATCATATTGGTTTAACTGACTTGGTGGACCTTTAGGGATTTAGGTTGTCCCTTTAAGGCTTTCAATTAACATCTCATCAAATTTTGAGGGAAATCTTGCTCCCAATCTCTATTGAAGGAGATCAGAAGTATGAAATTGTGTCCTCTTTCACCACAAAGTGTCATCTGGGACATAAATGTTTTGAAGTTGGTCTTTCATCCTCTTCATCAGAGTATGATATGGAAAGGATCTCTTTCCTCCCATCAAAAGAAACTATAATCATGTAGTGTCGTGTTCCCACCATTATTGAAAGAGGGGAAGAACAAGAATATGTGTGATAGAAAACTCAACCCGTGGCAAAGTAAATGCTAAGATGGAAGAGCGGAAAAGATGATAGAGCTCGACCTTATCAAAATGAGTTCTAAGAGGGAGGAGGAAAAATGGGTTAATTTATTTCTCGACTCCTAACAAAATGAGAGCTAAGAGAAAAGGGACTAAAGGGGGTTAGATGTGCTCTACTCTATAACAAAAATGGATGTTAAGGGAGAAAAGACTTAACAAGGTGAATGTGATCAAATATTAACAAAATGAGTAATAAGAGTGACGAAGAAATATGAAAAGGTTAACTCTTGTCAATATGAGTGTTAAGAGGATTGAAAAAAGGGGGATCCTTCGCAACACTTAACAAAATGAGTGATGTTAAGGTGGAAGAGATGTAACAAGGTGAACGTGATCAACTCTTAACAAAATGAGTGATAAGAGAAACAAAGAGATGCGAAAATGTTAACTCTGAACAAGATGAGTGTTAAGAGGAACAAAAAAGGGGGAGAGTTCGCAACACTTAACAAATTGAGTGATGTTAAGGTGGAAGAAGGGATTGAAATGTTGGTTTAGAGGACTCTTAACAAAATGAGTATTAAGAGAGATGAAAATGTTTGAAAGGCTTTGTGACCCTTTACAAAGTGAATGTAAAGAGGGAAGATGTAAAAGAAGGTGAGTTTTCTCAACTTGCAAAAAAATGAGTGTGATAACAGTAGAACTTAAAACACAAGGAAAGATGCTCAAATATTAACAAAAATAGTGTTAAGGACAAAGAGACTTAGAAATATGATGAGGTTGATCAAATTTTAACAAGATGGGTGTTAAAAGAGGAGACTTAAGAAGTTGATGAAGGATTTCAAACTCTTAACAAAAGTGTGTTAAAAGAGGAGACACAACAAATACATGTGAGCACTTACAGAACGAAAAAGTAAATGGCATCGCAAGAAATGAAGAAATGACGATGAGAAGGTCTGAATCTCAAGAATGTGGAGACTAAGAGATGAGGGGAAAGGGATTGATGAAGGTCCTCAAATTAGAGAAAAGTGAATTCTTTAAAATAGAGAAATGAAGGAATGATGAGGATATCAACAATGCAACAAAAAGTTGAATGAGAAGTATGGTGACACAAAAAAGATGATGGGAGGGAGATATATTTGAAGATGTCAACAATTTAAAAAAGTGAATGTGAAATGTGATGACGCAAGAGTATGGAATGCTTAAATTTCAACAAGAGTAAGTGTCAAACTTTAATACTTATGAAAATGAAAGATAAAGGTGATCAAGATGGTGCTTGATCGTGATAAAGTGAGTATCACGATGTCAAGACTTAGATGAAAAGGATGAAAGTACTCAAGTTTGGATATGGATTTCTGCAACCCAAGACTTATACATGTTTACAAAGTGACAAGGTGGATGAGAGAGAAAATGTGAATGACAAGAGTGAAACACAAGTGTGTAACAGGTGAGAAAAATGAAAAATGATAAAGTGAAAGTTGGCCTCTACCTTAGATTGGCTTATTCAAGGTGTGGCTTCCTAGGTGGTTCTCTCAACTAGGTGTCAACAGTATACCCGAGCGAGCATGGTGTTATTGCTAGTTGTCGAATTTACTTTACTCCTTTGAAAAAATGAACAAATATATTGCTCAAATGAATCACATTGGGGTCGCCATTAAGGATATCGTGACTCTAATATCACAAGGTGTACTACTCTGTTGTGATGGGGGTACTGATTTTGTCAGCTAGTTCCCTCAATTTTCTGACTACTTTGGGGTTTGTTTGGTACTCAAATGAGTTTTAAAGCTTAATCCAAAGAACTTCCCATAGTTATAGTAGTTGGGAAATAGTCTTGTCAACCGCACCTGCAAATACAATGTGAATGGTTCATTTTTATCTTGATTAAAAAAATTCCCTACACACAAAGTATTAGTAGTTTGAAGTTAGCTCACGATCGAGACAACCTGTAGTTAGTAGTTTTGAGAAATTGTCTTTGTAATACGGTCCTGTAAACAAGTGTTAGTAGTTTTCATTAGAGGTAGTGTACAAAGAGAAAACAATGAAAAACAATAAAATCACATTTCTGATTCTCAAGATCGCTTATAAAAGCGTGAGAGAAGAGCATACACACGAAATGTGTTGCGATTAACTTCACAAAAATGAAAAACAACAACAAAACTAGAGCAAAAGATGCCACAAACTTTTAGTATAGTGTAAAAATGATTAAACATTTGCAAAAAGTGGTTAAAAAGCGACAAAAATTAGACACAAACATCCAATAACCCTAAATTACGATCAACTTTCACAAGTTATCCTATTTGATCAGAAATTAACGAAAAACTAATTTAAAAGGGGTCCTAATGAGTTAGTTTATAAAAAGTCCTAATGGAAAATGTAATTAAACTGAAAAGTAAGGAACCTTGCAAAATCAACTAATTGACTAATTTTTTCACAAAAAAGATTTAGAAAATAATTTAAAGGTCCTAATTTGATTTAAAATCAATAATTTAATAATAATTTAACAGTAAATTAACTAATTTAAAGAAAAACTAATAAACATAACAATAAAGCTTAAATCTTAAGTGAATTAAGACAAATAATTGAAAAAATAATAAACCTAAAACGAAATGAAACCTAATTAAATTCTTTAAACAAGCTTTAAATAAAACCCTAAAACTCTATTATTTTGGTGACCTATGAAAAACTCGAGTATGTAAAGTGGGTGGCATTGTGGAGCAGGTAAGTTTGCAAAAGGACCCTAATGCAAAAGGATAAAAGTGGGCTCGGGACTTTTGCATGGTGACTCAGAAGTAGGTGTTTTTGTGCCTACACAATGGAGATATGGAGATGTAACACAGAGGCTTAGTGCTAGAGCAGTATATGCAGGGTATGCAGGGGAATGAGATGAGTCCAAGGTCGGTGCAGGGGTTAAGGTATACACAGGGTGGGAGGTAGATAATGGCGTGGTAGAATCAGTGTTGGAGGTCTGAGGAGTTTGATCAGGGTTAGGGAATGTATGTAGCTTGCTCGAGGGGAGGGTGATTCAAATGGGGGCTCAGCGGCTCGCTCAGAAAGATAAGAGAAAAAGTTGGGGTGTGCAGCGAGTTTGCAGAGGGGAATCACCTCAGATGGGAGGTAGTGTAGTGGAGGGTCAAGTTGGGTAGCTTACAGGGACTCAGGTTTGGGTAGGGGTTGGAAAATCGACGGGGCGGGTTGTGTAGTCCATAGGGTCAGGGAGAACGAGGGGTTAGGGTAGGGTTAGACGAGATGATCAGGGTTAAATCGGATGGGAAAATTTGGAGTATAAGGTGAGGATGTGATGTCTACGAGGTAGGGATCTCAGATAGGGAACTCAAGGGGACAGGGTTCAGGGTTAGTTGGGAGTCGGGATAGAGGGTTAGGCGTTAAGATCGAGAGCTTAGGGTAGTTAGGATTTAGGTAGGGGTTTAGCCAAGATATAATGCTAGGGAAGTTGGATGGAGTTAGGAAGCCATTTTGTGCTCAGCTGATTTTTTATAATTTGTTTTTGGGTTAGCTAGGATTAGTTAGGGTTTTGCAGGTTTTTTTCTGTTTTTAATTTTTTTTTGCACAATTTTTAACAAGTTACATTAGGATTTTACAAGATTTGGACAGATTTTTCTTACAAAACAGTGCAATGATGCCAAACCCCTAACTATAATTAAAATTACCTCTAAATTTGAGAGGATAAACACCTAAATGTGTAAAAAAATTGTATAGATCTAATTCTTTTTGCTAAATAAACAGATGTTCAAATTGTATACTCTGCACTAAATAACAATAAACACTAAAAATAGAAACAATTTTTTTTACAATTTTCAAATCTTTGATTCATGTTTTGGATGCTCCAAACAAATACTGCAAACACATGAACAGCAAGAAAAACAACACAAAAACCAAACAAAAATATTGAACATCTGCACTCACAGATTAATGAGATGTAAATAAAAAAAGAATGGAAAATGGGTGTGGTCCCACCGAGGGTGTGCCAGAATGTGAACAATGAAAAACTAAACTAAATGTAATACAAACAAAACAAATGAAATGCAAACCTTCTTGTAGCTCTTAGTTGCAAACCTCAAAGTAAGGTTGTATGAATTTTAAGCTTGTGTAACCTTGTAAATGAAGATTGTGGTTTTCTCTTGAATGGCCTCATAAATGGGGATTGTAAAATGCTACGAACACATGTTGGCTTAAATTGCTTCCAAAATGTAGAATATTGGAAAGAAAATTTGGCAGAGTAATTGTACTATGTAAATCCAAGAGGATTTGTAAGAGGGTAAGCATGTTTTTATAGAGACTGAAGTAGTGGTTCTGAAGTTGGTTGAAACTAATTGAATGCCCATGTTATTTTTAGCATTGAGGGGACTTAACAGTTGCGGGAAGAATAAATTCCAATTGAGGGGTAATAAAAGATTTAATTGGCAAAAGTTGCATCCATAAAGGTGGTTGTACGTGCAATTTAATTTCCAACACCTTTCTAGGATTCTAGAAGTATAGTTGACTAGACTAGTGAAGTGAAATCCAAGTGGAGTTGACTGAGATGAGGAAGTGGAGTTTTGAAGTGGCAGTTGACTAGGAAAATAGGTGTACTTTCCCATTTAAATAACTAATTTAATTAGCTATAATGCGCATGCTAATTAATTAATCATAAACCAAAGGAATGAAAAAATCAACCAGAGATGCAAAGATATGTTTAAGAAACTTGGTTAGTTACTTCACATTTGGTTAAAATGAAAAAATGATTAAGTCTATAAGTTGCTGGTTGAAAAAAATTGCAGAAGATTTCTAAATGGAAAAAGCATAAAAAATGTCATTAATACGAGCCAGAGTAACAGAACTGATATACAACCATATCATACCAACCTGAAATTTAAAAAAAAAACTCAATTGTATTCTAAAATTGCAACTAACTCCTTACGAAAAGATAGAGTGGTCTGCAAAATACATAGTTTTTTACAATATTAATTAAGAAGAGCCTTCACATAAGTAAATGCCAAACATGGATGAATTCATTATTGTTTCATCCCTTGTTGCAATGCAAAATTTCATTATTAGAATGTTGTTTACCTGTTTGAGAATCTTATTTCAAAAGTAATTCAGAAAAATTGAACAAGATTGACTAAAGTGGCGTGCTAATGAAATGATCCTCTCTAACATTCTCCATGCATTTGATATATGGGCTTCATGGTGTTGAACTAGGGTCTCCTCTAGCTAAAATAGGATCTTTAGAATTACATTTATACTAATAATAATTGTCATCACCTATGCCTCTCTATATCTCTGTAGGGTCCTTGATGCCTATCCTTCCAGATGAAAATAACTCATTGAATTCCTTCTTGATGATGTTGTTAGATCCACCATCATTTTAGTATCGTATACATCCAACATTAGATATAAGAACTTATGGTTTGAACTCTCTATTAGGGAACCCTACTCCACCATCTACTTGGTAAAACCAAATCTAAACAAAATATTACTTATAATACAAAAATATCACAAAAAAAAAAAAAAACCAATTCTCAAGAATTATCTAAAATGAAATAATATCACACATACCTGGCTACCCATGCCTCTCCACAATGGTCTCACCATATCTGCATCCACCCAATACCTCCTCCTCCTCGTCATCACAATTGCTCAGCTTATAACAAATGTACATTACAAGTGGGAAATGTTGACTAACATATATATATATAATATATATATATATATATATAAATTATGTGAGAGCACTAAGGTGGCTTAGGTAACCTCCTCCTGGCCAATGCATCTTATGTTCCCTCATCCATGTTGTTGGTTGTCCCATTACTCCCCCTTTGGTGTTAGGACCAGCTCCACCTACATCCCCGACATGTGAACATGTGTCAGGAGATCCTCCATCTAATCGCTCCCCTGAAAAACTAACTGCTATGATTTTTGATGGGCTTTGAGGATCCCCGCCACACATGTGCTACCTCCAACCATTTATAATCACAACCCGTACCCATTTTGGTAATCTCACCTTTGCTCATGCGACCTCTCAAGCATGTCAAAGCCATTAGGGCATTAATGGAGGTATCACCACAGGTGTTATTTGCTCAATCATTCTCGGGACCCTGCTCGTTGGGTGGGTCTCCACCCAATACAAGTAATGCTCTATTACCTTGGTGATGGCCTCTAAGTACTATACCCTTGGTCAATTGGCCTACTAATTCATGTTCCTCGCATAAGGCTACCATATCACATCATTCAGACCTACCTTTTTCTAGTGTTCGGAATGCTCGAAGTGTGCCCACTGAAGTACGCTTGAGGCATCTGTTTCTACTTATAATGGTGTCCATGTCAGCCTATACATTGAGAACCTATCGTATATCCAAACTGTCAGTAAAATGATGGGTCCCACGACCCTCTTCCCTCTGTTTCTGACCCTGTATAAATCATGCACCAATAATACCTATATGGCCGTGCCCAAAATGAATAACAAGCCCTGATCACACAACATTTTTGTAGATGGCTATAAACAATAGGGGAATGGCCCTCATCTATCTCGTGACACAATATTTATGCCACAACAATACCCATAACTAATTTCCAAATAACTGGAATCCATGTACTATGCACTGAGTCAGAAAAATAACATACCCTCTTCATATGCATCGGTCCGAGTAGCCCATACGACTAGGGATATGCTCTCTGCAGCATCATGTGAACCTATAAGTCACAGTACATGTGCATCCCTCCAATGGGTAACCCCAAAATCCCATGAACATCCTGCAATGTCAGGGCCATCTTTTTGGTCTCATGTCCTATCCATCACTAAAAGGTGTTGGACCTCGTCTCCCATACTGGCCAAAAACATCTGGAGCATGTCCAAAGCCAATGATATCCTTGACATCTGCATACATGATGCCCCAAAATACCCAACCCTTTAACTGGCCTACGGGGGTCTACTCACTCAACCTGGAAATCAAACCACTAAACCATGCTAAATCCATACTCCTTCAAAGGTAGATCTTAGTGATCTCCTTATATAAACAAAATGACAATAAAACATGAATCAAAATCTCTAAAAAATCAATCCAGTTGGAATGCAAATCAAAATCTACAACTCACATCGAGTGCAAAACATTCAGAGGGCCTACACCATCGACCCCCTAGCTTATGCCATCAGTCCCTGAAAAAAATTCCTTTCACCATCTTGATGCCATCAACCCTTTTACTATAGGGAGCCGACGACGTCTGGATAAAATTGGTCATGACTCCTTAAATCAAAAACCTCACATAACGAAAAAATGACCAAATTAAATATTTACATAACCCCATTGTATTTTTCCCTAACCTACCCTATGACGTAATTTTATACAAGAATGATGCCCTAGGGCCTACCGACTTTAAAAACAAAAAACAAACCCTAAATGACACCTAATCTGCTCCAGCAACATTAAATGTGATGACTTACACTGTGGTCACATGCCCTGTCAAGTGCAACACCTCTTGTCATCCTCTACCACCACCTTGTACTCATGCCATGTCGTCCAAATAAACATTCTTCAAATTTGGAATTCTAGAGCTCATTTCTCTCAATTCCAAAACTAAGCAAACATAAAACAAAAAGAAAATAACAATTCCTGAAATTCAGTCGTGATAACCCTAAATCTTCCAAAAACTGCCATTTTTTCTCACTAGATTTTAAACTACATCGTCTATTTTGTCTTATGATCTTGATCTCATTCCATTCGTTTTGACCTATTACACATATAAATTCGAGGGATTTCAGTTTTTTATTATTTTTGAAACCATATCACCATACGATAAGTTCTATGATACTATGACACGAAATTCGTTCCATGGGCCCCTATCCAGGTGATTTATGTATTATTTAATTGATGGTGATCCTCTAGTGTTTTCTTTCAATTTTTCTTCTTCACAGTTCTTATAGCATTGATTGCCGCCCGCATATAGAAGGACTGAGTATCAATATCAGGTATGTATTGGTGGGTATATTTCATTTCAATTGGTCCTTTCTTACTTGTAATATCTACTTTCATTTTTGGTGCTACGAATTGTTTCATTGCATTGACCACCTCATGTTTTGATATTGTGACAGACAGTGATCAATGGATAGGGCACATGTATACACCTAATTTTACACTTTTCATCTTTCATACATGTTATGAACAATTTCTTTGTGTATGCAAGGGTCACTTATGCATCTATTTCTTGAGTGGGTGCCTTAAGGGGCCTAACAAGTGGTCTATAAACTTGATTGTTGAAGTGCCTTTGAACTCAAACTATATGACAATGTGAAATTAGAAGAGATAAAACACGAAGATCATAATATTATTTATAGTAAAAGTAACAAGGAACATATTAGTTCAAATGCTTGATCTTATAAAAGTATCTTGGATTCATAATACTCAATCACCTGAAATAGCTTATATAACCAATTATAAGAGGCAATGTCTCGTGGAAGAGGTGGTGTACTCATTCTAACGGAGAACTACATTTGAGCCTGATTTTAATGCACAAAATTTTAATGCACAAATATGTAGGCTACCTAAGAAGTAGGCAACAACTATAAACATTTGACTAGCTTAGGGTTGTCGCATTGGTAACCCTCAAGATAGGTTAAATTATTTTACATGTATGTAGGGTAAGTGCACCAAGATGGTGGACAATTAAGTGGACATAAAAACCCAAAATTTAGGTACCGTGAGTGCGGTTTATAAACCGCATTCACGCAATAGTTTGTATAGGCTTGGTGATTTCTAAATCTAAAATTGCGCTCGTAGTTTATAAACCATGAGCCTGGTTTTTAAAATATGATCGCAGTCCTCTGAGACAAAAAAAAATAGACCTGTGACTCCTCATTTTCCCTCATTTTTCCTTTCTAACCACGATTTCTCCTAGACCTTTGGCACTCGTACTTTGAATACCCCCTAAAAATTACTCTTCAGATTTGTGGATCATGATAGTTTTCAACCATGTTGTCAAGACAAAGAGTTAGGCCCTTGATTTTGATTAATTTGTTTTCATTTTAGGTTTTTTTTTTAATTTCATGGGTTTTTTAATGTTTTGTTTATGTATTTAATTTTTTTTTTTGTCACTTAATCGGCAAGATAGTAATCCTGCAAACCCTCAAAACAATTATCAAAACCCTCCAAACATTCCACAAAACCCTCTAAACATAGATCCACCTCATGTGGCTCCTTCTATCCCCACAGAGTGAACAGGAACAAAAGCTAATATCATTGGAAAAATACAAAAAAATAAAATTGCCATTGAGAACATTATTCAGAATATAAGACAAAATCATGCCACAAATCCGTCCCACATGACTTTAGCCAACACATTACAAACATTGATTTGCGAAGTTGACTCCGAAACCAACCAAATAGGTAGATGGAATACCTTTAGAGGTGATTGTAGGTAGTGGTATGGAAATAAATTATCCCATGCAGCCATAAAAGACAATTTTTTTTGGAAAAGACCACATTTATGCATTATTTACTGACCCAAGAACCAATGCCCCCCGCAATTACTTGTAAATGGTTCCCAATCCATTGGTGCCATGATGACCGAATCAAGAACAATTTTTGGGACCGATGGTGGATGGTTTTTAATTATCCACCATGCAACAAAAATGAGGTTCCCCTTTATTTTTTGAATAAATTATATTGCAAGTTTGTGCTTAATGAGGTCCCAAACTATTTTGAATTTTCTAATTTTTATACGTGAGGTGGTGGCTCTACACAGAGTAGACCTGGTGCACACGTAGGTCAACCAAGGATCCCCCATGCCCAAAACCCCACTGCCTTTAGTTATCCCTCCTACAGTGAAGGAGGTTGTAGAGATTGATACATTACATGCATTGAGGGAGATCACTGTCACTCTGACCCAACATAGTGAGCAGATTACATCTAGTGATGTTGGTGGAGGTACTAGTTCTAGCACACCACACCACTATGGATCATGTGGTACCGTATGCACTTCGGGTGAGACATCATTTGCTGGATCACATGATTTCTTTTCTCTAGATGAGATGATGGTGGATGTTATTGGAATTGGTGTAATGGATCCTAGTATTTCATAGGTAAATGTCAAATAAATATTTAATATATATATACAATAGTTTAATTCATGTTTGAGATTTTAATATATATGTATTTCATTATACATTATGTACATACATGTACAAACTAATTTTTTATTTTTATTTTAAATAGCAAGAGTCGGTGAAGGAAACATCCAGTGTCGAAATGCTAGCTACTATAGCTGGGTATGTTACAAATGTAAGTTTCAAGTTCTACTTAAATTTCAAATTTCATTTGATTTTGCAATTTTATTAGTATAATGTTTCATGTGTATATGTACATATTAATATATGTTTGTCTTTTATACGTGCAGGATCCTAGTGGGTCATCATCTACTCTAGGAACTGAGGTTATTGGATGCCTCACGTGAATTTTATGTAGGTTGTTTTCTCTCTCTACAATTTCTAGTTCTAATTATGGAAGTTCACGTGGATTATTCTTTGGCTCTGTTATTATGTGGCATTCATGTAGATTAATATTGATTTGTACATGTTTTTTTGTGTAGCTTATGACTGCTAGACAGACTCCATTTATGCAAACTATGGAGGCTACTGTAGATACTTCCATAGCATCTGCAGATCCACTAACTAAGGTACAATTTATCAAATTTGTTAAATTTATTTAGGAATTATTTCTGATTACTTACATCTACAATATCAAATTTTGTACATAAAATATTTAATTTGAAATTTAATTATTTGTATGTAGCTTACCTCTCATGAGTCTATCATTGTCCCTGTCATGCGTCAACGAAAAATTAATAGGGATCATGACATTGCGGTAAGAATTCACATGCATTTTAAAAACTAAATTCTAAGTTTCTAAATTTTGAATGTATTTTAAAAATATGGGTGTTAAAATCTTGTTGTTTACAAATGTGTAGGTTAGGTTGTGGGTCTTCTTAGAGATGCCTAGGATCACATCGATGAAATCCGTAGTGGCATATCCCTCCACTACATCCCTGGGTTGTGGATATACTACTTCTAGCAGGGCGAAGAGAGGGAATATGTTTCATGATTAGATTCATAGGACATGGATGTACATAGATATATATATGGGCCAGCTGGTCCTAGTTCATGATTCTTCATAGGACGTTGTATATAGCCTTATGCAGCAGCATGTGGTCTTATATGTATGAAACACTTGGTTTGAGATGTACACATGTTATGAACTTATATTTTCAGTGACATGCATTAAACACACTTAGTTTGATACATTATGCATCCATGTTTTGATTTTCATAACGATATTACTTCTATGTTTGATTTAAATTCATTGCACATGATATCCTTCTATGTATGCATATTCTATGTATATTAATTCTATATGTATGTTTGATTCAAAATTAAAACACTATGGTGCAACAATAAGAAGAAAATAAGCATATATATCATGTACAATATTCTAGTGCAATAATAAGTTTTATGTATGTTATGACATGTACATGTCAAGGACTGAAATTTCACATGTTGTTGGAATTGTCAGTCGATTTTAGGAAAATCTAGGTAGAGAAACATTTTTCAACATTGAAGTGGGAGTTTCACTACTTGTGAGGAATAATAAATTATTACATCATCTATAGCAATATTGGTGATTCAATTTGTGGATATTTTGATTCATATTTTGTAAGTGATTTGGAAAAAAAAAAAAAAAAGATCAACTTCTAGTTATGCTATTACACTTGTAACTGGACCTATCAGTTGGATTTCAAAGCTTTAAAATATTACAATTTTTTCAACTACTGAGGTAAAATATGTAGCTGCCTATCATAGTTGTCAAGAAGTAATTTGGGTAAAAATTTTTGGATGTGTTTTTGAAGATATCAATAGAAGATGAAGGTATTGTGTGACAATAAAAGTGCTATTTAATTATCCAATAATCTAGCTTATCACAATAAGACAAAGCATATTTTAGTTAAGTATAATTTGGTTATCTTCTATTCATTTGCAGAAAATGCATTGAGTTGGTCGTGTAATATATATTTTGTGGATTCTTTTATCAAGCTGGATATTATAAGATATGTGACAACAAAGTAAATTATAGATCCCTATACAACAAATTTTTTATCTCACTTTCCAAAGGGGTGTGGGGGGGCTTCCCCTGACTCATGTCATAGGGGGTCTAGGGGGACAATGACGAATTCAACCAATCTCTATTTTTAGTAAAGAAATTCTTAATGTTGTTTTCCTATTCTATTTTGTTGTATGAGGAATCCTTATTATACTTGGAATAAGAGAGTAACTATTGTTGAAAAAGTTGTAATTGTTGAAAAAATTGTAATTGTTGAAAAAGTTAAAAAAGTTGTAATTGTTGAAAAAAATTTAATTGTTGAGAAAGTTGTAATTATTGAAAAAGTTGTAATTGTTGAAAAAGTTGTAATTGTTGAAAAACTTGAGAACGGTTGGTCGTGGCACTAAACTGACTGTGTAGACACATCTGGGTGTCCAGGTGAACTCTAGAGGAAGCATCATTTTGGTGCACGACAACATCATTACTTCTAGGCTACCTCGTTCAGGCGGAGTCCCTCAAGAGCCCTAAGACCAAAAAATCATTCAACTTCAACGAGTGACTATGCAGACTCCATGGAACCTAGAGAAATCTCATCTGATTCTACACCTCGGCATATGGAAAATATAAACTAGCATGTCTTGGTTTTATCCTTCTACAAACGGTGCTCTCCTTACCCTATTGTTTGCAAATGCGTCGAATAGTGTAGTTCGAGATAGTGTAAGCCTGTCAAATGATATATTTTGTAAATAGAGGGTCATGGCACAAAAATGAATTTGCAGAAAAACTTTTGGGTGGTGAAGTAAACACTAGAGGAGGTGTTATTTTGGTGCGCCATAACATCGTTTCTTCCGAGCTACCTCATTCAGGTGGAGTCCCTATAGAGTCCTGAGACCAAAAAAATCATTCAACTTTCGACAGGTGACTATGTAGACTCCATGTCACCTAGAGATGTCTCATCTAATCTTGCACCTTGGTGTATGGACACTCTACAATAGTCTATCTTGGTTTTTTCCTTCTCCAAAAAGTGCTCTTTTTTCCCTATTGTTTGTAAACACACCAAATAGTGTAGTTCGAGACAATGTAAGGCTGTCAAACGGTATATTTTGTAAATGGTCAGTCATGGCACCAAACCAACTATGCAGAAATGTCTGGGTGGCTAGGTAATTACTAGATGAGGTGTCATTTCAGTGCACCACAATGTCATTGCTGCTGGGATACCTCATTCAAGAGGAATCCCTCAAGAGCCCTGAGAAAAAAAAATCATTCAACTTCGACGAGTGACTACTTAAACTCCACAGCACCTAGAGATGTCTCGTTTGTTCCTACACCTCAACATATGGACACTCTACAATAGCTTTTCTCAGTTTTTTCCTTCTCTAAACGGTGCTCTAGCTTCCCTATTGTTTGCAAAACACACCGAATAGTGTAGTTTGAGACAATATAAGGTGGTCAAATGGTATATTTTTTTAAACGGTGGGTCGTTCCACCAAACCGACTATGTGGAAACATCTGGGTGGCTAGGTAAACACAAGAGGAGGCATCATTTCAGTGTGCCACAATGTCATTACTTTTGGGCTACCTCGTTCAGGCAGAGTCCCTCAAGATCCCTGAGACCAAAAAAATCGTTCAACTTTGATGGGTGACTACGTAGAATTCGTGGTACCTAGAGATGTCTTGTTTGATCTTACACTTCAGCGTATGGACACTCTACAATAGCCTATCTTGGTTTTTTCCTTCTCTAAATGGTGCTCTCACTGCCTTATTGTTTTTAAATGTACCGAATAGTGTAGTTTGAGACAGTGTAAGCGATGTCAAATGGTATGTTTTGTAAACGGTGGGTTATGCCACCAAATCGAATATGCAGACATGTCCAGGTGGCTAGGTAAATTCTAGAGGAGGTGTTGTTTCAGTGTGCCATAACTTCATTGCTACCAGGATACCTTGTTTGGGCGGAGTCCCTCAAGAGCCCTGAGACCAAAAAGTCATTCAACTTCGATGGGTGACTACGCAGACTCCATGACACCTAGAGACATCTTTTCTAATCCTACACCTTGGTGTATGGACACTCTATAATAGTCCATCTCATTTTTTTTTCCTTATCCAAATGGTGCTCTTGCTATCCTATTGTTTGTGAATGCACTAAATAGTGTACTTCGAGACAATGTAAGGCTGTAAAATGGTATATTTTTGTAAACGGTGGGTCATGGCACTGAACCAACTACGCGAACACATCCGAGTGGCCAGGAAAACACTAAAGGAGGTGTTTTTTTTGGTGCGCTACAACGTCATTGATTCTGGGTTACCTCACTTGGGTGGAGTCCCTCAAGAGCCCTGATATCAAAAAATTGTTCAACTTCAACGGGTGACTACGTAGACTCCGTGGCACCTAGAGACATATCGTATGATCCTACACCTTGGCCCTGGTGTATGGACACTCTATAATAGTTTGTCTTAATTTTTTCCTTCTCCAAACGGTGCTCTCACTGCCCTATTTGTTTGAAAACACGCCAAATAGTGTAGTCTGAGATAGTGTAAGGCTTTCAAATGGTATATTTTGTAAAAGGTGGGTTGTGACACCAAACCGACTACGCGGACACATCCAAGTGGCTAGGTGAATGCTAAAGGAGGCATCATTTTGATGCACCACAACGTCGCTGCTTCCAAGCTACCTCGTTCCAGTGGAGTCCCTCAAGATCCCTGAGACCAAAAAATCAGTCAACTTCGACGGGTTACTACGTAGACTCTGTGGTACCTACAGACATCTTTTCTAATCCTACACCTTAGTGTATGGGAACTCTACAATAACCTATCTCAGTTTTTTCCTTCTTCAAATGGTGCTCTCACTGCCCTATTGTTTGAAAATGTGTCGAATAGTGTATTTTGAGACAGTGTAAGGCTGTCAAATGGTATATTTTTTCTAAACAGTAGGTCATGGCAGTGAACCAGCTGTGTGGACACATCTGGGTGGCTAGGTGAACAAAAGAGGATGCATCATTTTGGTGTGCCACAATGTCATTGCTTCTAGGCTACCTCATTCGAGTGGATTCCCTCAAGAGCCCTGAGATAAAAAATATTCAACTTCGATGGGTAACTACGCAGACTCCATGACACCTAGAGATGTATCGTTTGATCCTACACCTTGGTGTAGGGACCCGCTACAATATCTCGTCTTGGTTTTTTCATTCTCCAATCGGTGCTCTCACTACCCTATTATTTGTAAATGCACCAAATAGTGTAGTTTGAGCCGATGTAAGGTTGTCAAATTCTAGTGCCCACTTCCCTTTAACACTTTTAGATACTGATTTTGATACTATTGATCATATTTTGGACACTATTGTGTTTTGTTTTAGTATTATGGTTAGATGTTAAATCATGGATTAGTAGTAATCTAGATTCGAGTTATTATGTTTGATGATTACTAGAGACATTTTCTATATGTGGTTGAGGATATACTGTTGTTGAAATGGACATATTATAGATGTTGATTTGCACTTATGATATTGGATATTTTGAGTAGATCTGGGATGGTAGATTTTGATGATGACATAGTTGATTTATTTAATTAAAAATGATAATGTTGAATTATTGATATTGTTGTGATCTGTGTGTTTGGATGATTTTGAGATATTGTTTATATCATTTTGGATGTTCTGATATGGCTACAAGAGGCCAAAGGATGTATTTTCATTTTGCAGGTTAAAAATCACAATAATGTCGGGGGACTTGAGACTAACCATATTAAAATTCTGGGTGAATTCAATAAGGTCACCATGGTAATTGTGTTATGAGTTTGTGTGTTGTGTTATGTTAGGATTTCCCATGGGGGGATTTCCATTATATGTGACCATGGGATATGTGTTTTATTTATGTGTTCCTTTTTATTATTGTTGTATGTATTTTATTTGTAATGTGTTCCTTCTTTTAATTAATTTAAATGTGATAGATTAAGGTGATAGTCATATAGTTAAATTTTATTTAAATTAAATTGGGATGTGGAATGTAATTAATAAGGTTGTTGTCTTTAGATATTAATGTTGGAAGAGTGTGTAAGTTAATGTTGTAAGGATGTGTAAGAAACATGTAAGAGTATGTACGGAATTTTTTGGAAGGTCTAGCACTCCATCCTTTATGGAAACTCGAATTTGACCTTGGAGGGATATTTTTGGAGACTTGTGGGACAAGTTAAACTTGTCCCACACCTCTTAAAATGATCCACCAACCATGCCTATGGTTTGGAGGTTAAATGTAGGTGATTTATAATGCATTTTGAAGTGACAATATGTAATGTTTTAATTGCACTTCCCTTACATGTTTTAAATTTGGTCCTTTTGGAGGTGTGGGCATTTTTGGAGTGTGTAAGTAATTTTTGTCATTTTTATTTATTGTGTTTTGGTGAGGATGTTGAATTTTTCTTTTGGGGTTGAGGAATGAATGATGTGGCATCCCACATGGATCCACATCATCCTCTTCTCTTCCCTCTCCTATAAAAGTGAAACTCCTTGCTTGTTTTACGGTTGTTGAAACTTTTTGCATTTCCCTCTTAGGGGCGCATTTTTTTTGGTGTTGTTTCTTTTGGAGCTTGTTTGAGGAAGAGCTTGGAGTATTTTGTATACTAGATACTTTGTTGAATTCTGGATTGCACTTTGACATTGTGGAAAGCTTGTGAGCTTAGAACAAACTCTCATTATGGAGAGGTAGGCATCTTGAGCTGTTATTTTAATTGTTTTTATTCTCTTGCATGAATGCTTGAATGGTGTGTGTGTATGTATTCTTGGTTTGTTGGGTAGAATTGCCTTAGGGAAAGGTGTAGGAGAAGGCTATGGGGATTTCATATGGGGGGCATAAGGGATTTCCAATGGCATTAGAATTTATTGTGGAGGGAGTTTTGGTTTGGGATCCACCTTGGAAAAGAAACTAGCTTGTATTTATTAATCTTGTGGGGGCATAAGGGATAAACTTGGGGGGGCATAAGGAGGGGTTGGCAGATATAAGGTTTATGGGGTTGATATGATTATTAATGGTATGCATTTTGGTGGATGCCCAATTCCAAATTAGGAGGCATAAGGAGCTTCCCCATAGTCCTTGCTCTTGTTGGCTTGTTTGATCAAGCCTATGTGTTGTATGAACTTGTTTCAAATGTAGTTGGGAACTGTTGTCTTGTTTTGAGACTGTGCATTCTATTGATTAATATGTAATGTGAATGTTTCTTGTATGTGATAGAAGCCTTTGTTTCCATGTGTTGATATTCATGCTCTATTTCAATATGGTTGGGCTTCGGGGGCCAATGAGGGAAGGATGGCTTCTCCTTTCTCATTGGATGTCTTGGTTGGGTGGAGAGCATTGCCTTTCCCCTTCCTTGTTGTGATCAAAGCTTGCAGAGAAGAAGAAAACATGAGCATGTTGCTGTTTGGAGAAAGAAGATTTGTCATAGTTTGACAGTCCCTTTCTTGTGAGCAAAGTCAATCATAACCTTTCCCACCTTGAGTGGATGAGATGTATAGTTATTGTAATGTGAAGTTTTTTGTATTGTATGATGGAAGTTGAATTTGAATTGAGAAATGTAAAGAAGAATTATACTTCCTCTTTTTTTTTGAAAAAGAAATGTAAATGATATTGTATATTTTGTATCTTGTAATTTGAAATCCAATTCAAATTGGAAAAGTGATCAAGTTGTAACAGTTATTATGGAATTATGAATAAAGGATTGAATGAGTTCTAAATATTTGTATGGTAATGTGCACTGGACTTGAATTGTTGTCCAAGAATGAGATTTTTTTTTGAAAAGGAATAATGAAACAATGTTGTATATCTTATGTACTATAGCTTGAAATCAATTAGAAAGGAAATTTGTAATAAAATGGTATTGAGGATCAATGAAGTGAATGCATTCCTTCTCTCAAAAGTGTAATTGCACAATGTGATCTTCTCCATTGGAAGTCTAAATTGCATACAGAGAATTATATTGTCTGTTTGAAATCTTTTGAAAGGAATAAGCATGCATATGGAATGAAATTCAGTGTTATTTTAATTACAAAATGGTATATTGAAATTGAAATCAGAAATGCATTTTTAGTTAGAATTAGAATGGATGATCTAATAAGCAATGTATTTGACTAAGTTAGAATCATATTCACATTTAAATGATAAAATTGATATTCTAGACTTAAAAGAGAAAGAGTTCACTGTAATACTACCTTTATACTAACAACTCACATTTTAATAAAAAAAGAAAAGTTCAAAACTTGCACACAATAATAAGTTATGAAACCTTAAAAATTTAGTACTTAGGACTACTTAAGGAACTCAAATTCACTATAACAGTCAAGAATGAAACTCCAAAACTTAATGAATTTCAATTTGAAGCCCTTAACAGTCATTTTTCCATCTATTGTCAGAAAAATAACAACCTTTTGAAAAAATTAGATAAAGTTGACTTCCCTAAAATACTCTAAACCCTCCCTAGATCAATCCTCCATGTCTATTTGACATGTTGAGTGAAGGAGGAGTTCTAATTTTACCAAAATTATAAGTTGGAAATTTCCAGTTTGCCAAACAAAGGCCTATCAAATCATTTTTACAAAATTGACCCTTAAAACTTCATCTAAAAGTAAAATTTGATGTTCCTTGTGCAAACAGGGCATCGAGAGATTTCCGAAAAGTCCTCGTTTTCACAAAATCCAAGCTTTCTAGCTCAAGTTATGGCCACTTGAAATTTTTGAGCTTGGGTGGGAAAATTTGGAAATTTTTCCCTGGTGGGCCCACAAGCCAAAAATTTCCCGTCATTTTGGCCTTAGGAAAATTTTTGAAAATTTGGACCTTGGGAAAATTTTCAATTTTCCCTCTACTCAGCCTGCAGCCAATCAGAGGGCTGCCACGTGTCCTTGTAGAGCTACGACGGAGGCACAGGTTTCTTTTAAACCTTTTACCTCTTTTTCAAATTTTTGGGAAAATTTTTCACTTTTAGCCTCAATTAAGCCCGCAGTCCAATCAGAGGCATGCCACGTGGCACCTTTGGGTACGGTGGAGGAAGGCCAGGAAAATTTTCTAAACTTTTTAGTTCATTTTTTGGGTTTTTGGGAAAAATTCCAAAGTTTTTCTCATGGCCTGCCAGCCCATGTCCAATCATGTGATGACACATGGCAGATTGGAACTTGGCGGGAGTGTGGAGTTATTTTCTCCATTGAGATTTTAACCCCAAAAATCTCAATTTCCCTTTTTGCTCCACTGGTCTGCGAACTCCTCCCCGCGACCAATAAAATTTTGACACATGGACTCGATACGTTCTCCTTGGCGCAGAGGCACGTGAAGAATTTTCACCCTTGGGCCATTTTGGTCCTAAAATTTCCATTTTCATGAATGCTCCGCTGGCCCACATTTTCCCACGGCAATCAGAAAGCACCATGTGTCCCCTCCCTAAGCCCGTGGATTCCCTAAGGGAAAATTT
Source organism: Taxus chinensis (assembly GCA_019776745.2). Classification (NCBI taxonomy): domain Eukaryota; kingdom Viridiplantae; phylum Streptophyta; class Pinopsida; order Cupressales; family Taxaceae; genus Taxus; species Taxus chinensis. Next base: position 254,257 of record JAHRHJ020002575.1, on the reverse strand, counting down.
GCCCCCCTAAACTCCGTCGGCCCATATCTTGCAAATTATGAGGAGTTAAGAGGACTTCTTTATATTGTTGGAAAGGTGAGAAAATTTCCTATCTAATGGGAATGATTTAGGAAAGTTTTGATAATGTCTAATTTGCGTGAAAAATCAAGTTGAACCCTATAAGCCTTTTAAAGAGTAGGGTTGAGAGATAATTTACCTTCCTGAACCTAAGTGATGAATTTAAACCTCTAAAATTGACCTTGTGCTTACTTGCTAATTAGTTACTAGGAAGCAATTTTTTCAAGTCATTCTTGATTGTTATTTATAATCTTGTTTGTGTTAGCAATGATCTTGTAACCTAGTAGTTGATCCCTTAAACAAAAAAAATTATCCCATAATTTTCTAGCTAACCCTAGGTTGTTTCTTTGGTCTCAAGTGGTTGTTTAAACGGGCACTACAGTTTGGTATCAGAGAGGTGGTTCAAAGGCTTGGACCATTGGGCACACTAGAAAACTTGAGACATGAAAACTCAAACCTAGCACACTGAAAATTAGAAAATAACTTAGAAAGAATTTATATGTTTTTAGTAAACATGGAAGTTATATAACTTAGCAAATGAACTGACTCTTGCTTTGGTCTATGCAGGAGGCTCATAAAGAAGTGAGAGGAACCTTCACAGAGACTCAAATTCACCACCACCACCACCACTAGATCAGGGTGTAGTAGCCATTCTACTAGCTCAGATTCTATAGACCCTTCAGGATGTTAATGCCGCTCTACACGAAGGATTAGGTGGAGGATAGACAACTAGTCATGATAGAGCTCCTTCTATCGAGGGTCAGGTACCCCCTTGACTTAGCGAGGAGAATAGAGGAGATAACTCCCATGTGGAGTCAGCTAGAGTAGAGTCACCACCTAGGAGATAGGGTGACAGAGTTCCAGAGCATAGAGAGAGGTCTCGGAGCCCTAGGCTTAAGGATGAGCATGCAGAGAGACCTAGAGGCTGAAAGACCATAGCTGCTGATCACATCAGGGAGATCTTGAAGCTTTGGCCCTCATATTAATCAAGTGACACAGGTGGATTCTAGGTAGAGGCCTGGCTAGTAAGCTTGACCATTTTCTTAAAGATTTGTCCTTGTTCTAGCAACATGAAATCTTGTGTTGCAATCCATCTACTCAGGGATGGAGTAGGAGTGTGGTGGAGGACAGAGGAGTAAAATCTCCATGTAGATTCATAGACAGTGACCTGAGAGCTAATTGAGGAGAGATCCAGGATTAGATATTTATCATGGAGGTTCATCTAGTAGAGAATTGACGAGTTTTATGACCTTTGACAAGCTTCTCTTTTTCTAGCAGAGTACGAGAGTAGATTTTTAGATCTACTCCAGTATGTAGATTATATGTAGGATGAGTAGGTGCGGATTCATAGGTTCATCCAGGGCTTGAATTAGGATATCAGAGGTGCAGTATGGATTCACTATCCACAAACATTAGCTGAGGCCGTCGAGAAGGCCTATATTACTAAGGAGACTCGGGATAAGACCCAGCAGGCTAGAGACCAAGCCTAGACCTGCATACAGCAGATGGAGGATGGTAGATTGAGAGTTTTAGTACCTCTTCCTCGTGGTGGCCAGGGTACAACACATTCATCCTTTAGGCCGTAGCAGTAGTAGCAGCATTAGCAGCAATAGTCCCACCCACCTTGTAGACCTCCATAGAAAGCTTATACATAGAGAGGTTGAAGTATGGGTCCTCCTCCTAGGGGTCCCATCAGGACACAGGGTGGACCTATAGCTCAATCAGCTAGACCTTGCCATCAGAGGCCACAACAAACCATAGTTGGATCATTAGGAGCCACACCATAGGCTTCTAAGGCACTTCTTGGAGGTGTTATTCCTTAGAGAGGATCAGGTGGTTGCTTTGGATGTGGAGTAGCTAGACACTTTTGGAGAGATATCCCTTATAACCCTAACAATGTTAAGGCACCATTTTCTGAGCTGACAGTTGGTGACATGTGATGCAGCCACAAGATTTATGTAGAGGTTGAGAACTACCAAGAAAAGCACCAGAGCACAGTCATTGAGACCACATGTAGCATTGGCGGTATTCCTACCTCTGTATTGTTTGATTCTGGTTCTTCTAATTCCTTTATTGCACCATATTTAGTAGAGTGATGTAGGTTAGTGGTAGTTAGGCATGGTCTTAGTTGGGATGTCAAGATGGCTTCTAGAGCCAAGATCTTCATACACTCCTTAGTTAAGGAGTGTGTTGTGGATTTGGGACCTTTCACCACCACCTCAAATCTCCGTATTATTCATTTGGGCTCGTATGGAGTTATCTTAGCTATGGATTGGATATCTGTACATAGGGCCAGGATGGATTATTATCACAAGACTATAGCTTGTGTAAATAATTTAGGAGTTGAGTTGGCGATCTTGGGGTCAAGAGACCCGTATATATTTTGTACCATTTCCACTATGTAGCTTAAGCGGTGTGTGTAACGAGGTTGTCAGATGTATGATGTTTATAGTCAGTGATAGATCAGAGGATGCATCTAGTAGACCATCGCTAGATGATCATTCCATCTTGTGAGATTTTTATGATGTATTTCTAGAGGAGCTACCGGGGATACAACCCCTATCTGAGATTGATTTTCATATATACCTAGTTCCTAGATCAGAACCTATCTCATGGGCACCTTATTGGATGACCACCCTGGACTCTATGAGCTCAAGTTACAGCTTGAGGGAATTTTAGAGAAGGGCCTTATCCATCCTAATGTATCCCCTTGGGGTGCACCAGTGATTTTCGTGAAGAAGAAGGATGGATCATTGTGGTTGTGTATTGATTACCGATAGCTGAACAAGGTAACAATCAAGAATCATTATCCTCTTCCTCACATTGATGACTTATTTGATCAGATGAAGGGAGCCATGGTGTTCTCTAAGTTTTATCTCAAGTCAGGCTACCATTAGTTGAGGATTTTGGAGGAAAAAATTCATAAGAATGCCTTCCACACAAGATATGGGCACTATGAGTTTACTGTGGTGCCTTTTGGTTTGACAAATGCCCTCGCAGTGTTCATGATTTTGATGAATGGGGTATTCAAAACCTTTTTAGATTGCTTCTTGCTCATCTTCCTTGATGACATTTTGAAATACTCACGTACACATGAGGAGCACGAGGCACACCTTCGATAGGTTCTTCAGTGTCTTCATGAGTAGCAAAGCTTTACAGGAACTTGGAGAAGGGTGCTTTCTTCCAGAAAAAGGTGCAGTATTTTGGTCATATCATTTCTGGGAAAGGTATCATCGATCCTTCCAAGATTAGAGCCATTATGGATTGGTCAAAACCCACTACAGTGATGAAGGTGCACAAATTCATGGGTTTAGCAAGTTACTACTGAAGATTTGTTCAGGACTTTTCTTAGATTGCGCACCCTATCACTTCCCTTTAGAGGAAAGGGAATAAGTTTGTTTGGAAGGACAGATTCAATCAAGCCTTCAAAACACGAAAGTAGTTCCTCACTACAACACCCATTATTGTAGTGTCGGATCCATAGGGTGAGTTCTTTATTTACATAGATTCTTCTTTATTAGGGCTTGGAGGTGTGTTGACGCAGGATGGTAGGGTTGTAGCTTTTGAGTCTCACAAACTCAAGGATCACAAGCTTAATTATCCTACCCATGATCTTGAGCTTGCGGGTAGTTATACATGCTTTGGTTATATGGAGACATTTTCTTCTTGGATGGAGATTCACACCTAGGACTGACCATTTGAGTCTTCGCCACCTATTCACGCAGCCCAATCTCAACGCTCATCAACGGCATTAGATTGAGTTGATTTGTAAGTATGACATGGAGATCGAGCATGTGAAGGGGAAGGATAATGTGGTAATAGATGATCTCAGCAGACGGAGGCATGTGGTTATGGCCACCTTAATGAGTACAAATTTGTGGAGCAGGATTCTTCAGCAACTTCCTCTTGATAGCTTCTACATTGCAGTACGAGTAGAGATCGAGTCACAAAGACCCCTTGAGGGGAAGTTTGATGGTTTTTCCTTAGAGGGTAGATGGTCTTCTCAGGCACAAAGGCCAGATATATGTTCCCAAAGATGGAGGCTTGAGGCAGGACATCTTGGTAGAGGCACATCATGCACCCTATTTAGCCCATCCCAAGGTGAAGAAGATGCACACCACCTTATGAAAGTTGTACCATTGGAGAGGACTTCATAGAGATATGGCTCAATTTGTGTCATGATGTTTAGAGTGCCAGAGGGTTAAGGCTGAGCATCAGCATCCAACAGGCCTTCTTTATCCTCATGCCATACTAGAATGGAAGTGGGACACCATTTCCATGGATTTCATTATTGGGGGTACCTATGTCGAGATATCACCATGACGCCATTATGGTCACGGTTGATAAATTGTACAAAATTGGCTCACTTTTCTCTAGTGAAGACCACTTATATAGCTAGAGTAGTGGCTCATGAGTATATTTGGATGAGATTGTTAGGTTACACGAGATTCCATGGAAGATCATTTGTGACCGTGATCCTTTGTACACTTCACATTTTTGGACTACCATGCAGTATGTCCTTGGGAGGAGGATTAAATTCAGCATGGCATATCACCCTTAGATAGATGGATAGAATGAGTGAGTGAATCAGATTTTAGAAGATATGCTCAGGATGTATGTGATGAATCAGTAGTTTAAGTGGTAGGAGTACCTGTAATTAGTGGAGTTTTCCTACAATAATAATTTTCAGAGTTCTATAGGCATGGCTCCTTTTCAGGCTTTTGTATGGTAGAGAATGCATGACACCTCTTAGCTAGGACAGGTTAGAGGACATAGTATCTCTTAGACCAGCTATTCTATAGGAAATGGAGCGGCATGTGGTAGTTTTGATCAGGCAGAGATTGCAGGAGGCACAGATGACAGGTAGAATAAGTATGCAGATCAGCATAGGATTGATCGTAGTTTTGATGTGGGAATGAAGGTGTTCCTTCATGTTAGGCCACACAAGAGCCCTATCCGTTATGGAAAAGGTTCTAAGTTAGCTCCTAGATTCATTGGTCCTTTTGAGATCTTGGAGCGTATCGGCCCTTTGGCCTACCATCCAGCATTACCACACAGTTTGTCTCGCGTACATGATGTGTTTCATGTTTCTGTTCTTAGGAGATATATTACAGATCCTTCTCATGTGTTAGATTGGACATCATTGCAAGTGTAGGATCAAGGGAAGGTGATGGTGGATCCCATTCACATCCTAGATCACAGGACCCTGGGCCTTTGAGGTAGAGATATTGATCAGGTACAGGGTGTAGTGGGACAGGTATGATGAGACTACAGCTATACTCGGGAGGATGCTACTTCATTATGAGTTGTAGTTTCCACATTTGTTCCTAGTGACTTCCAGGAGGAAGTCGAGTCTAAGGGGAGGGGGATGTAGTGCCCACTTCCCTTTCACACCTACTAGATACCTGATTTTTACTATGGTTGATTTCATTATGGACATTATTATGCTTTTATTTAGTATACATGGTTAGATATTTGATCATGAATTATTGTTGATCTTGATTTGATTATGATGCATGATGATTACTAGAGACATTTTATATATGTGGATGATGATATATTATTGTGACATGGATGTTTCATGGATGTTGATTTAGGACATATGCATGATTTGGATATTTTGAGTAGATCCTAGTATATATGGATGATTATACATGATGATATAATGGATTTATTAAATTAATGCAAATGATGTAGTTTAATTACTTCGATATTGTTGTGATTCATTGTATGATAGTCATGATTTTAAGATATTCATTTATATCATTTTGAATGTTTTTATATGGCCATGAGGACGAAGGAGGTATTTTTGTTTTGCAAGATTAAAAATAACAACAATGATCGGGGGATTGGAGACTAACAATATTGGAATTCTAGGTGAATTCATTAAGGTCACCATGGCAACTTGTTTTGAGTGTATGTGTGTTTTTTATGTTAGGGATTTCCCATGGGGGGATTTCCATTATATGTGACCATGGGATATAGGTGTTTTATTTATGTGTTTCTTTTTATTATTGTTGTATGTATTTTTATTTGTAACGTGTTCTTTTGATTTATTTATTTACATGTGAAGAATTTTAATGAGATAGTCATATAGTTAAACTTTACATAAATTTAATTGGGATGTGGAAATGTAAATAATATAGTGTTGCCTTGGTTACTAATTAAATTGGATTTATATTACGTATAACCATATGTTAAATAAATAAATTATTATGTCAAAAGTTTGTAATAAATGGAGTCATAGGCATTAATGCATTTTGTAAGAGATGTGTAAGTGAAGTGATAGATTGTGTAAGTCATATTTTGGAGTGTAGAACACTCCATCCTCTTTGAAATTAGGATTTGATCTTGGAAGCCAAAATTGGAGGCTTGTGGGACAAGTTAAACTTGTCCCACACCTCTTAAAATCTGCCACCAACCATACCTATGGTTTTGGAGTCTAAATTAATCTTTTTTATTGTATTTTGATTTGATTATGTGTTAGATTTTAATTGCACTTCCCCTTACATACTTTTGATGCATTCCTTTTTGAAGTATGTATTAATTTTGGAGTGTGTAAGTTGCTTGTCATCTTCATTTATTGTGATTTATTGTGAAGTTGACCTTCTCCTTTTGGGGATGAGTAAGAATGATGTGGCATCCCACTTGGAATCCACATCATCCTCTCCCTTCCCTCTCCTTTAAAATTAAAATTTCTTCTCTTTTTGAGGTGGTTGAAACCTTGTTCTCTTATGCTTGGGGCTCAAATTTTTGATGGTTATTGGAGCTTGCTTTGTGGAAGGAGTTGAGAAATTAGGTTGCTTTTTCACTGCATACAACTTGCTGTTTTGGGACTGCATTTTAAACATTGAAGGAAAAATCTTGTTGTTTGGGAAAACAATCTCTAGTATGGAGAGGTAGGATCTGCCATTCTTATATGCTGCTTTTATTGTTTTCATTTTTCTTGCATGCATTGTTGAACTGTGTTTGTGATTAATTTCTTGGATAGTTGGGTAGAATGCTTAGGGCATGGTGTAGGAGAAGGATGTGGGAATTTCATATGAGGGGGCATAAGGGAATTGCCAATGGAACTTGTTTTATTTTGGAGGGAGTTTTGGATTGGGATCCAACTAGGAAAAGAAAATTCTTGCATTTCTTACTATTAGGGGGACATAAGGGATAAATTTTGGGAGGGCATAAGAAGGGGTTGTGAGATATAAGGTTTATGGGTATGACTTATTATTAGCGGTATGCATTTGGTGGATGCCCAATTTCTAAATTGGGAGGTATAAGGAGATTCTCCACATAGTCCTTGATCTTGTTTGGCTTGCTTGAAGAAGCCTTTGTGTTGTATTTGAAATGTTTTCAAATGTAGATGGGAACTACTATCTTGTTTTGGAATTGTGCATCCTGCTATTCTTTGCATGCGAAAGAAATGTTCTTGTATGTGAAAGAAGCCTATGTTTCCATGTGTTGTTATTCATACTCCATTTCAATATGGTTGGGGCTCGGGGGCCAATGGGGAAAGATGGATTCTCCTTTCCCATTGTATGTCTTGGTTGGGTGGAGAGCGTTGTATTTCCCCCTTCCTTGTTGTGATCAAAGTTGTAGAGAAGAAATCAACATGCTGCTGTTTGGAGAAAGAAGAATACAGTTTGAAAGTCTTTTCCCTTTGGAGTAAATTCAATGTAACCTTTCCCACTTTGAGTGGATGAGTGTATAAATGTTTATAATGAGGAAGTTATTGTATTGTAGATAATGTTTGAAATTTTGAAATTGAGAAATGTAAAGAAGAAGTATATTTGAGCTCTGTTTATCTTGGAAAGAAAATGTAAATGTTATTCCATGTATTTTTGTAAATTGAAATTTGAAACCAAATCAAATTATTGAAAAGAGATTCATGCATTGAATGATGTAAAGTTTTATTGAATTTTGAATAAAGGATTGAAGTATTTTAAAATTTTATTGTTGTATGAAATGGAATATCAAATGGTGATTGTCAAGAAAATTGAGATTTCCGTGTTGGAAAGAAAATACGTATGAGAAAGCTATATTGTATTGTTCTCATTTGAATTGTGCATTCGAATTGGAAATCTAAATTGTAATTTAATTTATAATTGAATGGCTGTCTTAGTCAATCGAATGTATTTGAATGGAAGCTTAGGAATCATATGCACATCCAAATTACCAAAAATTGATGAATAAATTTAAAAGAAATAGTTCACTGTTTTAAACTCAAATATGACAATGCACACTTTAATAAAAATGAGTAGTTCGACTTTATACTCAAAAATAAATAACAAAACTTTAAATTTATACTTTCATAAGACTTGAGGAAACAAAATTCACTAAATCAGTCAAGAATAAATCTCTAAACCACTCAAGGAATTTCAATTTGGAGCTTGCACCGTCATCCATTTTCTCGTCAACTATCGACAAAATTGCAAACTTGTATAAATTGAACAAAATTAACTTCACTAAAACACTCTAAAACTTCCCTAGACTGGTCCTCCATGTCTGTTTGATATGTTGAGTGAAGGAGGAGTTCAAATTTAATCAAATTGACAGTTGGAAATTACTGCTAGTTTTTGAATTTAAAGCCTACAGATCGGCTTCTTAAAAATTGACCCTCAAAATTTCATCAAAATCCCAAATTAATGAATGTTGTGCAAAGAGGACTCCAAGAGATTTCTAGAAAGTCCTTGTTATCCCAAAATGAGAGTTCCCTATCAAAAGTTATGACCATTTGAAGTTTTTACTTCAAAATGGCCAACCAAAAATAAATCTAACTATATTAAAATCAAAATTTGAACTTTTTAAAATTTTCCCCAAAAATTCCGCCACCCGAAAACCCTTCAACCAATTAGAATTTTCCACATGGCACTTTGAAGGGTGGACTCATCTTGAAAACTTAACTTTTAAAAATTTTTCTTTTGGGAAAATTTTCCCAATTTTCTCCACAACTCCGCGGACCCGTAGCCAATCAGATGTGCTAACACTTGGCATGGCGGGCGCAAAAGAAAATTTGAAACCTTAACCTTTTTCATTTTAGGAAAATTTTTACTTTTCCCTACATAGCCCCACACCCCCGCAACCAATGGAGTGTTGACACGTTGTCCGGACGGACAGGACGGAGCCCACACGAGCCATTTGGCCTTTTAAAACTCTTTTGGCGCAAAAATTTATTTCCCTCCATTGCTCCTCTGACCCACATCCAATCAATAGATGCCACATGGATTTTTTGGTGATGGTGAAGGAGGAAATGAAAAATTTCCTTTAGAAAACCTTAATTTTGGACCTAGGGAAAAAAATTCATGCCATTTTTTTCCCCCGTAGCCAATAGCCTCTCGACACGTGGCATGGGGATTTCCTCGGTGGAGGCGCGCGTCCAATTTTTCCTTTGGAATTTTGGCCTAAATTCTCAAAATTCTTAAATGTTCCACTGCTCCACTCTTCCCTGTGCCAATTGGATGTCACCACGTGTCCCCTTCGTTGACCTTGTGGGTGCGTGGAGGTGTTTTGCGCTTTGCACCTAAGGAAGGGAAATTTTCTCCCGAAAACTCCACCACCCCATAACTTGAGTTCTACAAGGAGTTAGAAGGACTTCTTTATATGGTTGGAACAGTGAGACAATTTCCTATCCAATGGGAAAATTTGATTTAGGAAATTTTTGATGACTCTAGATGTGTAAAAAACTGGGTTGAATCTTCTGTATAGTTAGTTAGGGCAGACGGTAGTGAAAATTTACTCTATCTAACCTAAGTGATGAATTTTATCCCTGGTTTCGACTTTTTACTTGTTAAGATGTTGTAAAAATATTTCTACAGGTCAATCTTGATTGTTAACCTAAACCTTGTTAGTGAGTAGGGTATAGGACCTTGTAACCTTCATAGCAAACGCCTTTAACAAAAAAAAAAATTCCATAATTTTCCTAGCTAAACCTAGTTTGTTTCTTGGTCTGAAGTGGTAGTTGAAGTAAATGGCATGACAATGAACATGATCATGAGGCCCATAGGCCTAATGTACTATGGGGAGGAAACACTAGTCCACTAGCTCTTGCTCAACCACTCCATGAGCTACTGAGAGGCTCGAGAAAAAACTTCCCAAAATTTAGAGGGGATGGTTCTCATCTCCCTGAAGAGCATGTAGCAGGATTTATCACTGCTTGCAGTGTTCTTGGGTGTTGAGGATGAATATGTGTCAGTCTGAATAATTGTGGATTCACTTCAAGAAAAGGCTGCCGATTAGTTCTACATGCTACCCTCAAGGTCTGTCACATGTTGGGAAGATATAAGAAGTGCATTTGAACATAGGTTTAAGAGCACAAAAGATTGTCAGGATCTCTTGGTCTAATTGGTACAAATGAAAAAAGAAACCTCTGATTCAATGAGAGACTTCACAGCAAGATATAACAGAGTGATAAGAAGAATCCCTAAAGATGTGGTGCCTCCTAAAAATAATTTGAAGAGATTCTTCATCAGCGCCTTGCCATCAGAAGTAGGTTTCTTCCTTAGAAGAACCCAACCAAGAACATTAAGGTAAGCTCAAGACCATGTAATATAAACCGATGAAGATCTAATCCTTTCCAAAAAGGTGAAAGGCCCCAATGGAAAGTAAAAGGGTCAGAATTCAAACTCTGCCACCATAGATCCGAAGTTCCAAAAAATGGCAAATGACTTGGTTGCCTTAAAGAAGTAGCTATCTTAGATCACAATACGAAATGATTTAAGGAAACCAAACCCTACAGATAGGCCAAGGATTGCTTTACCTCCTTGTCAGCTTGCTCTTGAAGCACCACCAGTCAATGCCATCTATAACACCAAAGAGTTGGAGGAGGAAGCATAAATTGATGAAACTGAAGAAGAGAATATGGAAGACTATGAAAACTATCTTAAGGTCGAGGAAGTTGATATGCACAATGGATTAATTTAGTACGTTGATGATGAAGAAGCTACAAGTTTCTCATGTGTTGTTTTCTCTCGTACACAATCTAGGAAAGGTGCTTCATCCTCAATGGTGGTGGTAAAGGATAAGAAGAATAAATAAGATTCTCCTCCATAGGTCACACAAAATAAAATCATCAATAGAAGATCACCATTGCCACCTTCTATGGAGCCAGCCAAAGAAAAACCAGACTCACTGGTTATCAGGGATCATGCTATTATGCCAAGTAAGTCATCTAATGCTTCCCCCAACTCAAAAGTTGCTAAGAAAAATTCTCCTTTAAATTTGGTTCCTACAAAAACATCTAAGGTTCAATCAAAAGCTACACCCTCACCCCCTTTCGAGCCGATTGATATGCCTGAAAAGGAGAATTCAACACCCAAAGTAGCAAATCCTCCTCCATGTAAATATTCCTCCATTTTTGGAACCTCTTCCTTGCTCACCATAACCCCATTTGACTTTGTGGAACATGCAAGCAAAACCAAAGTCTATCTCTCAGAAATAGAATACCTACACAAACACCTTATGCAGTTTGATAGATTCATTAATACAATTCGTGATGGTAACCCTATATCCTCAAGTCCTAATTATAAATGCTTACTTCCCACACCATCCACACCACCTTCCCAAAACATGCTAGCCCTTAGTGCCTCTAAAACCAACAGGGTTGAACCTTTCTACATGTCACTCCTCATTAAAGGCTTCCAGCTAAATAATTGTATCATAGATTCCGAAGCCTCAAACAATGTGATGCCAGTCAAAGTTGAAAATGCTCTAGGCCTCACCTTAACTAGGGTAAATGGAACCTACTACTCAATGGAATCTAAACAAGTGCCATTGGTAAGAAGAATCAAAGATGCACATGTAGCACTAGCTGATTTTCTAGACAAGAAGGTGCTCCTTAGCCATACTGGTAGCAGACATCCCAACATCCTTTGGTATGATGTTGAGTAGAAGTTTATGTAGAGACCTGGGTGGAGAGATAAAAATGGATTGGTCATATGAAACTATCCCAGTAAAAGGTGAGATGAAGAAGTTGCTACTAGTAAGAAAGATGAAGTTCACAATACGAAAGTCTAATGATTCGAAAGTAAACATTCTCTTTCAAGATTATGGGCTAGGAAACTACTTCCTCACATCAGAAAAAGAGGAGAACTTGCCACTTCTCATGGAGGAAGAGGAAGATAAAATTTGGACAATGGAATTAGATGGTATTCATTCCAGTGTGATCTCAGGAGCTGGTGTAGTATTGTACTCTCCCCCCAATGACTTGTACCCATTTGTCTACAAGCTGCAATTTGAGAATACAAATAAAATTGTAGAGTATGAGGAACTACTCTTTGGAATGAGTGCAACAGAGGACATGGGAATCAAGAAACTAAGATGTCGAGGTGATGCAGAGGTTGTAGTAAAATAGGTCCACCAACAATATCAGGTGAAGAATCCAAGACTCCGGAATTACAGAAACAGAGTGTGAGACTACATTGAATCTTTTGATGCATTTTCCATTGAAGCTATTCCAAGGGAACAAAATGAAAAGGCTGATTCTCTTGTAGTGTCAGCTTCCCTAGTGACACCTCATCCTTATTTTGGTAAATAAAAAGTGACCATTGAAATGGTATTCAAGCCTACTGTACCAAACAATGCAAATCATTGGCAAGTCTTCAATGAGGATAACCAAATTCTAGCCTTTTTGGAGCAAAGGGATAATTTCAATAATCTTTTCTTCGAAGGAGGTGAAAATGTACACCGAGAAGTAGTCCCCAAAGAAGAGAAAGAAGGAATTAAAGGGAGTAATGATGAGGGAGTAATCAAATTGAAAGGGAACAAAATTCCCAAAGGCCTAGTCTATTTAGAGGACCTCTTTGACAAACATGACAAGATTCATTCAAGAAAAAGAAAAGCAATCTTCTTAGTGCCCAACTGATTTTGATAAAGAAAACATTGGTACCTTGGAGGAGCCAAGGATGCTCAATATTGGAAAATTTTGCTCACTTGATGAAAAAAGAAGGTTTTTTGCATTACTCAAGAAATACTCAGATGTCTTGGCCTACTCTTATGATGAACTCAAATCCTTTCAGCCAAAGGAAATGCATCACTCAATTCCTTTGAAGTAGGGTGTTAATCCCTTTAAGTAGAAACAAAGGCCATACAACCCAAAGATTGTTGATATCATCAAGGAGGAGGTAATGAAGATGCATAATGTAAAGATCATATTTCCCATCCACCATTCAATGTGGGTGGCTAACATTGTGCCAGTGAGGAAGAAGAATGGTGAAATAAGGATATGTGTAGATTTTCGCAACCTGAACTAGGCATCACTAAAGGACAATTATCCTCTTCCTATCATGGACCATATCCTACAAGAAGTCACTGGATCTGAAATGTTTTCATTACTTGATGGATTCTTAGGATATAATCAAATCAAAGTGGTAGAGGAGGACCACACCAAGACAACCTTTATAACACCTTGGGTCACTTTTTCCTACTGTAAAATTCCTTTTGGCCTAATCAATGCATGAGCTACATTCCAAAGGGTGATGGATTTGGCCTTCAAAGATCTGAAGGATTACATTTTCATATATCTTGATGATCTCACATTATTTTCAAAGAAGAGGGGAGATCATATCTATCACTTGGAACATGTACTTACAAGGTGTAGGAAACATGACATATCACTAAATCCAAAAAAGTGCATTTTTGGAGTCACAAAAGGAAAATTATTGGGGCACATTGTGAAAAAACATGGAGCACACATTGATCCTGAGAGGATTAGATCCATTCAAGCATTAGGCTTTCCCACAAGCAAAGAAAGGAGTTCATTCATTCTTCAGAAAGGTGAACTTTCTTTTTCATTTTGTGCCTGAGTTTGCTGAGTTGACGAAGCACATCACTTCCATGATGAAACCACAATCAAAATTCAAATGGAATAATGAAGGGAAGGTAGAATTCGAAGAGATCAAGAAATCCATTGCCAAGGTTCTGACTCTTGTATATCTAAATTTTAACAAAGAATTCATTATGTATTGTTATGCATCAAAACATACACTCTCTTCCATCCTCATTCAGAAAAATGATGAAGGCATGGAAGCACCTATTGCTTTCATGATTTGTTCATTGAAAAATCATGAACTAAACTAAAATTAATTATAGAAGCATGCATATGCGGTGGTCAAGGATGTAAAAAAATTCAAGTTTTACATCCTCAATTCCCATACGGTGGTGATGGTCCCCGTCAGTGCAATCAAGTCCATCTTAACACATTAGGATCTCAGAGCTAAAAGAGGAAATTGGATTGCAAAGACTCAAGAATATGACTTGGAGATTCGACCCTCCAATCTGGTAAGGGAAATGGCTTGTGGAAGTTGATTGTTGAAGATGAAACACTCAAATTTCAACATGGAAAAGAAGATTGTGCTTACTCAACTTGTTCAGAAGACAACCCACAGGTTCTCTTTGTCACCACTATTGATGAGTGGTATTGATTATATTGCCTATTACCTAACTTATGGATAATGCCCTCCCCATCTTGATTACAAGAAAAGGAGAACACTCAAGCTGAAGGAAGCTAAAATTTTAATCTTGGAATCATGTGCACTTTACTAAAAGAGGCCTAGATGGTTGTTTCCTCAGGTGTGTAGATAAAGAGAAACAAGAAAAGTTTCTTAAAGCATACCATGACCAATCATATGGTGGAAATTTTCACACACACTCAATAATGGTCACTGTTAGTGTAAAATCATAGAACCCCCAAATGAGTTATGGATCTACTTTTCTAAGGCAGAATCATTTGGTGTGATTGCATAACATTGAATTTTCCCCAATGTGTGGGATCTTGCAAAAGTGGGAAAGCTCTCCAGAGAAGGTTGGTTCCTCTTCCTAAACTACCTGCCACAAGCTATTCCAGTGTAAGAAAGCTAATCTAATCCTAATCTAACTTCCAAGGAGACCAAGGAGAGAGAAAGAGGGAAAAACTAGAGCCTACACTAAAGCAGTGATACACCAGCAAAGGAAGTGAGATATTCTACTGAGGGAGAAAGAAACTGAAAAAAAGGAGATGAGGGAGGTTAGACAGAAGTAACACAACCGAGATATTCAAATTCACCATTAAACTCCATGAAACACAACAATCCTTACACCTGCAAATGTTAAATACATGCACAAAAAACAAATCTGGAAGGGAGAGGAACATAGAGAAACAACAAAACGATGCAAAGGGTTGAAAAACACCACAAAAACATGTTTTTATTGCTCTAGAAGGTGCATAGACCATTACATTTTTGGAATAGAGGTACAAATACATTTTCCAAGCATAGGAGAAGGTTCACTACTCAAAAATGGCATCAAGAAACAAATTTGACAGAGTTTCTCTATGCCCAGAATGTCTCTCCCTCTCAAACGAGAAGTGTTTAATATGTATAGAAATAAAAGAGAGAGAAGAGGGAAAAATTGAATCCTATTTGAACCACCCTGAGATATGCATTGAATCCTATTTTGAAGATTCAAATGTGCTCAATCAATACCCCCTTTCAAATCCACCCTAAATCTATCAATTCTAAATCCCTTTGTCTAGTCTGGCATGTTGAAGAAGAATGGAGGATCAAATTGAATTAGATTTGGTAGTTGAGAAAATAAGATTCTGCATTAAAGGCTTGAAGATTTTCTCCATGGTTCACATACTAGGGCCTAATAAAATTGATTTTTTATCTTTTCATGGTGTAGAAGACATTCGAGACGCTTCCAACAGTGTCAGATTTGCAATATTTTGAGCCCTGAGTCGAAAGATATGCCCCTCCGAAGTTTGTATCGGGTTTGTACAAATGGACGGGAAAACAATTTGAAATACTGGGTCCCCTTTAATATGGGACACGTGACAACCAAATTAGGGAAAAATCAGGTTTTTGGGTCCATAATTTATCTTTTCCCCCTTTTTCCACAAGAATCACAAAGTTTAGAAAACTCACGTGGCCCTTCACAAAGCTCCACTTGGACTCGTGGCACCCTTTTGATTGGCTGGGAGATGCACTTCACCTTTTGTCTTTGGGCCTTTTTGTCAAAAGGAAAATTTTCACCTTTTTCTCCTGATGGCCCACTTTCCATTTGACTCAGGCTTCAAATGCTGACTTTTTCCCTTTTTTATTTTAGAGCCTGCCTAAGTTTGTCAAATATATTTAAGACACAGATTCACGTGACATATTCAGTTTCTTCTCTTTCTTCTCGCACATGGTTGTTTAAACTTTCACAGGCCCTATCATTCCATTGTAGAGTCCCTCTGCAACTAATTTTTCATCCTAGAATGTGAACTCATGGGTCTGATTCATTTCCTTCATATTTCCTTATGTGTAGGAGTTTTCTTGCCCAAATCTTCCGTGGGGGTGATTGTTGGCATAACAATTTGGCAAATCATGGGGACATCTTCCTACTAGATGAGCCAGCAGACTTGAAGCATCCATTGGGCATGGAGTCTACCTAATAAACATGAAATAATATGAAATTTTGAAGATCTAATCCCTGAACCACTGCGAGCCTGACTATATGCCTTTTCTATGTTTTGTCTGACCATGAGTCTGCACTTATGTCAATTTTCATAAGAAAATCTTGGAAATGGAATTTCTGAGAGTAGAAAATTGTTTTCAACTCTGGGGCTTTAATTTGTCCCTAAAATGGACTATTTGAAATGACAAATTTAGTTGCTCTTGCATTTGTTTTCTTTGAAGATGACAACTTTTACAGGTAACTATGAGTTTCCCTACCTATGAATACCCAAAGATCCTAGCTTCATGCACCTTTGGATCAATACAAACAAAACTTATATACAAAAAACCAAATCATACATGCCTTAAATGAGAAATGTAGAGTGTGTGTAAGAAATTATTCTACTGAAAAAAAAAGCCTATACCTACTCGTAAACTAACTAGAGAAAAATAATGCTAAACAAAGCCTGCAACTGGCAGAGAGAAGTTAGCTTCCCTTTCTCAAGAGAGGAAGCCATGCAAATGATTTGACACTAAATATAGCTACCAGTATGAGTGAAAAACTAAATCTAACCCCATCTTCCACCCAAATCATCAAGGTATCAAAATTAATGGGAAATACCTCCTCAAGCTGAATTGCATTGGATTCCTGGAGGTGTTGATGATGACCCTTGGTACTTTTATGCTCATCCTCATGCCTTGGAGTAGGCATGACTGGTTTTGGATTCTCCCTTGGCTCTAATGAAGCCAAGTACCTAATTGGGAAAGGTTTGATCCTTTGTATGTGCCCATAACTATGAATTTCTACTCCAAAAATGGAGTCTTCTTCTGGACCTTCTTGGGTGGATGGTGTGAGAGAGATGATGACATCCTACTGCCTTTTCTCTTCCTCCTTTTGAAGAACATGGAAGATCAAGATCTTCTAACCATAGTTACAGAGGGACATTATGGAATGTAGGTTGTTGCACTTAGATGTTCTCCTTCATGGCAACAGGATCGTGTTCTTGGAAGGTTGAAGATGGAGGAAAAAATGATGTTATCTCCTCAAGATCCTCTTCATTAAAATAATCTTCCAAGTCTGATAGGTAGTCTACCTTCTTGTTGTCCTATTGCATGTGTTATACCTCCTCCATGCTGCCTTCCTAATATGAAGCTTGATCACCATGGCTCCCTTTCATCTCAAACATGAAGTTTGAAAGATCAAACTCTTCTTCAACATTAGAGCTTGAAGGGGATGAACTAGGAGGAAGAACTGAAGGTTCTTTTATAGCCTACTCCACAATTGGGGCCTCTAAAATTGTGTGGTCCTCCTCCTTTGCTACAAATTCAAACTCAGGAACCACTGGATCTTTGAATTTTACCTCCTCTATTGGCTTGACCATCAAGGGGATATTTTAGACCCAAATATATCGGCCCAACTCATCAGATTTCTAGTTATTTCTTTTCTGTTGGACTCCTTTTATCGCTATCCTTGACTAGATTCTTGAGTATCTCCCTAACATGGACTTGGGAAAGCAAGAGGAGTGGCAGGTTGGGGTTCAACCAAATTTACAATTGTTTGTGGTGGGAAGGGAGGTGGAACTTCTTGTTTGTTTAGAGGGGATGATTGTTTGGAAGGGAAAATGGTAGAAGAACTGAAATGGGATGGAAGACTAGGGGATGGAGAAATGAATTTCAAACTTGGGGCAACATATAATGGGAAGCTTGGAAATTAAATCTTAAATTAAGATGGTTCTACTTGAGGAGTGGAGAGAAAATTTCCAGATAATGGTTTGGGATTTACCCATTGACAAGGTTGCTTGGCACCAAATTCATAGGCCTCTATCTCTTTCATCCATCGTTCAAGTTGGGGAAGTATGCCAATCATGAAGTCCAGCTTCTCCTGAGGGTTGTAGTGTCTTGGAAAAGGTCCTTCCGATGGACAAAGTGCCCTACAACCAATTATAAAGGCCATCATTTGAGTTATAGCTCTTGAATGAACCATACCAATCTCCATTTTTTGAATCTTCTCCAACATACCAACATCTTGCATTTGATTATATTCATAGTTTTCATACCCCTATTCCTGATAAGCTTCATGGCCAAACTGGTTTTGGCATTTCTCATATGGGTAAGCATAATGGTCTTGGATTTTATCATAATGCTGATTTGGAGGATTTTAGAAATGCATTGGAGGTGGACTGCATTGTTGTAAGTGTGAATTCCATGAAGGAAATGAAGTCATGATTGCACAACCTCATGGAATGGGAGAAAATGAAAGATATGGAAGAAGAAAATGGATGAAAATGAGTGGAAATGGATGGAAAAGGTCTGCAACTTAGAGAATTGGTTTTTGACCAGATGGAGTCGCTAGATGTGCTTACATGTTCCTCGAAAGGCTGAATCTTTACCAATAGCACATCAAACCTGATGAAGTGAAGTGGTAAGGTGCTTAAGACCTATCCCATCGGGCATGCCAAAACTATTAATGTGAAATAAAAACACCCCCAAATGAGTTATGGATCTACTTTTCTAAGGCAGAATCATCTGGTGTGATTGCATAACATTGAAATTTTCTCAAGGTGTGGGACCTTGCAAAAGTGGGAAATCTCTCTAGAGAAGGCTGGTTCCTCTTCCTAAACTACCTGTAACAAGCTATTATAGTGCATGAAATATAATCTAATCCAAATCTAACTTCCAAGGAACCAAGGAGAGAGAAAGAGGGATAAAACAAAGCCTACACTAAAGTGGTGATACACCAACAAAGGAAGTGAGATATTCTATTGAGGGAGAAAGAAACTAAAAAATGGAGATGAGGGAGGTCAGATAGAAGTAATACGACCCAGATCTTCAAATTCACCATTAAACTCCATGAAACACAACATCCCACACCTTTAAATGTGAAATACATGCACAAATAACAAATCTAGAAGGGAAAGACATAGAGAAACAACAAAACAATGCAAAGGGTTGAAGAACACCACAAAACATGTTTTTATTACTCTAGAAGGTGCAAAGACCATTACATTTCTGGAAAATAAAAAAAATACATTTTCTAGGCATAGGAGAAGGTTCACTAATCAAAAATGGCATCGATAAAAGAATTTGATAGAGTTTCTCTATGCCTAGAATGTATCTCCTTCTCAAACGAGAAGTGTTACAGTATATATAGAAAGAAAAGAGAGAGAAGAGGGAAAAGTTGAATTCTGTTTCAACCACCCTAGGATATGCATTGAATCCTATCATGAAGATTCAAACACCATCAATCAATTCCCCATTTAAAATCCACCCTAAATATGTCAATTTTGGCCCCTCTTTCTGTCTGACATGTTGAAGAAGAATGGTGTATCGAATTGAATTAGATCTGGTAGTTGAGAAAATCATATTCTGTATTAAAGGCATAAAGACATTTCTCCATGTTTCACCTACCAGGGCTTGAGAAAATTGATTTTTTATCTTTCCATGGTGTAGAAGATGTCGAGAAGCTTCCAACGGTGTTAGATTTGTAATATTTCGAGCCCTGCGTCGAAAGATATGCACCTCTGAAGTTTGTATTGAGTCTGTACAAATGGATGAAAAAATAGTTTGAAATACGGGGTCCCCTTTACTATGGGACATGTTGTAGACACTAAAATCAGGTAACACTTCCCTTTTGTACCTCAACCAATAAGCACCCTTTATTGAATTTACCTAGCCATGATCCCCCTTCACCCCACTAATATTAATTTAATTAATTTAATTAATTTAATGCATTATCCTCACTATATTTATTATTTAAATATGTTATTTAAATAATATCCACAGATACACTTCACTTAGACACCTCACCAAACCAACTCAACCTAAGACCTATTCTTAGTAAGTTGTCATAACTAACTAAGACTTACCCAAACCCTAAAAATCAATGCCTACATTCCCTCTAACCATATTCCTAAATGCTCACAAGAAGCTCCCAGTCTAATCCATGGGATAATGACACGAGATCCAAGTAAATTAGGAGGATCCCCCTAGTTTAGTAAACATAGGAAATCCCACCTTGACCAATGTCAGTTACCCCTAACCGTCACTGGTTAAGCCGGACCGCCGTCAGTTACCCCTTTTAACCCCTAAACTACCTTATTCTCAACGTTAGGAAACATTGGGAGAAAGTGGACGAGCAAGAACACATCTCAGAGAAATAACACATCTTCAGAGAGAAAATTCCAGTGAAAAACTCACATGCAAGGAAGGAGGTTGAGCATCTTCTCCTACATAGCCATCCCAGCCATGATCCGATCTATCCAAGCAAAGAGGACTGTACATGCAACCCATGTAGAAGATTTAATTTAGTTGGTGATCACTTGTAACCTTCAAACCCATCATCAGCACCTCCATCCCTCACACACAGGCATTCAAGAATGGAATCCAAGTAAGTATAACATCATACTTTCCTGGTTTATTTCATTCATCATCATTTTATTATCCATTGTTTATCTTTCCCCCTATTGACCTTTTCCGACATTTTCACCTCCATCATACACCCATTAAAACCTCAAAAAATCCTACTCCAGTAACCCAATATTTCAACCTGACTCACCAAAGTCATTTGTGCAATCATAAAGGAGACCAAAAGCTTGTTCTATGACATTTTTAGATCTCACAGTAACCAGCACCGGTTACACCTAACCGCCGTCGGTCACCCTTGACCAACACCAGTCTCTGTATTTTCCCACACAGCCTAGAATAGATACATACCCACCTAATTTCATCTCATCCTCATTCACCTGTGATCTACCCGAGACCTTTATCAGACCTGCAGAGACCCAGAACAAATTATTTGACCTTTGAATTCTATTCTAGCTTAGCCTATTAGATTGGATCTATTTTTCTTATTGTTTTTTTAAGTGAGATACCTAAATCATTTTAAAATAACAATATGATTTACTTTGTTTACAACATTAAATTGACATCCATCTAGGAAGTATCGTACTTCTTGGATCTAGCATACGCTAGGTAGTTCATTGCTCATATTGTTTAATTCCTTCTGGTGGTCTTGTTTTCATTTCAGGTAGTTCCTCCTAGCCAAAAGGAAGCTCTTACGATATGTTGTGGATCCATAATTCATATGTGCACAACAACCCATCAACCAACATTGGAACAGGTATTCGTCCTACACCCATTACCCTATCTGTTTCATCAACACTTCTATGAAACAATCTATGAAAAAGGTGAAACATTTTGGCATGCCCGGTGGGACCCATTCGGGGTTCCTTGCATTTCACTCATTCCTAGGAAACATGTGTGTGTTTTTTTCCCTTCTAAAAAGCATACACACTAATTTTCTTCCTTGGTAACCCACACCTTATTTCTATTTACTCTAAAGGAAACTTTTCTTTTGGTTTAGTTAAAAAGAACCATCTCTTCATGTTTTTTGTTGCATTGTAGTGAAAGAGCATACCTCTTCCTCTTGACCTTATTGTGTCATATAATTTCACATTTTTGATTTGGGTTTAAAAATAAGTGCATTCCATTTTGATTTATTGCATTAGCTCACATTAATAGAGGGCAACCTATACATTAGAATTCATGACCAACTAATGGTTGACAAACGAATCATAGAAAATCACTTCTATCCTTTTCTCTTTCTCCGAGTCTTACCAAACCACACAAAAATTTAAAATACATATATTCTTAAACAACATCCTACCTGGAAGAAGTTGTAGGTGATCACATGATCATGACACAATGGCTACCAAGCTCGCTGCTCTATCGAGTCATACTTCAGAGCGAAGCCCGCCGCCACCATAACATACTTGAAACCTCACCTTTTAGATCTTCTTCTTTGTAGGAAGTCATCCTCACCAAAAACTCTATTTCACAATTCATGTGTCGGTCTCTAAATAGCATAAGCTAAATAAACATAATGGAAAAGGCACTCCTAGGATCACATTTTCTTAGTGTTTTTTCTTGGCTTGCATTTTGAGGTGAGAGATCACGTTCATCACTTTTTTTGTTCATCCTTGCATTCTCCTCATCATAGCTGGTGTATTTTAGCTTCACCTGAGTGTGCCTGGGCCATATCATCATCATTCTCAGAATTCTGGGTCTAATTCTATATCATATTTTAATTCATAACCACTTTATTCATCACTGTTTCAATTTCATAGTAACCATCGTCGGTTACCTCTGACTGCCATCAGTTATACCCAACCGACATTGGTTCTACGTCCTTTTGCTAACCTACTCAAGAGGACATTTTTTTTCATTTTCTCCTAGTTTTCATAGTCCTTGTCACTACCATCCCACCCATTGACATTGTAAACATCATCCGATTTGGCATACCTGTCATATTTCACCTTCTGCCTTGTTTTTCACTCACTATCCATTTTCTACAAAGACTGGCAATAGTTACCCCTAATCAGCGTTAGTTTTTCCTAACCGGCATTGGTTAGCCTATTTCACATTCCATCCACCATTTGGTACTTAATCTACTTTTTGTCACTAGATTCACATGTTCCTACTATTCATGGTGTCATTTACAGAGAAGCAACCCTACCTGATCAATACTGGTTCACATGGTGCTGACCCAGAGACAAGCAAGAGTGCTCATATTCCACACCAGTTATCAACTACTCCCACCCAGTCCTTCACCACCTTCCATTTTATCACCAGCCATGGATCCCATCCAGCCTATTACTATCGCTATCGGAGATGAGGAGTTTGTACGACTCCTTGACCAGAACCCTATTGCCTTA
The DNA here is from genome assembly GCA_019776745.2 of Taxus chinensis. Taxonomy (NCBI): domain Eukaryota; kingdom Viridiplantae; phylum Streptophyta; class Pinopsida; order Cupressales; family Taxaceae; genus Taxus; species Taxus chinensis. The sequence continues at coordinate 231,087 of JAHRHJ020002575.1, read as the reverse complement.
TAGTTTTACCTTTCCCACTCATCCACTTGAGACGCCTCGAGTCAGTTGATATATGGCATGCATGTATCTATCCCCCTGACTCTCACACCCACTCCTTCATCGGCCCCATCTAGCTTCATGCTGCCCGCATCCACCTTACCCCCAGTTGTTTCACAGTTAGGTTCTATACCCACTATGACTGCTACATCTGTTACCTCTATGGTACCCATTACATCCACCATACCCTCGATGACTACCCCAAAATCAACCTCATCTACCCCTAATGTCTCACACATACTTGTAGCTACATTACCACCTCCAATTTCGGTGACCCCTACCCCATTTCAGAACGTGTTTCTGTCCATTCCATAATCGTTAGCCCCTATTGCCACTAGGGTTACCATGACCCTTCCACCCTCATATACATACTACCAATGACCTCTTATTTCATCCATTATTCATTCTAGGTATGTACCCCCTATTTCACTACCTTCTTCTCCACCACCCTACATGACAGCCCCATACATTGGAGTGTCACCCCCATTATATGCCCAAAACCAACCTTCTCACGCTACGGGAGGCATCTAATCATCATAACCCACCAATGATCTAATTAAATTGATGTTGAAAAAGATGCAAACATTGGAGGCATCAGTTTCTGGCTCCCGCAACACTCTCACCAATGACAAGATTTGCAACGATCCTGTTCACCCATCCATTCTTATCCGGTCATACCTTCTGCATTGGGAAATGCCTAAATTCAATCATTTCAATAGTTAAGAAGACCCATAGTAGAATTTGTGGTCATTCAAACATGGGTGTTATCTGATCGCTCATGATGATGCCTTGCTTTTGAGAACCTTTCCCATGTCCCTCACTGGACCTGTATTAGATTGGTATAGTGGGTTACCTAAACACTCTATAGTCTCATTCAATCAAGTAGCCCAAGCCTTCTTAGATCATTTCTCTATCAATATTGACAAGAAGGTTACCATGACTGATCTATATTCCACATGTTAGTATGAGAACGAATCTATCGCAGATTTTGTCACTCGCTAGTGCAGCCTAATCAATCAACTTACCTTCAAACTGCCACAAATTGAACTCATCAAGCTCTTCACATGGGCTTGCGCTAGACATATCTCCCTGACCTTACAGGTCCAAAACTTCCAAACATTTGATGAGGCATTCACTATGGCACAAAATTTAGAGATTCGGGCCATTGAAGAGAAGAAAATCCAATTACGCAATAAGAATTCAGAATTCAAGTTAAATGATACCTCTTCTTCTTCCAAACCACAAACCAATTATTCAAAAGCTAAGGGCACCACTAATGCAATGGTAATCAAGGATGGCCCAGCTCATCTGCCAAATCAGGGTACACCCTCATCTAATCTCTCACCTATCTATACCTTTCAATTCAGATGAGATCAGCGAAAATATACCCTGATTTGGAAGCCTTACTCTTCTATCTTATAAAAGCTTATCAAATTCGGATCCATCACCCTTCCACCTATAAAACCACACACTGGTTTTGACCTTGCTCACCCCATGTCTGCATGGTATAAAGAACATGATTTCTATAACTATCATTAAGTAAAGGGTCATAGTGACGGAAACTACATCACTTTCAAAAATATTGTCCAAGAAATGCTCAAGAAAGGTGAGTTAACTATGGATAATCCCAATGCCACCCCCAACCAAAATCTACAAATGTATAAAAAACCATTTCCTAACCATGCCCCTTCATCCAATCAAACTAGTGAGACATCAACTCACGATACCCATACCCACAAGGTTCACGCTATCTTTAACGAGGTACTTGTCGCCTCTCAATTACCCCATATTCCTTCCATATAGGAGATCCTAGCCTGAAATCCTCCTTCCGCATTGGAACCAACCTCCCCCTATTCCTTCACCAAAAGAGGAACACCTTTCATCTCCTTCTTCACCTACGGAGGGGTCTTCCGCTAACATTGAGACCATCTCACCCTTGGCTTCTCCACTTAGAGAACCTTTACCTACAATACCTCCTCCACCCATAGAGGAGCTCCCATTATCTCCTCCACCCATAGAGGAGCACCCATTGCCTCCTCCACCCACAAAGGTGTGCCCATCTATTCCTCCACTTAAAGAGGAGCTCCCATCATCTCCTCAACCTATCATCGACCCAGTTGAGATACCTTTGCCTCTTGGCGAGCATTCTCCATCAACTACCCAGAATCTCGCCAACCTACTTTCGGTTCTCTTACCCATGAAGCTAAAGCAACCCAATTCCCCATCTCTAACACACATTTTACAGGAATTTCCATTAGGTCCTCACCAACTCCACCCGTAGATGTGTCATTCTCACGTTTGGCCAATCACTTAGATTATGTGGATAGGGCTTTACTATGGGGGCGCCTCTTACTCCCTGTCTCAACAAAGATGCAGAGATCCCTCGTTGATACCTCCACTATCTACCCAAACACATTTTGACCAATCAAACCAAATACAACCACCTATGTTCTAACCCCTTCCATGATACTTGTTAGTGCTCAAACCACACCCTTACCCATAACACAACCTACATCTAAACCCAAACCCACACCTACAACATTTTCCTCAACTAAACCTATTACCATTTTAGGGGTCACCCCAACCACTAGCCTTACTCATTCACATATTAAACTAGATTTAGCTACACCCTCCAACATCCATACCACACCTACTCTGACACCCAAACCAAAGAAACAAACTCATCAACCTCATACCTTGACTACACCAATCACACCTGCACTTGTCCCGTCTGTCTTATGACCTCATCTACCCAACATGGTAAAGAAACCTTCACCCATCCATAAACCAATAACATAACAACCCATTCATTCCTCACAAACCTCTAACCTACCCAGACACACAACATAGCTTACACCTGCACCTACAGTCCTTTTACCACCAATACATCCAATACACTTAGCTATTGCTTCACTACCCACTACACTTCAGTCATTATCCCTCACACCCCAAGTACGACCCACGTCATCTACCTTCACAGTACCCCCGTTATCCCCATGGGTAACTCGACCTCTTCCTCCATCTTCTTTTCCTTCTAGACCTCATACACCCACATCACCTTTACCCACGAAGGTGCAAACCAAAAACAAAACCCCACTTCCCCACAATAAGGTAGTCAAAATAACCACACACCCTCCTACCCGTCCATCTACTATACCCCTACCTAAACAAACACGACTGATACCTAAAACCACATTGGCACCTAAACCCATAGCTCGACCTGTTCCTCCTCTTCCAAAAAAATTTCATTTAAAATCAACCACACCTACACCCAAACCCACATTCACTTCCCATTGTGATCCAATAGAAGGGTCCTATGCCAAGATTTTAACCAACCTCCTCAATACTTTTGTTATCACATTACTGCCACTCCAACCTTACAACCCCCTCAAACCCAAGCTAAAAAGGTTTGATGATACTAAAATTTACACATACCATCATGTGCTAGGGCATGATGTGGAGAACTGCAAGGCCTTGAAAACCATCATTATCCAATTGTGTCCACCAAAAACCAACTTTGATGATGATGACCTTCTTGACAAGGATCCTTCTTCACCAACACCCATTCCCACACTACCCACTCAACAACCACAACCTCCACCCTCACCACGCCTAGATCCACCCTCAAGATTTGAAATTAACATGGTTCACATCTGAGTACTTTCCACGCCACCACCCAAATGTCATTGCACCCAACTGACCTTATAAGGTTTTTCTCCTCTGGTAGATTTTTTCCCTTCATGTCATTATACCACTCATCCTACACCTTATCCATTTGCCAACTCCCCTCAAATCAACATGATACACATCATTACACGTGCGCAGAAGGGAAAAGAAGAAGGCAATTGACCTACCAACCAATCCTATACCCAACATACCATCTACACCCATACCTAAAATAACTATCCACAGCCCCACGTACCCCATTTCTAATGGTGTCACACATCGTACCATGCTCAAACAATTACACCAATCTCCCCTCAAAATGTCCTTATATGACCTCATCAAAACCTCAAAATCCCATCGTCAAGCCCTCATGGAGGTTCTTCAATCTATTGAGGTTTTACTGAATGACCCTACACCTGTAGCCTCCATTATCACACCCCATCCTATAGCCTCTCTCACCAAATTACAATCTTCATCTTCATCCCATCTTGTTCACCAAGTGGCCTCCCTTAGCTTCTCAGAGGAAGAGATCTTGCCACACCAAAACGATGACCCAGACCCAACCCTCTTCATCTCCGTCCACATTGATGACATATGGGTATGCCATGTGATGATTGATGGAGGTGCTAACATTAACATCATTTCATCCCATGGATTTTCTCAAATGCGCATACTTGACAATTGCATGCATAAACATCCGGTCATGTTGCATTCACTCAATGACGCTATCACCTCCACACTAGGCACTATCATCCTTCACATTCGTGTGGGCCCCCACACTGTTATAGAATTTTTTTAGGTTTTGGAGAGGGAATTCCAATATAACTTGTTGCTTGGTAGACCTTGGATCTGTGTCATGGGTTTTGTTCCTTCCACTTTGCATCAATGTGTAAAGTTTGAACATGAAGGACACACTTATACCATTCTAGCTGACTCATAACCTTTCAAAACATGTAACATGCTTTACCAACCCAATGATGTGCACATACCTATCAAGTCATCTACCTCCACAACCAATACTGCTTCACCAACACCTCCACCTACCAGTACAGCCGCTGCTTTCATTGCACATACCTCCTCCATTCCTACCACTGCTATAACCCCCACGGAAGACCCATTAGCTTCCCAATCTGTTAACTCCACCTCTGCATCGACCTCTGACACGTCATCCATTCCAGCTACCTACAAACCAACCACTGACCCCTTGGAAGGTGTTTTTCAATGCCTCACTCTGGGGGAGTACCGCCTATATAGTGTCAACAAATTCCTTACTCACACTAGTATGGAAGCCTTCACCAACACCCTTGCTATGATCATCATATTAGAGAATGCCTCCTTTATGGTCCTCCTCATCTTCGTACTAGTCTCACCTATGGGGGACTTGATACTACCACTTACACACCTGAACAACCATCACAAACCCACCCATTTTCCGCTGACTTCCAATCACTTAACAATCAGCATTTTTCCCACACCTTCCTGCACCGCTGTGTGTGGAAGGTTTTTGGTTTTGGATTTTATGAGCAAGGCCACCATACTATTATTCCATGCACCACCCGCAAACATAACGACTGTAGTGGTATCAGCTTCCCAAAACCTCCTACCAAACAGGCCCACATTGAACTCATTAAGGACCATAGCCCTTCTCTGCCTTCATCTTCATCACCATCTTCACCTGCTCCACCTTCATCACCACCCTCACTAACGGAGTTGATTGATCCTGAATCTATCCCCCCTAAAAAAAATTTCTCTTTTCATAAAACACCATTTCCTTAGGAACTCTTGACTTATCAAGGTGAAGGCGTAAGGCCCCTTCCACTCTTTCCATTCCTGTCTCCTAAAATGATCAATGATGACACACCTACAATTAATGTCATTCAATGTCAGGATGATGAATCCATACTCACCTACCTTGGTATGGAAGACTCATATATTCATCGGTCGTTACCCTCTGAGACGTAAACCATGTTGAATGAATCGACTATCAAGATCAACATTCATACCCAAGGATGAAACACACATCCTAAAGATCAGACAATCTTTAGATGTTGCTGAACAGGAAGACATCAATTTCTTTTCTCTGAGAGCATAACCATGCTTTCACTTGGTCTTACGCAGAACATGCCCGGTATTGACCCCACCATAGTTGGTCCAAAATATCGTAACCGTTCTCGATGCCAAACCTATGAAACAAAATCTAAGGAAATTTCACCCTTGTATTACTCTTCTCATCAGAGAAGAACTTCAACTGCCTTCTTTCTATTTCCTTCATCTTACCCAATTGATTATCCTCGTTGGATTTCTAATATTGTCCCTATTACTAAAGCAAACAGCGGAACTCCGCATTTGCACATGGACTTCCGTGACCTCAACCTAGCCTACCTCGAAATATGACTTTCCCTTGCCCTAGTATTAATCAAGTAGTTGACCTCACCACTGGTCACTGAGATGTTATCACTCATTGGATGGCTTCTCGGGTTATAACCAATTTTTTCTTTCCCCGGAAGATCAACACAAGACCGCGTTCATTACACCCCTCAGAGGAACCTTTTTGCTATCGAGTTATGCGTTTTGGCCTTAAAAAAATCTGGTGCCACATATCAGCGTGTTATGACATACATCTTCCATGATATCATGCATCGCATATTGGAAGATTACGTAGATGATCTCCTAGCCAAATCTAAACGTCGCTCTAAGCACCTCACTATACTCGAAACCATCTTTGACTACCTCATTCAATAGTGCATCTGCCTTTATCCTAAAAAGTGTGTCGGTTTCTCTCAAGAAAGCTCATGGGATTTATCATTTCCCTCTGTGGTATAGAAGTTGAACCTGCTAAATTCAATGGCCATTCTGGAAATGCCTCCGCCCATTAACCTTAAACAACTCCATAGCTTGCAAGGTAAATTGCAGTCCATTCGTTGTTTCATTTCACAATTATCTGATCGAGTGTCAACCATTTCATCATTTGATTAGGAAGGATGTCTCCTTTAAATGGGATGATGACTGATCACAAAGCTTTTGAGGCCCTAAAAAAATACCTTCTCCAATCATCCGTACTCATTCCACCTAAAGACGATAAACCTTTTTACCTATACATATCAGCTACCGATCATTCCTTGGGAGCCATGCTCGCTCATCACGATGAACAACATAGGGAGTAAGGCGGTTTATTACATAAGCCATACTCTTTTGGACTATGAAACCTGGTACAAACCATCCTTAAAAACTTTTCTTAGCCTTATTTTTCATTTCCACCAAACTCTTCCATTACCTACTCAACCAAAAAACCTATGTCATGACCAACACCGATCCCTTACACTTCATGTATGCCAAACCTTATCAAAATCAGCATGTCGCGTGATGGCTTATGCTTTTAGCTGATCTTGACCTTGAATTCATTCATCAAAAGTCCATCAAGGGCCAAGCTATCACCGACCAACTGGCTGACGCACCTATTTCCAGGGATTAACCCTCTAATTTTGACTTTCCTGATGAGTCAATTACTACTCTTTCCCTGGACGAACCCCCTTACCAAATGACACTATTCTTCAACGGTTCCAAGTGTTAGTGTGGGGGTGGGGCTGGTATTATCCTCATTCCTCTGGATGGAGAACCCATGCCTTTGTCTTTCAAACTAGACTTTGAATGCACCAACAATATTGTCGGAGTACGAAGTGCTCGTACTAGGTCTCCAAGCCGCATATGCCCTAGATGTCAAATCAATCCACATCTTTGGTGATTCACAATTGGTCATCAACCAAGTCAATGGTATGTACCAATGTTGTAACGAGATACTTCAAAAGTATAAACATCATGTAGACATACTTTTGACCACCTTTGATCGTTACACCCTTCAAACCATCCCATATTCAACCAAAAAATTTACCGATACCATGGCCTGCTTAGCTTCCCAAATACCCACTTCCCCTGCCGATTCCAAAATCTTTGTCACCATACAATGCCTCCATTCACCTTCTTATTTACCTCATGATGTTTACTCAATTGGAACCAACACCCCTGACCCGAGTGACCTTTGGTATAAATAATACTCCAACTACCTTTCTCTCTCCATCTTACCTCTTGATCTCACCCGTAACAGACAACGCGCCTTCCTTAAAAAGGTCTCTCATTTCATCATTCTTGGGGGGACTCCTCTATAAGTGTAGATTTGATGGTATTCTCTTATGATGCCTCACAAGTTCTGAAATTCCTTATACCATTAAGGAGGTTCATGATGGCATATGTGGAGGTCACTTTAGTGGCCTTGCTGTTGCTAAGCATATTCTTCACCTAGGCTATTACTGGCCAACCCTTAACCATGATTGTTATGACTATGTCAAATGTTGTGTAAAATGCCAACAACATTCCAACCTTCATCATACACCCAGTCATGCCTTATAGGTCACTCGTGACCTTTGGCCCTTCTCTCAATGGGGTTTGGATCTTGTCAGAGAAATCAATCCTCATTCTTCCCAACGCCATCAATGGATCATAACTGCTACCGAATACTACACAAAATGGGTGGAAGCCATACCACTCATCTCCATGAAATCCAAGAATATATGTGAGTTCATTAACCATCACATCATTTGTCACTTTGGTGTTCCTCATCACCTCATCACTGACAATGGAAAACAATTCAAAAACAAAACATTGCAAAAACTTTGTGATGCCTTCGGCATTCAGCTTAGTTTCTCATCACCTTATTACCCACAAACCAACAGGCCAAGCTGAATCCACTAACAAAACCCTCAACAAAATTCTCATGAAAGTGGTTGATGATACTGGGAAGGATTGACATATGCACATTCCTTTTTCCCTATGGGCATACCGCACTAGTATTCACACTTCCACTGTGGCCACACCCTTTTCTCTAGTCTACGGTACAGAGGTTGTTCTTCCTCTCAAAGTCTAGATCCCCTCACTCTGCATTTCTCTCCATGACATGCTTACTGATGATGAATTTCGTCAGGACCACTTAGCACAACTAGAGTTATTAGATGAATGTCATCTTAATGCTCTGGATCACCTTCAAGTTTACCAACAACGTATCAAATGTGCTTATGACAAACGTGTTCATGAATGAACCTTCCAAGTCGGTGACCTTGTCTTGAAAGAAAATCAACACGTAACCAAAGCAGAAAAAAGTAAATGGGGAAAATTCACTCCTAATTGGCTTGGACCATACATCGTAACTCATACCTATGGATCAGGTGCCTATCATTTATCCTCACTTGATGGTAAACCCAAACCTGAGCCCCTTAATGCATTGCATCTTTGACCATTCTATTGTTGACTCATTGTCCTACCTCACCCTTTGTCTCTTTACAGGCTCGTCCCTTGAGTGCTATCCACTCCATACACCTCCCTAATGATTAAACAAGAATCATGTGAGTACCTGTCACTTGTTATCTTCTCTTGAATATGTGTACCATGGCACTGCACATAGCATGATTCTCATGGATACTTTTCATCTACCTTTAGATGAGATCCCATGGTCATTCCACCTTGCCTTTTGAACAAGAGTCCTATCCTCCACCTTGGTCTTGTCCATGATTTCAAAGACCTCACATGGGACCAAACTCCTTGAGTCAAACTTCTAATAAAAGATGACTCCCTCAAAAGGACATCTTCCTCTCAACAAAATTGCTGCTATAAATAGACTGCTCCCTCGAAGGACAGCTATGTGAAGCTTTAAAAAAAAAAAAAACAATGAGAGAAACCGAAGCTTCCCGCATCAATCAGCTTCATGAAGACCTCAAGGAGTACCATATTATTTATCCCATATAGACTTCCCATATCGATCAGTCTATCAAAACAATAAAAAATTTTTAGTCATGGACTTGCCCATTGTGACCTAGGACCTCTTGCCTAAAATCCCTGTCCTCAAAACATATAAAATTAGCTACCTTTCACCCACCTTACCATTTCCACTCTCATTTCCTCAATTGCCTCAAGGGACATCTTGGAATTTAGACATTTGGTGATCCTGTGACTACCTTCATCATAGAACAGTTAATTGTGCAATGTCCTTTTGGGTCTTATGTTCCTCACCTCCTCCAAGGTATGATCTACTCGGTATGATCCTACCCAATCAGGTGGCTTTATTGCCCCCTCTTATCTTTTAACCATCTTTGTTTACGTTTTGATTACCTTATATAGGACTTGGTCCTCGACGCTTACCTTTGAGGTAATCCTCCCCTTTCACCATAATCACCTTCACCTGCATCCTTTTACCTATAATCTACCCACACCTATTAAACCTAAACCCACAACATGCCCAAAAACCTACCAACTCATTTTCATATTCTTCCCTAGCTCATGGGAGAACTACATCGGCCTGAGGTCCCTTTTCACTGGGACTATGTAGGTAGCACTCTGAGGGCAAGGGGCCCTTGTAGGTTAGCTCGGCCATTCTCTACCCTAAAACAATTCATCAACCATGCCTAACTCACCATTTACATCACATTTCACTTAGTTCCCCTTTTATAACAAAATTGGAAATTAAGCCACATACATAACAAGTTGCTTACCACAACATACATTTATTACAACGACCATCCCTCTATCATCACTATGCATAGATTATACAACATTTCACATATGACCCATTGTATCATTCATTGCAAAAAATAAAATAATGAATCATAACTAAACCTACTTTCAACTCAACCATGCCTAAACCAACCTAACCAAGCCATGCCTATAACCTGACTCAATCCATGCCTAAAAAAGGACTCGATCCATGCCTAAACCAACCTGACTCGATCCATGCCTAAACTAACCTGACTCTATCCATTCCTAAATCAAGCTGACTCGATCCATGCCTAAACCAACCTAACTCCATCATGCCTAACTCACCTAATTTCAAACCACATTAAAGTAACAAATCCATATCTCATCTAACACAAGCCATAAACCAATGTCTCATAACACATCAACAAATCATGAAATACCATGAATCTCATCATACAAATCAATAAATATGTATCTCAATATACATGTCTATCTCATCTTGTCCATCATCTGAAAAATGTTGGCACACAAGATGATATATATATATATAATAGAAAATGTCATCAGCATGCAGGCCAGTCTCATATTTACAAAAAGAATGAATGAATCAATACAAAATCTCTTTCACAAGGCCGGTATATGCTCAAAATATACAAAAATCACTTGTACATCCTCACTTTCTTCGGCATATAGGCCTAGTATGTGATAAAAAATAAACTATCTTCGGCACACAGGTCAACATATATATCCAAAAATCACTAGTATACATCAAAAATCAGATGACCGCATCTCAGGCATCTCACTAGATGTCCTCCATATCTGTGTCACATGTACCCTTGGCCTCCTGTGTCCCTACTGGCACATCACCTAGCTCTAGTCACCATGCACTGGTGGCCTCTCCCTAATCAGGCCTCAGAGCTCGCTGACCTCCTGTGCTCTCCACACTATGTGTGCAGGATCTCGTCCTCTCACTGGATGCCTACTGTGCCCTGTACTCTTTATAGGATAGGAATTCTATCCCAACCACCATGAGCTGATCTTGATAATATCTCACCTCACCTAGGGCATCCCATAACCTAGATACAACCATGGTCTATGGTGGTCCCATAGGTCTCGGCCCCTGTACCTACCCTGCAATGCCCTGCACTAGCCTATGAACTAGGACCAGCTCCCTATGCCTGTGGTGGTGCCCCCTACCCCTGTGCCTATATCTGGGCTTGTAAGGCCCCAATCTGTGCCTGGGTTGTGGCCAACTTAGCCCTGTAAACCTTCCACATGAGCTTGTAAGGCTACCACCTGACCATCTGAATGTATCTCCATCTCCTCCATCTCCTCCATCCTCTCCCTCCACCATCTGGGCCTACAGACTGGCCACCTGTACTCATAGCTCTACTACCTCCACCTCTGACCCCTCCAGCTATGTCTATAGTATACCTATCTGGGTAATCAACGTTGCTACCTGCCCCTGTAGGGCATCTCTCTACACTGTCATGGTAGTTATGTTTGGTTGCCCCGGTCTAGGTGATATGGCTCATAACTGAGCCATTCCCACCACTGCCTATACCTGTATGTACATCCAACGTCATCTATCTTACCAATCCACTGGCTCCTCCTCCTCCCCTATAGGAACTGTAGGTTGTGGTAGAGGTAGAGGCCTCTCCGCGTCATCTCTTCGATACTATGCAAAGGATGGAGGAATATCCTATACAAGCCTGAACTACCTTCAGACCCTATCTACCAAGATCATCTCATCCTCCCTGAGCACGGCGACCCTGTATCTACCTCCCTAGCTAGAGCTCAACTAGCTCCTCATGCATGTGCCTATATGAGGGGAATCCCACATATGGCCTCCAGATAATGTCCACTCTAGACAACCCCTCCAACAACTACCAAAAAATGGGCCACATCATATGTCGGCCTATCCGATCTCCGCTTTCCTTCAACCACACCCATCTCCTGTATCCCACCCACACACATCTCATGGGAAATTCATCTACTCAGGGGCATACCCTATAGGTTGAAACACAGACTATGTGCTCGTAGGCCCAACAGTGTAGTATAAATGGTACAACACAGGCTAAACCTACACAACCGCCCATATGCCCATAGCTCTCGGTATAGCTGCACCAAGAATGTTGGTGCCTAGGAAAAGTGTTTCTCATACACCATCATATCATGGAGCACCCCCATCAGTGATCGGGAAAGCATCCACCCTCTACATCTGGCAGTGCATAGCAACACACTGCCTCCATCAATAGAACCACTAGCCTCATCTCATCCGGACGGGCTAGGTACATCTCGCCATAGCTCAAACTAGCACTATGGAATCTCAGATCCATCCCCCCTCACCAAAACATGCATATCCTGATCAGCTCCTCTGAGGCCTCAAAGGAGATAGAGTAAACCTAGGCACCCAATATGGGTAACCACAAAATCCAGAACATGTCCTCTAGGGTGATAGTCATCTCACCCGTCAGAAGGTGGAACATGTTGGTCGTGGAGTCCCATCTATCGATGAGTGTGACCATCAAGCTGGGCTACCAAACAACATGTCGGTAGCACCAAATCCCACTCAAGCCCACTGCCTCCATGTGCTATAGCTCCAAAGGGGTTGCTAAGCCACACAATGTCACCAATAGAGACAGAACCCTGTCCCACATGTGTAACTGCGCTCTCCCCTGCATCCAATCAAAGCACGACATTAATCCACATTTACCATGACCATATTCACCAATTATCATTACCCTCGACCCTATTTTTACCCTACCCATCTCAACTACCTAACCTACATCACTTTTGGACCCTTGTGCCTAAAATCCTGACCGGTACCATATTTATTCTAACCGACTTCGGTCACCTTTAAACTGGCATCAGTCACTTGTTTGGTGACTGCTAATGGTTCATCTTTACCGACCACCATTACCACTTAACCAGAATTGGTCACCTGTTTGGTGACCAATCCTAGTTCTACGCAACTGACTTCAAGCTTGAATCACGTTCACTAAAATGTCACAGGAAAATTCCGCGACTTCCCAAACCCCCCTTTTCTATAAACCTCTCCCCTTGCCCCTTTTACCCCACCTACAATGACCTAAACTACCCCAAGACCCCTACCCACCCCACCTATACAATTTACTACCCCCCCCCCCTTTTTTTGCCTGTTATTCCCCCCATACCCACATTTTATTTTTAACCACCCACAAAAACAAAAACCCACAAAACCCTACAAATAACAATATACCAAAACCTCTAATCTATCTAATCACCAATATAGAGTTAGGTGCTTACCTCGTCACGCTAATGCCGTCTCAGTGGCACATTTGGCCACTATGCTGGTGGTCTACCTGATCCCTCTCTAGCCTCTGTCATCACTGAATAACTACTTGTAACCTCCAACCAATCAACTCTCTCGCCCTGATCCCGTGGACCCGCTACTCACCAACCCAACCCTCATCAAATCAGACTGCCAGCTCATTGTCCCATTTCCTCTGGACACTTTTCTCTCTTTTCTCTCTTTTTGTCATTTCTTCACTTCGTAAATAACAAATGAATAATAAAAACATGGATTTTTTGTTTTTATAACCCACCCGACCTAACCGACATCGATTACCATTGACCAGCATCAGTCCCGTGCACTACCTAACCATCACTGGTTTTCCTATACCGACATCAGTTATCCATGACCACCATTGGTCACCCTCACCTACACATTGCCCTTACTTTACCATTTTACCCCAACCTTTACATTGCTCCTTTACCCCGTCCGATCTTTACCCAACCCATTACCTTACCTTTCCTGACCTCGTCACTTCCTACCTCCATTTGTCCTCCTTTGGGGACTTCTTATTCTTTTACCCCTACCTTGGCCTTACCCATGTCGTGACCTAGATATTTGGACCTGGACCATTGCTAGTGACCTTTGACCTCATGTGTTCGTTATACCTTGTGGCATTGTTACCTATGTTGATTGACCTAATGACCTTACCTAGCCTATTACCATGACCATTTATCCTGACCCTACCTTTGGTGTACCAGAACATACCTAAACATTCCTACACCTAACCTACATTGTGTTTCTTGACCATATCCTATACCTTGGATACCAGATTCACTTCAACCTTGTTGGATAAACCTATCGACCTTAGACGATGTAGAGTTTACCTGCTCTTTAACCTAAGGTAGCGTGCTGTAGTTTATACGTGTGCGTGCATTTGAATGTTGCTACCTTTGACCCTGACCCATTAGCTAGATTGGCCGAGTAGACCTTTCACCCTTTTCCCCTGTACCCACTTGCCTTTTCCTCACATTTACCTTTTATCAAACCACTTACCGCTTCAGCCTGCTGCCTCGTCAGTTCCTGGTTTGAGGGGGATCACCTTCACCCACACATGGGGAAACCACATCTTATTTTTGTTAGCGTCACTTACCAATACAAGCTACACAACAAAAAGGGGCAAAATGTAGACACTAAAATTAGGTCACACTCCCCTTTGGTCCCTCGACAATAAGCACCCTTTATTACATTTACCTAGCCATGACCCCCTTCACCCCACTAATATTAATTTAATTAATTTAATGCATTATCCTCACTATATATATTATTTCAATATTTTATTTAAATAATATCCACACATACAATTCACTTAGACACCTCACCAAGTCAACTCAACATAAGACCTATTCTTAGCAAGTTGCCATAACTAACTAAGACTTACCCAAACCCTAAAAATCAATGCCTACATTCCCTCTAACCACATTCCCACATGCTCACAAGAAGCTCTCAGTCTAATCCATGGGATAATGACATGAGATCTAAGGAAATCAAGAGGATCTCCCTAGTTTAGTAAACCTAGGAAATCCCACCTTGACTGACGTTGGTTACCCCTAACCGTCACTGGTTAAGCTGGACCGCATTCAGTTACCCTTTTAACCCCTAAACTACCTTATTCTCAAGGTTGGAAAACATTGGGAGAAATTTGATGAGAAAGAACACATCTCAGAGAGATAACTCATCTTCAGAGAGAAAATTCCAGCGAAAACACACATGCAAGGAAGGAGATTGAGCATCTTCTCCTACACAGCCATCCCAGCCATGATCTGATCTATCCAAGCAAAGAGGAGTGTACATGTAGCCCATGTAGAAGATTTTCTTTAGTTGGTGATCACTTACAACCTTCAAACCCATCATCAGCACCTCCATCCCTCACACACAGGCATTCAGGAATGGAATCCAAGTAAGTATAACAACATACCTTTCCTAGTTTATTTCATTTCATCATTATCATCCATTGTTTATCTTGCCCCCTATTGACCTTTTTCGAACATTTTCACCTCCATATACCCATTAAAACCTTGCAAAATCCTACTCCAGTAACCCAATATTTCATCCCAACCAACCAAAGTCCTTTGTGCAATCACAAAGGAGACTAAAAGCTTGTTCTGTGACATTTCCAGATCTGACAGTAACCGGCACTAGTTACACCTAACCACCGTCGGTCACCCCTGACCGACACTGGTCTCTGTATTTTCCCACACAACCTAGAATAGAGACCTACCCACCTAATTTCATCTCACCCTCATTCACCTGTGATCTACCCGAGACCTTTATCAGACCCGCAGAGACCCAGAACCAATCATTTAACCTTTGGATTCTATTCTAGCTTAGCCTGTTAGATTAGATCTATTTCTTATTGTGTTTTTAAGTGAGATACCTAAATCATTTAAAAATAACAATAGGATTTAATTTTTTTACAACATTAAATTGTTTAAAACATTGGACTGACAGCCATCTAGGAAGTATCATACTTCCCAGATCTAGCATATGCTAGGTAGTTCACTACCCATATTGTTTAATTCCTTCTGGTGGTCTTGTTTTCATTACAGGTAGTTCCTCCTATCTGTTTCATCAATACTTCAAAGAAAAAATAAAAGAAAAAGGTGAAACACTAGTCGTTGTCTTCTTCATAATAAGCTAGTTTGTATTTATCATCTTGACATAGTCCTTCTTCTCTGTTTCATAGTCCTGCAGAGCCAACTTGATGCCAATGGTAATTAGGTTTGCAACTATAGGCAATTTTAACATTATTCTGATCGCCACTAGTGTTAGTGTCAGTACTTCATCCTCACTCTCGTCTAACAGCTCCCTATTTTTTGGATCATAATTCATAGCACAATGCCACACTAATTTAGGGTAATGAATAGAGGGTGGGATGGCACCAGCTAGACCATTACAATTGTCCTGAATTTCCTTAAGGAATTCACTCTTATGGGGACTATTAAGCCTCAAAAGAAAATCATCAAGATCAACACACATCGAGTTTGTTTCTATAATTTTATCTATATCAGTTGTGATTCTTGACATAAACAAGAATGAAAAAATGGCATAGTCTTCATCGTTAAAAAATCCTAACTTTCCTTTAAACCAACACTACCACTGAAAGAGAGATACATGAGTTTCAGAGATCTTACCAGTCAATCGACAAGTGCCCAAACAATTTAAACCCAAATCAACAACTTCTTAAATCCTCAAGTTTGCAATTTGATCTCCACAACTAATGACGTGATAATTCTTCACGCAAATCACAAAGGCAACAATAAAAATCAAGCCAATTGGTAAGTAAAGATGAAAGCATTGACAAGATTTAAAATGTCCTTGATTTGCGTAGCAACATTAATGGCAGAAGAAATAAATGTAATGCATCAAGACTATTAAATCCATCATTCAAAAATTTAAAAAAGAACTATCCATGTGGAATAAAGCTTTTCGCTATCACGGGCTCGGGGGCACCTTTTGTAATTTTTTACCTTTAAAGTCTTTACACGCTTTTGGAAAACTTGACCCACCCGTCAGCCTTTTGGTTTTCAATAATGGCTCGACACGTAGTCATACTTGGATGTTAGCATATCTGTAGGCTTTTTATGCAATTTTACTCCTTTTCCACTTAAAACTAAAAGTATTGAAAATATCTAATGACCCATTTCTCCGTTTCCTTTATAAACAAAAGTCGTTTGTCCTTCTATGGGCCTCAGGGACCCTTTTGCACTTTTAACACCTTTTCTCTTCAAAGTTAAAAAACACAATTGTGCACCGCTTCCCTTCATCCACTCAGCACATGTGTATACCTTTTGGGCGAAAAGAGAAACTACTTGTGTTGCTTTATGGTCGCAAATATTCGAGTAATATTCATCTAGTCACGGGACCAATTTTGTAATTTGTTAATGCCATAGAAAAATACAAGTTTATGAATTAAACCCGTCATACTGCATCCAATTTAAATATTTCATGTATCAACGGGCGACGGGAGAGAAAATGTAAATAAAAGACAATACCAAGAAGAAAATTACAACAAGCGAACCCTCAAACTCCAAAAATTAAAAAAAAACAGCCTCTCTATTAGAAACCACTAGATAATGCACATTCAGATATGATCCTCGACTAAAAAAGAGGAAATACTAGACCATATACAGAAAAACCACAAAGATAACTCACACCTCAATAGGGAAAGAAGAAAAATATAATAGACAATGATGGAAAAGCTTAACCAAATAAGGGTGAGATTAATTCAAGCAACAACACCTTTAATTTCTTATATACTTACTTGAGATCTTAAGATACCTATTTGAAGATGAATTTAAACTCTTTTTGCTTCAAAAGATAGTCATAGACCTGTAGCACCCTTCATGGCTCTAAAACTCTTCCGCCTCTTTAAGAGATAAGTTGTAATCAGCATGACATATATTTTATAGGACTCTTTTAGCTTTAATAGTTCTAAAAAAGTGTTTTGAAACTTCATTTCTCTTTTAAGGATACATATAATCATACTAGAGAGACCTCAAACATGTCCCATAGAATGATTTCCAATAATATAGGCACATTCATTAGACTAGAATCTCTTAATATATAATGGAATTAAGCATATGTACCCACTTTGTATGATTCAATGATTGCTTGAAACACCTGTGATGTCTTGGAAAAAATAGAGACACACTTTTATCTTATTAGAGAAACACATCTTCAACCTCTTATCATTGAATCATATTAGATCCCAAATATAAAGAACAAGGGCTTGTGAAATATGTTTACTCATATACAAATAACCACTTGAACTATACTTTGACAAGTCATATTGTGTCATTCAAAACAACTCGTATTTTAGATAATATACCTCCTTGGATTCAATATTGAACTTTCATCTATATACTCATATAGTTCTATACTTGCAATGTCAATACCTCTTGATGCAAAAAAAAAAAAAGGTCTTTACACTTATATCACCACACACATCCATGCTTCTTAACCTCTCTTAAGATGCTATCAGATCAATCTCTTCTTCTTAGTTATTTGCCTTCTTAGGTAATGCCTTTTATAAACCTTATGATGCAAATGAGAATGCTTCTCACACCCTAAGAAGTAATTAAGATTATTAAACAAACCAAATATTGTGTAAATTTTTCCTTTTCCATTTCCACAAATCCTTGTTCCATGTATGAGAATAAACTAACCCATCTAAGATGACCTGTTAACTAGAACACATGACACTTACCTAGTATTGTCTTTTAAAGGTTTTTAATCATTTTTTATACACCATCTTTAAACACATGGAACTTATTTTACCATGATCTTCATCACATCATATTGAGTGTTATCACTATCCTATAGGAACCTTAGCATAATATGCAAACCCTTACATGAAGCAAATCACTCTAAATTCAATACCAACGATATTATAATCTTGATGATATTAACTTAATCTTCCCTGGAGCCAACATTTACTTGCTAAAAAATTCATGGCATCAAGGGCTTACTGTTGCAAGCAATGACACTAATGGTCCACAACATATACATTGGTGATAAATACTTGTTCTCTGATTTTTCTTGCTTCTGATTGAGTAAGACACTGACCGTAGACCTTAGCTTTCTTCAATGATTGACTAGATATAAGGAAATCTTAACATCTTCTAAATGGATAACTTGAAGGTTTTGAAAGAGATATGAACTATTATGCACACTTGAGAAATGACATAACAAAATGATGGACATGAACACACTTAACAAGTCAATTCTTTGAAGAGGCTTGTATTGAAACTTATTCATTGGTGCATGTAGTACACACTTATTAAGGCATGATTGCAATTTTCATGATCAAACAGAATTCACTGCATAACATAACATACCTTGTATGAATGTTCCTTCTTCTTCTCATAACTTTGCATCCAAAGGACACGATGAGTACAA
Source organism: Taxus chinensis (assembly GCA_019776745.2). Taxonomy (NCBI): domain Eukaryota; kingdom Viridiplantae; phylum Streptophyta; class Pinopsida; order Cupressales; family Taxaceae; genus Taxus; species Taxus chinensis. Next base: position 211,631 of record JAHRHJ020002575.1, on the reverse strand, counting down.
TGGACCATTGAGACAACATTATTGGAAGTTTTTATTTAAAGACTTGGTGAGACTCAACTCCATACATGCTTAACAAACTTAATACTTCCAAGTACCAATTGTGGACAAGATATTTGACATAACATATTTCACATTTTTCTTCTTATTGAGAATATTTCAATTTTGACAAATTTTGAATGAGCTTTGACATTACATATCAAACAATGTTCCTCTCATGATTCAGATTTGGAGAGCACTATGAGGGACATAATACCTATAATTATGCATTATTTAAAGCAATGTATAACTTTATCTAGACAAAGGAAGACATACTACAGATTGACATTACTCACAAAACATAGTTTAAGGATAAAATCATATCTTACTTACAAGAATTTAGTCACATTCCAACAAACTAGAAGAAGGAAATATTTGATTTTGTGCTTTGTTGAAGACCTTTTTTTCATGGAAAACAACTTAAGAGGGAATTCATGTATTCTTGAATCGGACTTGAAATCAGTTTAAATGAATAAACATAATCCTTATAGGATCATCATGACACACTTAAGAAATCTTGTTTAGACTTAGGAAACACTAGGTAGATCTTAACATGTCCAAGTTTGTTTTTCAAAAGATAATTCCACATTGACATTGAGTCACTCAACACACCTGACTTTAGCTTCATCATGAAGAGATTGATTTGCATATTGAGAGACCTTTTAGGAGAAAACCTTACTACTTTCAATTGAAATATGCCTTCTGGAAGCCTAGAGAAAGGCACTTCACCATGTGAGGTTACTTCAAAATAGAATATAGTCAACAAAGAAATATGATTACTCCATTCCTTCTTTTCTGTAGGCTCTTGATCCATTATTCTTGGGTGTACTACTTGGTGTGATAATCTCATCACTTAAACTCTCATTTTATGATTAAACTTTGACATACTGCATTTTATTTCAATATCCTACTCCAATACAATTTGAGGTAGTAATTTTTCATTACTTTGCACTAGAATTGTTTTCTCATTATTTTCGGACTTACCATTTCCTCTTGATGCATTGCTTGACCTTATCTCTTAATTTTCTAGTTCTGATTATTTCTTGACCTATTTCTATAGGATTTTTCTTGGACTTCATCCTTTCTCCTGTATATAAGCTTCCTCTTATGACAGTGTCTTACAAAGTGTCCAAATTTGTTGCACTTTTAAGCACACAAGTTGATTCTTGTCTCTAGGTATCCCCTTTGTCCATTCTTGCCTCATGGGTTATTAAAGATAGAATTTGGCTATGTGACCCTTCTCATGGCAATTGAAACACATTCTATTATTTTCATATTCATTCCTACAGTCTCTCCATGGATGTTCTTTGTCCATCTTTCCTCATACAATCCCTAGCTTTATGTCCAAAGGCATTACATGAAAAACAAGTCCCATAAAACTTACCTTACGAATTGTTTTTGATCATCTTGGTTGTCTTATATGGTCTTGATTTCTAATGTGTCCTTTATATGATGTATGAATTGATCCCACTCTTCAACTCCTTTTTCCTTACTTACTTCTAGATCCTCTCTTATTTTCTTCAAATATGTATTTAGTATTTCACATTCTTCAGCCTTGGATCTCTGATAGCTATTTGATAGGGCTCATGAAAAGATTCATACTCTCACTTCACTCTGATTTTCTTCACTTATGAGAATCCAGACCTGATTTATCCTTAGGATGGCTTTACTTATTTAGACATTCATTGGGATTATTTGAATCTTTCTCAATTATTTGACATATCATCAATTTATCTTGTGGTTTGTTCTAGACTCATCCTTTATGATCTTCATATTATTCCTCATAGTTTGACATAATAATTTTCTTTGACACTTATATCCTTTGAAACATTTTTCAACAATTGTTGCCACCTCTTTGAGTTCTTTAAAATGATTTGCATCCATTGAGCTTGAATTTAAGTATTTAGGTCTTTAATTAGGTCTTGAGAAATCTCATACTTCTTCTTCAACATTGTATCAACTTGAACACCCATGACTGTTCCTTGAGGACATTCTATTAAGTTGTTAAACTTGTACAGTGGGTGATAATCAAGTGGGGATAAACCAGAGTGTTTTGGTGGACCAACACTTTCCTCACGATCCCTTTTATTAAAAGTTTATTTATAAACTTAATTCAGTCCTTTTGCACTTTAACTACAAGAGTGAGACAATATGACCGTTCACCCATCCTATATATATATATATATGAATGATCCCTCACAAGATTGGTACTAGATGATCTATCCATGATAAGGAAAAATGCTCGAGGTTATATGTAAGCAAACTATATATTTCTAAGACATTGGTTTGCAATTATCTATGTGAAGACCAAGGAGTGAAGTGGAAGTTATTGGTTAAAATTTTGATAAATTATTAATACAGACAATGTTTTATTTTAGTGGGCTTTTTTTTCCTTTGGGCTTCCCCACTATAAATTTGGTGTTTTCTGTCTTATTTACTTTATTGTTATTTGTTTTCAACTCTTGTTATTACATTATGTAATCTATAATATATAAACATATAAATATATGGTTATTTTAATTACACATAATAATTTATAATCTTTGGCAATTACTCTATGGATTTATAAATTGTTAATTATACTTCCCATAATTTCAGTGAACTAACTGTGGTTCAAAAAACAGTGTGGATCATAGTTCGACTAGTCAAGTATTGAGCAGTCCCACTCTCAAAAAGATTATGCGTGTGGAGGATTAATCTAGATTTAGAAGGGGGGGAAAAGGGCTTTTTACTAGAGTGAAGAATATTGAAGTTTATTTATGGATCTAAAAAACCCTAGTTACTATGTCGTTGTTTTCAAGCTAATTATGTGAAATATTTCCAATTCCCACCCAAATATTTTAAAAATATTGGTTAAAGTTATTCTTAGATCTTGTTTGATAATTTACATGCATATATATGTGTTTTTGTGACCTATTATTGTTTTCTACAGTTTAAATCCATCATCTACAATTTATTTTATGTTTTTTGTGCTTTTTATAACTATTATATCTATGTGATTTATTTTAAGTAAGTTCTTTTATTTTTCAGTCTTATTTCTTTCTTAGGGAGGAATTCAAATTTCTTTAAATTTCTATTTATTTCATATTTTGCTAAGGGAGGAGCTGCCCCGACATTATACATATTTATTTTTACTAGATATGTCTTGGCGAATCTTGGGCCAATCATTAAGTTCCAAGTAACTTCGTTGTGTCAGTTTTTTATTGGTTTGTTTGTTGTCTGCGAATTTCTATCTTTGTGAAGCTTGAGCGAATCAATAAGCTCCATCCAAATTCGCTTTGTCAGTCATTTTAATTTTTCATTTTCATTTTTATGAAGCACGAAATTAGAAAGCTCCATCTTTCTTCATGTTGTTAGTATTTTTGTTGTTCAATTTTTCAGTTGCAAAATGCAAGCCAATAAGGGTATTTCACATTTTTTTTCATTTTCTCAGAATTGTGCTGGCTTTCCTCTATCCCTTGCAAAATAATATCCAATAGGAAATCTCCAAGTCACTTTTTTCACTTTTTCAATATTGTGTATGCTTGTTTCCTAAACTTTACAAAAGAGTTAAATTGACAATATACTTTCTCCTGAACAGGAAGTAAATTCACATTTCACCCTTTTAGTTTTTGTGTTAGCTTATTCTGTCTTGCAACAAAGCATTCTAAGTTCACAAAGTTCATCTTTGGCTTTCACAATTGACAATGTTTTTAAGGAGGATCGTGAGAGTCTTACCAACTAAGAATTATCCCCACCTTTTTGAATTTTCACTCTTTTCGTTTATATTTGTGAAAGTGGACCATTAAGAAGGCTCCATGTGTGTTTCATTTTCTTTAGTCAATTTTAGGGTAGCACTACAAAGGTGGTGAAGAACCATTTAATACACCTGGGGAAATCTTCAACATTTTGTTTTATTCTTTCACAGTTTCAATGTTTACCTAAACTTTTTGCTCCACAAGTTAGTATCCATTTTTTTAAAATCAATATTGTGGACATTGGCGTTTTGATTTCGGGTGACCCAAATTTTATTCAACATATGCTCCATTTTAAACTTTCTTCCGGTACTGTACGCGTGATAAAAAAGTCAAATTCTCATTCCAAATCCCATAGGCCCCGCCCTGAATTTGGCCGTGAATAGTTTTTGGTGCAAGAGATTCATTCACGATTCGAAAAGGGAGTAGAAAGATTAAAATTTTAACCACTTTTTGGGATGAAAAATGCTAAAAATTAATCAATTTCCCCCCCTTCAAAGCGCAAGGTCAAAGTACTATTTCCAGAGTTTCATCCTTGAAATCAAAAGGCACATCCCTGATAAAGGATCACTTGTCAAACAAGTCAGAAAAAGAGACTAGGGGAATGGGGGAGATTAGTTATACTTAATCTATTGTTGAAAAGGGGAAAAACCAAATCTATCCAACTTTTTCCCCCAAAGAGACCCATATGCAGAGAGGATCCCATTGACTTTTCATCACAAATTTGATAGGTGATCCCTATTCTAAGAAAAAGGACGCTTGCAAGCCTTAAGGTTAGGTATGTACGGATTTCCCTTATTTGGATTTTAGGGCCACGGGCCATGAGTTACCTAACGTTTCATGCTTCTTGTCGGTCCATGCATCGACTAGGATAACATGGAGTATGTAGACTGATTTGTGGGCTTGGGTACAAGTTGCCTGCATCTGCCGAAAGGCAAAAATGAGAAAAGTTAAAAACTCCACGTGTCCCCTTTTATGCCCCTATCAACCCACATTCTTTTGGTCCATCAGGTCCTTATTGGTTTCACAGGGCCGAGGTGGAGCTTTTCACTTTTTTATTTGTTTCCCAAGATAGACAAAAATGTAACCCATTCAACATTTGATCTCGAAAGTCATTCAATTCAAGTCCATTGCAGAATTTTCAACATGAACAATTCGTTTCCGCACTTCAGCTTTCTTGAGTGTTTCAATCTCGAAAAATTTATCCATTAACACATGGTTTGTCCGGAAAACCCGCTGGGTCATTTTATGCCAGTCAACTCACAGATTTCCAAAAGTGGTTAAAAAATGACCGTAAAAACTGGTCCAAGATTGTTCAAATCATTTTTGCTCAAAAAAACTGGAGTAGATCAATTTGATTGGGTTTCGGATTGGTGGCCCCAAAGGATTGGATAAACAAGTTGAGGACATTTTTCCAAAATCAACAAAACCTGATCAAATTTCATTTGTGATTGTTGAAGCTAGCCCAAATTGATCCCTTCAAATGGCCGATGTCAATAACATTTTCCATGTGGAAACCTTCAGTCTGGGCACCGAGCCCTTTGGAAGAAATCTCTCCAACGAGGTGCCTTACACGCGCAAATCAATTGCTTTTTAAAATTGATGAAGTCTTAATTTCCATGAAAGATGTTAATGTTTGATAATGAAAAAAATCGTGTTGTAGGGTTACTCGCAAACGGACGAAAACGTATGTAGGGGAATTTTAACTTACTAAATTTTAGATCGTCATTTTGGAGAATTCTAGAAAATACTTTGCCTAAATGTTCAATCTAAAGCCAGGGATGGATCAGTCTAGGGATGGTTTATCAGTGTTTTAGGTGAATTTAATTTTTCCATTTATTCAATTTCCGTATTTTTCCAACTTTAATAGACAGAAATCGAGTCCAAAATTTGAAGGCAAATTGAAATTTTAATTATTATCAAAGTTATGAAGGTTTTCAATTTTGAGGTCAAAATTTGAGTTCCTTTAAGACTTACTAACTTGAATTTCCCATGTTTCAGAGACACTTATTGCTTAATGCAAAGTTTTAACTGTTCATTTTTATTAAAATGTTGAATTGTCAAGTAAGAAATTATAACAATAGTGTCCTTTTCATTTTAAATTCTGATTAAAATGTCCATTTTAAGTTTATTCATTAAAGTTGGGTAACGATAATTGTACCAAATTCCTAAACTACTAAATACATTTTTTAGTTTTAATATCAACCATTCAATAACAATTTCTGTCAAGGTTTTATTTCAAATTCAAAACATTCCAATGACGAAACAATATCTAAACTTTTCATTCATATGGTCATTTTGGCTCCTTCCAAACTATCAAATCTACAATCCATATAATAACAACACCAATTTCATATTCCAGGATAACAATTTCAATTTTGAGGTAATGGCCATTCCTTTAAAAGGATTTCCAAGTGAAGTTTACAATTTATTCACTTTTCTAATTTGATTTCCATGCAAAAATGCAATGACAATGATTAATATCCTTTACATTTCCTTTCAAAACATTTGAAATAGAAAGTATATACCAGTCGTTTACCATTCTCAGACATGCCAATTTCAAAGGCTATAATTAAGTCAATACAATTAATCTTCACATTACAAACACACATAACAATTCATCCACTCAAAGTGGATGTTACATTGAATTACTTCAAAACAATTAGTAAGGTGACTGCAAACTGTAAGATTTCTCTTGCTGTGAAAATAGCAACATGCTTTTTTCAGTTTCTTCATCTTTCCATCTTTGTCACAACAAGGAAGGGAAAGGCAACGCTCTCCACCCAACCAAGATATCCAATGAGAAGGGAGAAGCCATCCTTCCTCATTGGCCCCCGAGACCCAACCATAATGAAATAAGAGATATAATACAACACATGGCAACAAAGGCTTCCATAACAAACATGCAACATTTTCACATTCAAACACATTTCAAGAAGAATGTAATTCACAACTACATTAAACAAGTGCAAACAAAACTTAGGCTTCATCAAGTAAGAAAACAAGAGTAAGGATCTATGGGGAACTACTTATGCCCCCTAATGGGAAATGGGAATCCACCAATACATACCCACCAATGCTAAGTAATTCATCACACACATTTCCTTAAGCCCCCCCATAGATTTCGTTAAGCCCCCCACAAATTAAGAAATGCAAGCTATTTATTTTTCATGGTGCATGCCAAACACAATACTCCCTCCACAATAATTTTGATGTCAATGGCATTTCCTTATGCCCCCCCCCCCATTTGAATAATTCCCCATACCCTTCTCCTACACCATGTCCCTAAGCTAGTCTATCCAACCAGCCAATACATACATAACAAGCATGCACCATTTTCCACACATGTATGCAGCAAGAAAATAATATAAATTTTCAAGAGGCTTTAAGTTCCTACCTTTCCATAATGGTTATTTTGTCTCCCAAGATCAGTAAGCTTCCCAATTCTAAAATGCAGTCTAAAATCAACAAGCTCACACTAGCATGTAAATCTATCTCCAAACTTTCTTTAACAAGCAAGGCTCCAAAACAACAAGAAAAATTTGCCCCCAAGGAAGAATAAGTAAAAGGTTCAACAACCATCCAACACAACAAGAGAGTTTGAAATATTATAGAAGAGGGAAGAGAAGAGGATGATGTGGATCCATGTAGGATGCCACATCATTCATCCTCCAATTCCAAACATGAAAATAAACATCCATTCTCCCTAAATCACAATAAAGAGGTGGGTGAAAAATGACAAGTTACTTGCACACTCAAAAAAGCCCACACCTCAAGGGACAACAAATTAAAAAAATGTAAGAGAAGTGCAATTAAAAACATGCACATTAGACTTAATAAAATGCATTATAAAAGTCACAAATCACTCCCAACCATAAGTATGGTTGGTAAATTAAATTTAGAGGCATGGGACAAGTTTTACTTGTCCCACAAGCCTCCAAAAACAGCCCCCAAGGACAAATTCGAATTTTTCATGGAGGATGGAGTATTTCACTTACTCCAAAAATCTATCTTACACAAGCTCTTACACAACTTACACATCCCTTACAAATTAAATAGCCAATTTAATCAGCCAACAACTTTATTAATTACTTTCCGTGATCCCAATTAATTTATTTAAATTTTAAATATATGATTCCACACATTAATCTATCACATTTAAATTAATTAAAAGAAGGAACACATTACAAATAAAATACATACAACAACAATAATAAAAAGTAACACATAAATAAAATACACATACCCATGGTCACATATAATGGAAATCCCCCCATGGGAATCCTAACAAAACACAACACACAACACACATAAAACAAGTTGCCATGGTGACCTTGTTGAATTCACCTAGAATTCTAATATGGTTAGTCTCCAGTCCCCCAACATTGTTGTGATATTTTAACCTGCAAAATACAAATACCTCCTTCAGCCTCGTGGCCATATCAGAACATCCAAAGTGATATAAACAATCATATCAAAATCATCTAAATACACAATCACAACAACATCAAGAATTCAACATTATCATTTTTAATTAAATCCATCAACTATATCATCATCAAAATCTATCCATACTAGATCTACTCATAATATCCAATATCACATGTCCAAATCAACATCTATAATATGTCCATGTCAATAAGTATATCATCATCCACATATAAAAATGTCTCTAGTAATCATCATGCATAATAATCAAATCAAGATCAATAATAATCCATGATCTAACATCTAACCAATCATACTAAAACAAAACATAATAGTGTCCATAATATGATCAATAGTATCAAAATCAATATCTAAAAGTGTCAAAGGGAAGTGGGCACTACATCCCCCTCCCCTTAGACTTTACTTCCTCCTGGAAATCACTTGGAACAAATGTGGAAAATGTAACTCGTAATACTGTGGCATCCTCCCAAGTGGCTGTAGTCTCATCATATTTATCCCACTACACCTACCTGATCAATCTCTCTACCTCAAAGGCCCAGGGTCCTGTGATCTATGATACAAACGATGGGCTCCACCATCACCTGCCCCTGATCCTGCACCTGCAATGATGTCTAATCCAACACATGAGAATGATCTGAATATATCTCCTGAGAAATCTTAAGGACAAAAAACATGGGTAAACACATCATGTATGCTCCAAGATTCAAAAGATAAAAATAGGCTGGCAATTGAAACTAGACAGTAAGCCAAAGGGCCAATACACTCTAAGATCTCAAAGGGACCAATGAATCTAGAAGCGAACTTAGAATCATTTCCATAATGGATAGGGCTCTTGTGTGGTCTGACACAAGGGAACACCTTCATCCCCACATCAAAACTACGATCAATCACTATGCTGATCACCATACTTCTTCTACCTATCCTGTGCCTCCTGTAATCTCTAAGCTGATCAACACTACCTACTGCTCCATGTCCTGCAAAAGAGTTGGTCCAAGAGATACTCTATTCCTCTAACCTGTCCCAGCTAAGAGGTGTCCTGCACTCTCTACCATATAATGCCTGAAAAGGATCCATGCCTATAGAACTCTGAAAAATTATTGTAGGAAAACTAATGTAAAGGTACTATCCCACTTAGTGTCGATCCATCACATACATCTTGAGCATATCCTCTAAAATCTAACTTACTCCATTGGTCTATCCATCTGTCTCATGGTGATACTGCTGTCCTCCAAGTTAATCCTCATCTCGAGGAGATACTACATAGTACTCCAGAAGTGTAAGTGTAAAAGGATCATCACAAATGAAACATTCCACTTAAGGGTGATATGCTGTGTAACATCTGACGATGCATGGGTAGTCATAGGTGTAAAAAGGATCGCGGTCACTAATCTATCCACAGGTACCCAATGTGATCAATCTCACTTACTCAGGCCACTCTGCTGTATAAGTGGTCTTCACTAGATAAAAGTGAGTCAGTTTTGTTAATTTATCAACCATGACCATAATGGCATCATGGTGATATCTCAACATAGGTAGTCCACAAATGAAATCATGGAAATGGTGTCCCAATTCCATGTCCAGTATGGCATGTGGATAAAGAAGACTTATGGATGTTGATGTTTGGCCTTAACCTCTATGTACTCTAAACACCGTGACACAATTGAGCCACATCTCTTATGAAGTCCTCTCCATAATCAGATAGGGATCTTGTGTGGCCTAACACGAAGGAACACCTTCATGCCCACATCAAAGCTACGATCAATCCTATGTTGATCTGCATACTTCTTCTGCCTGTCCTGTGCCTCCTGCAATCTCTGCCTGATCAACACTACCTACTGCTCCATGTCCTGCAAAAGAGCTGGTCCAAGAGATACTCTATCCTCTAACCTGTCCCAGCTAAGAGGTGTCCTGCACTCTCTACCATATAATGCCTGAAAAGGAGCCATGCCTATAGAACTCTGAAAAATTGTTATTGTAGGAAAACTCCACTAAGTACAGGTACTCCTCCCACTTAGACTGTTGATCCATCACATACATCCTGAGCATATCCTCTAAAATCTGATTCACTCGCTTGGTCTGTCCATCTGTCTCAGGGTGATATGTTGTGCTGAAGTTAATCCTCATCCCGAGGACATACTGCATGGTAGTCTAGAAATGTGAAGTGTACAAAGGATCGCGGTCACAAATGATCTTCCACGGAATCCCGTGCAACCTAACAATCTCATCCAAATAAAATCATGCCATTGCTCTAGCTGTATAATTGGTCTTCACCAGAGAAAAGTGAGCCACTTTTGTCAATTTATCAACCGTGACCATAATGGCATCGTGGTGATATCTCGACATAGGTAGCCCAACAATGAAATCCATGGAAATGGTGTCCCACTTCCATTTTGGTATGGCATGAGGATAAATAAGACTTGTTGGATGCTGATGCTTGGCCTTAACCCTCTGGCACTCTAAACACCATGACACAAACTGAGCCACATCTCGACGAAGTCCTCTCCAGTGGTACAACTATCGCAAGGTAGCGTGCATCTTCTTCACCCCAGGATGGGCTGAATAGGGTGCACGATGTGCCTCTACCAAGATGTCTTGCCTCAAGCCTCCATCTCTGGGAACATATATCCTACCTCTGTGCCTGAGAAGACCATCTGCCTCTAAGGAAAAACCATCAAACTTCCCCTCAAGGGGTCTCTGTGACTCGATCTCTACTCGTATTGCCATGTAGAAACTGTCAAGAGGAAGCTACTGAAGAATCCTGCTCCACAAATCTGTGCTCACTGAGTGGCCATAGCCACATGTCTCCATCTACTGAGAGCATCTGCTACCACATTCTCCTTCCCCTTCACATGCTCTATCTCCATGTCATACTCACAAAGCAACTCCATCCAACGCGTGACGAGCGTTTAGATTGGGCTGCGTGAAGAGGTGGCGGAGACTCAAATGATCTGTCCTGAGTGTGAATCTCCATCCAAGAAGAAAATGTCTCCATCTAACCAAAGCATGCACAACTGCCACAAGCTCAAGATCATGGGTAGGATAATTAAGCTCATGATCCTTGAGTTTGCGAGACTCAAAAGCTACAACCCTGCCATCCTGCATCAACACACCTCCAAGCCCTGCTAAAGAAGCATCTGTGCAAACAAAGAACTCACCCTGTGGATCCGGCACTGCAAGAATGGGTGCTTGTAGTGAGGCACTCCTTCAATTTCCTAAAGGCCTTCTCACATTTGTCTATCCAAACAAACTTCTTCTCTTTCCTTTGAAGGGAATTGATAGGGTGCGCAATCCGCGAGAAGTCCTGAACAAATATTCGGTAGTAGCCTGCTAAACCCATGAAATTACGCACCTCGATCACTGTAGTGGGTTCTGGCCAATCCATAATGGCTCTAATCTTGGAAGGATCGACTGTGATACCTTCCCCAGAAATGATATGACCCAAATACTGCACCTCTGACTGAAAGAAAGCACACTTCTCCAAGTTCCCGTAAAGCTGCTGCTCACGAAGACACTGAAGAACCTATCGAAGGTGCCCCTCGTGCTCCTCACATGTACGTGAGTATATCAAAATGTCATCTAGGAAGATGAGCATGAAGTGATCTAAAAAGGTCCTGAATACCCCATTCATCAAACTCATAAACACTGCAGGGGCATTCGTCAAACCAAAAGGCACCACTGTGAACTCATAGTGCCCATATCTCATGCGGAAGGTGGTCTTATGAATGTCCACCTCTGAAATCCTCAACTGATGGTAGCATGACTTGAGATCAATCTTAGAGAACAACATGGCTCCCTTCATCTGATCAAACAAGTCATCAATACGAGGAAGAGGATAACAATTCTTGATCGTTACCTTGTTCAACTAGTGGTAATCCATACACAGCCGCAATGATCCATCCTTCTTCTTCACAAAGATCACCGGTGCACCCCAAGGGGATACACTAGGATGGATAAGGCCCTTCTCCAAAAGGCCCTCAAGCTGTAACTTGAGCTCACAGAGCTCTGGGGTGGTCATCCGATAAGGTGCCCGTGAGATAGGCTCTGCTCCAGGAACTAGATCTATATGAAAATCAATCTCACGTGGGGGTGGTAACCCCGGTAGCTCCCCTGGAAAGACATCAGAAAACTCTCTCAAGATGGGATGATCATCTAGCGATGGTCCACTAGACCCATCCTCTGATCTGTCACTAACTGTAACAGCATACATCTGACAACCCCATCACACACACCGCTTAAGCTGCATAGTGGAGATGGTGTGAATAGAAATGGGTCTTCTGACCCCCGAGATCACCGACTCTACTCCCAAATCATCTGCACAAGCTATAGTCTTATGATAACAATCCATCCTAGCCCTATGTGTAGATAGCCAATCCATACCTAAAATGACTCCATACGAGCCCAAAAGAAGAATACAAATATTTGAGGTGGTGGTGAAAGGTCCCAAATCCTATACACACTCCTTAACTAAGGAGTCCACAGAGATCTTGGCTCCAGAAACCATCTTGACATCCCAACTAAGACCCTACCTAACTGCCACCAGCCTGCATCGCTCTACTAAAGATGGTGCAATGAAAGAATCAGAAGAACCAGAATCAAACAATACAGAGGTAGGAATACCACCAATGCTACCTGTGGTCTCAATGACTGTGCTCTGGTGCTCTACCTGGCGGTTCTCAACCACTGCATAAATCCTGTGGCTGCATCCCATGTCACCAACTATCAGCTCAGAAACCTGTGCCTTACCCTTGTTAGGGTTATGAGGGAAATCTCTCCAAAAATGTCCAGCTACTCCACATCCAAAGCAACCACCTGATCCTCTCCAAGGAGTAGCACCTCCAGTAGGTGCCCTAGAAGCCTGTGGTGTGGATCCTGATGATCCAGCTGTGGTCTGTTGTGGCCTCTACTGGCGAGCTCCTGCTGACTGAGCTCTAGGTCCACCCTGTGTCCTGATGGGACCCCTAGGAGGAGGCCCCATACTCTGACCTCTCTGTGCATCAGCTCTCTGTGGAGGTCTATAAGGTGGGCGGGACTGCTGCTGCTGCTACTGCTATGGCCTAAAGGATGACTATGTTGAATGCTGACCACCACGAGGAAGAGGTACTGAACCTCTCGATCTACTGTCCTGCATCTGCTGAATGCGGATCCTAACTCGGTCTCTAGCCTGTTGGGTTTTACCCCGAGTCTCCTCTGTAATATAGGCCTTCTCAATGGCCTCTGCTAATGTCTGTGGACAGTGAATCTGCACACTGCACCTCCAATATCCAAATTCAGGCCCTAGGATGAACCTGTGAATCCACACCTGCTCATCCTGCATATACTCTACATACTGAAGTAGATCTAGAAATCTACTCTCATACTCTGCTACTGAAAGAGAAGCCTGTCGAGGTCATGGAACTTGTCAATCCTCTACTGGATGAACCTCCGTGATAGATATCTACTCCTGAATCTCTCCTCAAATAGCTCCCAGGTCACTGTCTCTAAATCTACATGGAGCTTCTACTCCTCTGTCCTCCACCATACTCCTGCTCCATCCCTCAGTAGATGGATCGCAACACGAGCTTTCGTGTTGCTAGAACAAGGACAAAGCTTGAAGTAACCACTCAAGCTCACTAGCCAGGCCTCTACCTGAAATCCACCTGTATCACCTGAGTAATGTGAGGGCCTAAGCTTCAGGATCTCCCTAATGTGATCCGCTGTTGAGGTCTGTCGGCCTCTAGGTCTCTCTGCATGCTCATCCCTAAGCCTAGGGCTCTGAGACCTCTCTCTATGCTCTGGAACTCTGTCACCCTGTCTCCTAGGTGGTGACTCTACTCTTACTGACTCCACATGGGAGTTCTCTCCTCTATGCTCCTCGCTGAGTTGAGGAGATACCTGACCCTCGATAGAAGGAGCTCTATCATGACTAGCTGTCTGCCCTCCACCTAATCCTCCATGTAGAGTGGCATTAACATCCTGAAGGGTCTGTAGAATCTGAGGTAGAATGGCTGCTACACCCTGATCCGTGGTGGTGGTGGTGGTGGTGGTGAGTCTGAGTCTCTGTGAAGGTTCCTCTCGCTCCGTCTGAGCCTCCTGCACAGACCAAAGTGAGAGTTAGTTCATTTTTCTAAGTTATACAACTTCCATGTTTACTAAAAACATATACAAATTCTTGTTAAGTTGTTTTCTAGATTTACAAGTGTGCTAGGTTTAAGTTTTCATGTCTCAAGTTTTCTAGTGTGCCCAATGGTCCAAGCCTTTGAACCACTACTCTGATACCAAACTGTAGTGCCCACTTAAACAACCACTTGAGACCCAAGAAATAACCTAGGGTTAGCTAGAAAAATTAGTGGATAATTTTTTTTTTTTTAGGAGTGTCCACAACCAAGGTTGCAAGACATCAGTTTTCACTAATAGGTTCTAGAACAAAACCTATTTACCAAAACACAAGTTTCCTTTATTAACTATAACAAGTTCACAAGGTTCAAATTTTAGGGTTACATGTTTTAGTTAGGTTCAGGGAGTAATTTACCCCCATACCTGCTCTCTAACAGGCTCAGTTTTCAACTAGATTTTTCTCCTACTTAATCCTTCCAAAATTTCCCTAAACCATTCCCAATGGATAGGAAATTTTCTCACCTTTCCGGTGATATAAAGAAGTCCTCCTAATTCCTTGTAGAACTCAAGATATGGGTGGGTGGAGTTTTGGGGATCAAATTTTCCCCAAGGGGACACGTGTCAAGAGGAGGGGGAAAACCCCAATTGGCGGGTTGGCGGGTCATGGGGTGGATTTTGGAAATTTTTCCCAATGTGGCAAAGCTCAAAAGCAAAAAGTTCTCCGCCCCTGCATGCTTCCGCGAGGACACGTGTTGAAGTCCTAGTGCATGCCGGAAGGGGGTGAGGGTTTTGTGGAGCCACGGTATTAAGGGCACATTGCGCCCAATGGACGAAAGATAGGGAAAAAAGGGCAGAAATTGGGTGATTGGGTTTGCACCCATGAAAGGAAAATTGATGAAAATTTTCCATGGGGAAAGTTTTTCCCAAAAGGCCAAAACCAAAAATGGGGGGTTCCCTCCCACCACCACCCACAGGTGCCACGTGGCATGCTCTGATTGGCTGCGGGCCAGCGGGGGCAAAAATGAAAAATTTTCCCCAAAATTTTTTAAAAGGGTTAAAAGTTGAAAAAAATTCTACACCTCCCCATGTCCCCCAGAGGACACGTGGTGCCTCTGATTGGCTGTGCGGGCCAGTGGAGGAAAAATGAAAATTTTTTCCAAAAAAATTTTTTCAAAAGCATAAGTTTTCAAGTTTTGAAAGAATTCCGTGGGCTCCACCATGCCACATGGAGGACACGTGGCAGCCTCTGATTGGCTTGCAGGGCCGCGGAGGAAAAATGGGAAAATTTTCCCAAGGAAAAATTTTCAAAAAGAAAGTTTTAAAATTAAGGGCCCCTCCCAGGTGCCACATGGGAAATTTTGGTTGGGTGGTGCGGGCCGTGGACAGGGAAATTTTTCCAAAGTTAAAATTTAAATTTTTAAATAGTTAGATCCCAATTTATTATTTTTTTGAATGCCAAATTGAAGTAAAACTTCAAATGGCCATAACTTGAGCTAGAAAGCTCAGTTTTGGGAAAACAAGGACTTTTCAGGAAATCTCTCGATGCCTCTTTGCATAGGAAACAAAAATTTTTTTTGATGAAGTTTAAGAGGGTCAATTTAATGAAAACAATCTGTAGGGTTTTAATTAGTGAACTGGCAATTTTCAACTTCTCAATTTGTTAAATTTGAACTCCTCCTTCACTCAACATGTCAAACAGACATGGAGGATCAGTCTAGGGAGGGTTTAGAGTGTTTTAGGGAAGTTAATTTGTTTAATTTATTTCAAGGTTTTATTTTTCCAACAATAGACAGAAAAACGACTGTGCAAGTTCCAATTTGCATTGATTTTATATGAGTTTTGAAGGTTCATTCTTAATTGTTTAGGTCAATTTGGAAGTTCAACAAGTCTTATAAGTATGAAATTTCATGTTTCATAACTTATTGTTTAAGTGCAGTTTGAACTGCTCATTTTTATTAAAATGTGCATTGTCAGAAAGAAGTTTAAACAGTGAACTGTTTCTTTTAAATTTGTATATCAATTTTTTTTGTAATTTTTGAATGTGCATATGAATCCCTAAACTAGTCAAATTTACATTTAATTGATTAAAACCATTCAATTCTAAATTAATAACAATTTTAATTCAAAGTTCTTATTTCAAAGATGGAACTCATTCCAAAAACAATTGTATTGTCTTTTATTTCATACGCATTTTCTTCTTTTTTTTCCAAAAGCAAATTCAATCTTTCAACAACAATTTCAAATCCAATACACAATAAATTTGAAAAGGATAATGCAATTCCTTTATTGATATCCAAATAACTTTACAACTTATCTCTTTTCCATTTGATTTTTCAAAATATAAAATACAATACATATAACATATCATTTACATTTCTTTTCAAAACAGAGAACAAATATAACTTTCTTTACATTTCTCAATTCAAATTCAATCTTCCATTATCAATACAATAACTTCACATTACAAATTATTATACAACTCATCCACTCAAGTGGGAAAGGTTACAATGAAAATTTCTCACAATAAATGGACTGTCAAACTGTAAATTTCTTTGCTCCAAAACAATAGCATGCTAGTTTCTCCATCTTTTCATCTTTGATCACAACAAAGAAGGGGGAAAGGCAACGCTCTCCACCCAACCAAGACATCCAATGAGAAAGGGAGAAGCCATCCTTCCTCATTGGCCCCCGAGCCCCAACCATATTGAAATAGAGATGAAAATCAACACATGGCAACAATGGCTTCCACAACAAACAGCAATATTCTTCACATTCATACAACAATAAGAAAAATACAGTCCAAGTAAAGAATACAGTATCTTCACAACTACATTTGAAATCATTCACACAACACATAGGCTTGATCAAGCAAGCCAACAAGAGCAAGAACTATGGGGAACTACTTATGCCTCCCTATTTGGAATTGGGCATCCACCTAAATCATACCACCTATAAACTTATAAAATCCCATAAACCTTATATCTCCCAACCCCTCCTTATGCCCCCCCAAAAGTTTCTCCCTTATGCCCCCCAAGAGTAAGAAATGCAAGCAATTTCTTTTCCTAAGGTGGATCCCAATCCAAAACTCCCTCCACAATAAATCTGAGTGCCATTGGAAATCCCTTATGCCCCCCATATGAAATCCCCATAGCCTTCTCCTACACCATGTCCTAAGCAGTCTACCCAACCAGCCAAGAACATAAAACACATTCACCATTTCAAACATGCATGCAAGAGAAAGAAAAAAACATTTAAAACAAGCTCAAGATCCTACCTCTCCATACTGGAGTTTGTTCCAAGCTCACAAGCTTTCCAAATGCCAAATACAGTCAAAATCAACAAGGTTCAAGCATGCAAAAATACTCCAAACTTCCTCCACAACAAGCTCCAAAACAGTAAAAAAATGCACCCCAAGAGGAAAATAACAAAGTTTCAACAACCCCAAACAAGTAAGGAGTTTCACTTTTAAGGAGAGGGAAGAGAAGAGGATGATGTGGATCCATGTGGGATGCCACATCATTCTTCCTCAACCCCAAAGAGGAAATCAACATCAACCACCAAATCATAATAAATAAAATGAAAAATTGACTTACACACTCCAAAATAACCCATACTTCAAAAGGACTGAATTAAAAATATGTAAGGGAAGTGCAATTAAAACTTACAAATTGTCATTTCAAAATGCAATAAAAATGCCTAAATTTACCTCCAAACCATAGGCATGGTTGGTGGATCATTTTAAGAGGTGTGGGACAAGTTTAACTTGTCCCACAAGCCTCCAAATTTTGCCTCCAAGGACAAATTCGAATTCCTAAGGAGATGAAGTGTTTAAACCTTCCAAAATCTATCTTACATATCTCTTACACCTTCTTACAAATTTCTTACACACTCTTCCAACATTAATATTTAAAATCAACAACTTTATTAATTACATTCCATATCCCAATTTAAATTTAATTAAAGTTTAACTATATGATCTCTCACATTTAAATTAATTAAAAGAAGGAACACATTACTAATAAAATACATACAACAATAAATTAAAAAGGAACACATACTAAAACACATATATCCCATGGTCACATATAATGGAAATCCCCCCCATGGGAATTCCTAACATAACACAACACACAAACATAGTTGCCATGGTGACCTTGTTGATTTCACCCAGAATTTTAATATGGTTAGTCTCCAGTCCCCCGACATTGTTGTGATTTTTAACCTGTAAAATGCAAATACCTCCTTCGGCCTTGTGGCCATATCAGAACATCCAAAATGATATAAACAACATTTCAAAATCATCTAAACACATGAATCACAACAATATAAAGAATTCAACATTATCATTTTCAATTAATTAAATCAACTATATCATCATCTATACTATTCCATACTAGATCTACTCAAAATATCCAATGTCACATAGTCCAAATCAACATCCATAATATGTCCATGTCAAAACAGTATATCATCAACCACATATAAAAATGTCTCTAGTAACCATCATGCATAATAACTTTGAATCCAGATCAATAATAATCCATGATCTAACATCTAACCATCATACTAACACAAAACATAATAGTGTCCATAATATGATCAAAAATATCAAGATCAGTATCTAAAAGTGTCAAAGGGAAGGTGCCAATATAGGTAAATTCTCCACCCCTTTTTACGTGTATTGATTTGCAAGCGGTTAAGTAAGTGTTTATTATTGTAGAGAGTTATCCTACTGGTTTTATTATGCACGTGACTCATGAGGATACCTTATAATGTATGAAGATTATATGGTTTACATTATTTAATATAATGGATAATATGGATGGATAATGGTGTTTGTAACCATGAATGAAATTGGTTCTTGTATGGTAAAATCTTGTTATAGTCATTGTTTATCTCATCTTTCATATTTCTAAGATCTAGAGCTGGTTTATGCATTGTGGATTGTTTACTGTTGGTTATGATCTGAATATACATATGCACTATCATGCTAAGATTCTTACTAGTACAAACAACTCTCAAAGAGGGATTATGGTGCCTTTTTCTATGAGTGATTTGGTGTCAGTGCACTCTAGGTCATTTACAATGAATTCTAGGTTGCATCATTGGTTCCATTACCATCGAATCTTTCTCAACTATTTTTAGGATGTTTGTGTGATGAAGACATACCAGTTGACCTTATCAAGTGTTGAGGAGTGGATATATATCTAGAAGGAGAATAATCTCAGAGATTCATCATTCAATCTGAGTTTGAAACACATGCGTGGGTTGAGAAAAATTTGTATGATTGCTTATATGAGAGATTCTTTTCTATCTTTCCGATAGAGCCATATGAGTGGCTAGTTTTTTATGCATATAAAAGGAATTGGAGGTTTTTTGTACACTTTTCTAGATTCAAGAAGAATATTTCAGGCCCTCTATGATCTTGATCTGATTTGGACGTGTGTTTGTGGATACTTGGTTTTCGTGGTGTTCTGAATAGCTATATTTTGGAGTACTCAATCTCCACTTAATCTTATTTGGAGGTAGCTGAGTCTCAATTTTTACATTATCCTAGGGGATCATATCTACATGAAATTCCATTAACAATCAAAATCTTGATGGTAACCTTAAGTTTGGAAAGAAGTCAATGGATAGCTAAACACCACCACACGCGGGGGGGCAGAGGAGTAGGGTGTGGGTGAAGGATGACAGACCCAATGGAAGAGAGGCAAAGAGAAGAAAGTTGGATTAAGTTTAATATGGTATGTGAGGGGATTTAGAAAAGCAGCACAAGGTTTGCAGAATAGATGGCATTATGGAGAAGGATGATGGCTCGTGAAGGATTTGGGAGCTCACGCAGAGGATAGTGAAGCTAGAGAATATAGAAATCCCCCATTTGGGAAAGCCTGATAGAGAACCCTCATCATCCTCTTAATGAGATGAAAAACCAGCAGAGACAAACATGGGTCATGGGCATGCATCTAAATCTACCTAGAGACCTATAGCCTTACACTTGTTTTTTAGTTTCCAATACAACCATTAGTCAACAAACTAGTTTTTGGCAGTTAGGGTTAGTAGCAAAGGTAAGTTGACTTATCAAAGGTTCAGGAGTAGTAATCAATAGAAGTACATTTATGGCTGGGAAGGCACTGTCTTCCTTATTATTTGGAGGTCCTTTGGAGGGATTCACCTTTCAAAGTGCATTCATCGCATATAACATAGATGTGAAAATTTTGGAATCACATTTGTGAGGAGGTAGTACAATTCACAGACTATGGGAGTTTAGTTTAGCACCATTATTGGGACACAAGGACATTGCATCCTCTAGTTCAAATTGCTATTACAGGGGGGATGATCATGAGGCAATGGTGGCTCAGGATCTAGTAGATCTAGTGGATCTAGAAGTGGAGGTAATATAGGAGGTTCTAGATATGGTGAGGATGGTCCTCACCAGCCCTAGAATATTTATATGGAGATATCACTTCATCTCCCAAAAGTATAGGGGAATAGAATATAATGGTGAATGCATGTCCCATATGTGTGAGATATTATGGCACATGAAATGAATTATAGCTTCAGAGTATAAGGCCAGTCAGTTTGTAACTACGTTTGCAAAAATTCCCGCAAACTAGTACAATAAGTTTTACCCTGAACAGACTTGTGTGGATTATATGACGTTACGAGAATATTTCCTTAAATAATTTTATATCCCTGAGTTCGAGCAGAAAAGTATAAGTGTGCTCAAGGATATCAAGTAGGGCACTACTGGAGTGTCCAGGAATATGATGCTCATTTCAAAATAACATCTTTTCTAAACTATCTTATGATAATATCCCTCAAGTCAGCATGCACAGTGGTTTGTCAGAGGCATGATCATGAATTTTGGAGTGCAACTCTCACATAAGAATTATACATTAAACCTGTGTGAGGGCACTTGAAGAAGCATTTTTCAAAGTTGGGCAACCTGGGAGCATATGCACTAGACTGATACCCATTATTGTATGCTTCTAGATTACAGCAATGGAAAAAAAGTTGGAGAAACTATAAGTCAATATAGCACATGAGACACCTTACTAAGGGATTTGGTGTAAAGTTTGTGAAGTAGAGGGGCATACTAAGGATATTGTCCTCATATATGGGTGGTACACTCCTTGTTAGTTGGATTGTGAGATATGTCATTTAGACCATGATGCAATATGGTGCCCATTGTTACAAACGCATGATAAGGAAGAAAAATGTCCTGCTACTGTAATATTTTTTGGTCCACAACTCATAATACTGAATATTTAGGTTAATTGATTAGATCCATGATGCCATTGATATTGGTGTACGATAGACTAAGAGTTGCAAATAACTCTAAGGAAAAAAGTGAGCAACATGATGATGATCACACTAAAGGGGTTAGTTCTGATCATAATGAAGGGATCTTTGAGGGAGGTTGTGGTAGAGGTTGATGATACCTTGGTGGATTTCGAGGCCGAGTCTGTAGTGATGGATGAGG
This sequence comes from Taxus chinensis, assembly GCA_019776745.2. Lineage (NCBI taxonomy): Eukaryota > Viridiplantae > Streptophyta > Pinopsida > Cupressales > Taxaceae > Taxus > Taxus chinensis. Next base: position 189,836 of record JAHRHJ020002575.1, on the reverse strand, counting down.
GTGAGTTCCCTTGTGGAATATGTTTATGCATGTGGATCTCCTAACCATTACAGGCGCGAGTGTCCCTCAGAACATTACTTGTTATTTTTGTAGAAAAAAGAATCATAACTATGAAGAGTGTACGAATTTATATGAAATATGAGAAAAAATCAAAAAACATGAGAACAAGGGCAGGGAAAGATGGTTAGAATACAATGCGCCATGGAAAACCAATGGATGTTGAAGTTAGCCACCAGATCCTAAGATGGTACTTGTGAAGATTACTTACATGCAAGCTTGTGGATGTTCACACAGAGAAAATTGTAACAAAATCCTACCATTACTAAGGAGTAGGTTTTACATGAAAAATCCCATCACATATCTAAACCCTATTACTACAAATCAAGAGGATATTTAAACATCATAAAACCATGGAGGTACTCAGAAATCTACAAGGTGAAATACAATGTGAAAGTAAAAGTCAAAGGAATTTGGAATAGAAGAAGGCAGCTTAAGACTTTCCATTTAGATGTGGATGATCTAATGGAAGTATGCAAAATGCTACATTGGAGGAGAACATTATTCCATTACAGGGGTTGGTTAAAGGAAACCCTCCACGTGTGCACTGGTATTTAAAATGGACAAAAGATTTACAATGCTAATCTCCCTCCTCATAGTTTGGATTATGAAAATGAGATCACTCTGAATGTTGTTGTGGAGGGATGGGATTTTTGAGAATATTTTTGATTGACATGGCATGAAGTGAATGTGCCTTACTTTAGATGCATGGGTTTAGATGGGCAAAGACCATCAATTACAACCATCTTTTCTTTCAATGTACTATATATGGGTAAATCAGAAGACTAAGGCCATGCCTGATGATTAGAGTTTTGAAGGATGCATCCATTACTATATAGGGGGCCAAGTTTCACTGGGTACTTTGAGGTCTTAGCACTTACAAAAGTAGACAAATTCCCTAGATTACTGGGTGCCCTTGGTGGATCTATTGTAAAAAAATGGTTGATCTATATGTTCAATAAGGGATATATCAGTTTTGAGAACAGAAGAATGATTTATATTATCCCTTTGACAAAATATGAAATATGCACCTTGTGTTGAGCCATTAAGTGAAGAATATCTAAACAAATTTTTGTGCCATCATTCGAGATCGACTGTACCCGAAAGTACTTCAGAATCCATCTAAGGAAGGATTTTTCCAATGGGATGATCCACAGTCCATCAGTGATACTAAAAGTATTTCCTATGACAATTGGGCCATGGAAACCTATGATTGATGGTGGGCACGAGGCAAGAAACAAAGAAAGAAAGCAAAAGTCTACACACATAAGTAGGTCATGTGTGTTAGGAGACTTAGGAAACAACCATATCTAATACCCCCCAGTATACTACTAGAGAAGGAAACCGTGGGTATTCCTACAAACCATGGAATTACACCATGGAAGGATCAGTGGATAGAAGGAACATGCTAGTTTTTTTATATACCCCCTGAGTCAGGATTATAACAAATCACTGGTGGAATGGTTCATAGGGATAATCTCATAGAATGGAGAGAGGTGAGAATTTCTCTATCGGAAAAGTTTTCTCAAAAGTAAATGCACCTACTCAAATCTATGAATATCATGGTAATAATCCTATTCAGCACCACAAATTCATGTATAGTGAGAGACTATGGATAAAGGGGGTAGGAAGCTTTTACCACCTTCATTGTGGATGCAAAAAACTTTATTTCAACCTTGCAAGTGAGGCATGCATACACGTGCGCATGGTATTTTAATACAAAGTTTAAATAGAGAGCACTAGAAATTGGAAAGACTTGACTGCAGGTTGCTCATAATTTCCATACTTTTAACTACTTCTCCGACCATAAAAGGTGACCTCTGGTGAATGGGGAATTACATTGTTATAAGTTCTTGACTATGGAGATAGTGCAAAAGCTGCTAAGAACTACTTGATATTGCATGAAGCCACGTTTTGTGAGAATCATAGATGAGATAGATTTATGAAGTAAAACATAATGGAACTAAAGGCTATGTAGTCCTACTAGAAGTGGAGAAATGAAAGATGGTTCTACATGGTGGATGTAAGAGTGGAAAATTTAGACATAGATAATTTTCAGAATAGGGTACAGTGCAAGTGGGTCCCTTAGATAACCTGTGAATGAGAAGGGTGCATTTTCATACGTGATGATCCTATGAATCATGACTGCAAGTGAACATTGGCATGGATGGTAGAACCTAGGAGTGAGCTCTAATTGGAATTTACTACCTCTACTTTACACTTGAAGTGGCTAAGATAATTTGATTTATCTACATTACATGAATTTTGCCAGACTGTATTGTTCCTACCAGCCTAGAGGCTGCCATGAGTTTGAAAGGGATGACATAAGATTTGATTGGGTTAGATATGAACAATTAAGTTAAAGGAAAGGTGCATGCTTGCAGTTTCTAGGAAGCACCTTACAAAGGATGAACCCAACGGGTAACCTGGGTAACGTGCATAAAGTTTAAAGAAGAAATTTGATAAGATGTTGAAATTGCCATTTGGCATTTGCACCCATAGAGGAATCAAGTGGGGTAGCCCTATGGTAATCAACATAAAAAGATGGAAGAATTAGGCATTTGGATGTGGTGTGGACAATAGGGAAGGAGTTGTATGAATGTTGATAACAGGTGATTGATCCTTTCCCTAAGAGTGGCCATTCGCTAAAGAGAATATTTGGAAGGCAATTGTAGGGCATGATTTTTACTCTTTTAAAAATTAACACAATGGATTCTTCTAGGGTATCCGTCAAGTAATGAATTTTGCCCCTAAAAAATCACAGTATAAGACGATAGATCAACTTCGCACCACTAATGGGGAATTTTACATACACAGGTGATGCAACTACAACGTTGGCCATTGGATTGAGAAACCACTCCTATTCCTACATTTTCAAGCATTCCATCCAGATATTTCTTATTCACAATAAGGTTTACTTGGATGATTGGACCTCGTTTATGGGCTTTATCAAGGTCATTTTTGTGATTAATGGTTGAGGTTAATGAGGCCAGGACTTATCAGATAGTAAGAGCATCTCTTTAAATATCAATAGTGTGTATTTGATACACCTTTGGGAATTTTGGTAGGGCAATTATCATCTACATGGGTGAAAATTTGTTAGTAGATCTAGCTAAGGTTGTAGTCATCTTATGCCAAATGGAGGAGCCTACCCAATAGTTTGAGAGTGAATACTGTAAGATTCTTGGGGGGCCACACATGTGGGTTATTACAACAAAATTTATCAAAGGACTATGCTAAAATTGCTTGTGCCCCAGCACCCTTGGAGGATTATTAAATGGTACGAAGGAGTTTTATTGGGGATGGTAAGGGAGCAATCAGGTAACCATTCTAAAGCATTGAAGGAAGGCTTATACGATGTTAGCTTACTATGGTTTTCCTTCATGGAAAAATACCCTTTCACATTACATGGTGATGCATATATAGCTTGGCCATTGGTGTATTCTAGCTCACCCTAGAGAAGGTATTGGATCCTATTTTTTGACAGGATAGTATCCAGTTGAAGTCCTGTACCAAAAATTTATAGACAACTACAGAGTGACACAATGCTTGAAAGCTTGTTAATGATCTACTGAGTTGTGATATAGTTTAAGAATACTTAGAGAAGCACCAAAAAGATGTTCTATCAGATCACATGGCATGAACGATCTTGGTGAAAAATCCCATCTTACCCTTAGGGAGTGATGTGTAGAAAGGAATACAGCTATGGGTCACATAGTATAGAATTAAGTCATGAAAATGTATTTACGATCCTGTTAACAGTGGAATTGCAAAGTTTGAGTATAGGTAATAAGTACACCTGGTCCATGAAACTTATGTTAGACATATTTCTAAAGTGATTCAGTCAAACTGAGCCTAGGATGCCATAATAGTTCAATCATTGAAGTTACTAATGTCACCTAATGCATGGAAAAAATAGACACGTGATAAACTTATTCTTAGGGTGCCATTGGAAGTTAGCAGGCATATTGAATTTAATTGTCATTTCACATTAGAGATGAATTTAATCTACAAGAGGAATGAAAACCTGTACAGACTGGTTACAATTCACGACACCTATAGTGATCAACCCTAACTGATTGTCAAAGGCTAGGAAGGACAATGAAAGAAATGGACACCATGTTGAAATATGGCCTCATCACTCCATAGACATGGTTGAGTGGTTAGCCCCATGGAACCTAATCATGGATGAGGCTCATAGTGGTATTACAGGAGGACACTATGTAGTGACACCTACCACACATAAGATTTTCTACTTGCTGGTTTATGGTGGGAAAATCCCGGATACAAGGATTGTAGGATATTGGTAGGCGGTGATCACTGTCAACACCTTAGGCAAACCTTGGATAAAGAGATGGAAACTGCCCTTAAGTGAGGTTACTTATTACTATGTGCACGATCCTTTTTGAAAAAGGGGCAATAGGCCTTGGGGTCCTATTTCCCCAACCCTGCGCAAGCACTCAAGATCATGCTACATCATTACTTGTAGATATTACCTGGCAAGGTGGGTGAAAGGGAATAATAGATACTTGTCTAAGGATTGTAAGTGGCTTCAGCCATGAACAGGTTCTTGAGGTCTAAAATATTCAGTACATAGGTAATGGCATTCACTTGAAGCACTTTGACACTCAGTGCTGATTCAGGTGGCACCATTTTTTGCAATGTGACATCAAATATTACTGCTGAATTTATGGTCATGTATAACACAAGACAACACCGTATCACCCTTAGGAAAATGGGACATTACTAAGGATTTCAACAAGATATTGAAGTTAGAGCATTTGACCAAAGATTTGTGTGGAAGCGACAGTTGGGACGAATAATTTTATGAGTTACTATTGGGCATATAGAACAACCCATAAATGGTTGGTCTCATAAGGCCCTAACACCCTTTCATTGGTGAGTCTATGGGTAAGAAGTAGTTCTTCCCCAATGGAATTATGTTACCTTATTGATATGTATCGTGAGCCCCTGGGAGGTCTAGCTGATGAGGGGAATTTATTGGACCAAAACCAACTTTGCCAAGTTGAAGGACCGAGTTGGAAATTAAAAGCCTTCTTCATATTACTTGGGACACAGCATTTCAGTGGTCAACTATGAACAGGCATCGGTGACTTTGTAGGCATATCAATACGGACGCAAGAAGTTCATTTGGGCCAGATCCTACTTTTTTACTGTATTCAATTTTTAACCCTCGATGAGCCAGAATTACCCAATACCTTGGGGAGTTGAGAAAAGCCTTAGCGAATGGTACACCCTACCTGAATGTCAGACAACTGGGTAGGCAACCTTGAGTCTTGTATGCCGATCACAAGTTAAGAATGATCGGGGGAAATAGCATAGGTCTTTCTAAGTGGAGGGAGTGTAAATGAGTCGTTATTCATTAAAATGACAGATGTATAAAACCGAAGAAGTCGTACTTGTGCGAGGTTAACAATAGACCATTTATATACTTTCGTTCAGGGGGAAGAAAAAATTGTAGTTAATTGAGAGGACGCAAACGTATTTAGAGAGGCAGGCATGGGCCCCAAGCAATTAGAGGGATATAGTTGAGTGTACAAGGACGAAAGTTTGGTGCTAGAAGGACTGAGCACCTGGACGAGGAAATAACTAGTGGACGGTCAGTAGTTTGGTATCTTCTGGTAGTGCCGGTGAGCAGTAATGAGTGGTTCGGGGGGTTGGTAGTCAAGTTCTATGAGATGCAGAAAATATGTTTTTTCTAAAAGCCACTTGGAAGGGAAGCGTGTCATGGGGGGGCGAGACGAGAAAGATGACGCGGCACGGAAATAGAGGTGAAGCATAGGGGCAAAAGGATTAAAGGGGAACGGTATGGGATGAGCTCATAAGATCCTCCTTCTTTGGTGGATTACCATTACCCTCTTTGAGACCTTGCTTAATACAGACTTTTAGCGAAGGCACAAGGGAGGTTAAAGCGGAAACCAATGGGAAAGGTTGTGGTCTTACCTCTACATACGCCTGGTGGAAAGCATCATCTATTTAGGTGTTTCTTTTTGCGCATTCAAATCCATGGACCAGTATCAGAAAGGATCAAGCATAAAGAACAGAAATAGGTTTGAGAGTTAGCCATTTTTACGATGAGGAACTATTTTTGGAGATAACATGTCGAACACGCAAACCAGTTAAAGACTTACGCGACACCGAATTGGCTATTTTTGGAGGATCGGCTACGAAGCGCTTTGCATGGGTACAAGCTGAGAATAGATTTACTACTGACAGTTAACTAGAAGAAGTCTATTGTTAGCACACTTGCATGTGTGGCTATTATTGTAACACCGTGCATGGCTAATAATAGCATGAGACCTATTTTTGGGATTGGATAAGTGGTGAAAGGCAAGTCCCCACCCTTATAAATATGTAGTGAACTGTGTAAGCATAAGATAGTATGGTAAGAACTGATGTTATTGTGAGGTTATGCTACCGAAATCTGATGCGTGCATAAACGTATGGTATTATCTATTGTAAGCAAGTTTCTATGTATTTACTCATGTTTAATATAATGGATATGTATTGGACTAAATACAAAGCATTAATTCATGAGTTATAATTCAGTATCTTGTTTGCTTGATTTCATCATGGTTATCGTTTAAATTTGTTATTCTCTAGATCTATATCTGAACATGCACTGTAGAATGATATATTAGTCATGGATCTGAATGCTTTAAGTCTTCATAATGCTAACATCCTGTAACAACAACCCTAAAGAGGGGCCTGATACCTTTGCACACTTCATGTGAGTGCTCAGTCTAGGCTAAGTGATGTGCCAGCGTGCACTTGGGCTTTTACTGGTAAACTCTAGGCTGCATCATTGGTTTTGTTGCCGGGACTTCTTTTTCAGTTGTTTTCAAGATGGTTCGCAATGAATACATGTACCAGTTGACCTTAGCAAGTTTTGAGGAGTGGATTAAACGATTTTGGAAGAAGAATATGCAAAGGAGGTTTATCATTGGATCTGAGTTCAATACACGCGGATGGGTGGAGCATAGAATCTGTATGACTAGTTTGTAAGAGATTTTTTTCGCTATCTTTCTCAATAGAATTGTACGAGTGGTTGGTTGCTTATGCGTCTAAACGGAATTGGAGGCATTGCACACAATTGTCTAGACGCATGAAGAATTTCAAGCCCTTTATGATGCTGATCTTATTTGGACTCGCGTTGTGGATGCGTGGTTCCATGGTGTTTTGAACAACTATATCTTGGAGTACTCAATTTCCACTTATTTGTGCCCAGAGGTAGCTGAATTCCAAATTTTACGATATCCTAGGGGAACTTACCTACAAGGAATTCCATTGGCGATCAAAATTTTGATGGTAACCCTGAAGTTTGGAGAACAAACCGATGGCGAACTAAACCCCACCACGTGTAGGGGTAGGAGCGGGTTTTGGTGAAAGATGGCAGACCTAGCGGCAGAAAGGTAGAGAGAGGAAAGGTGGATTAAGTATAATGATGCATGTGAGAGGGAGGTAGAGAAGCAGTGGGAGGTTGCAGAGAAAATGGTGTTGTGGAGAAAGATAGTTCAAGAAGGAGTGGAAGTTCACACAGAAGACATGGAACCCGATCCTCAGGATCTCCCCCATTTGGGAAAACATGACATGGGACCCTCCTTGACCTCACGTAGAAGCGTGCCAGTAGATACAACCTATGTCACAAGTGTGCATCTAAATCCACCTGGCAACCTTTCCCCTGTACTTGGTTTTCTAGCATCTAGTACAGTAAACAATCAGCAAGCTATATCAATAGTGGGAGAGTAGTAATGAGTCTTATGAAAGGAACAGTGATGGTAGTGAAAATGGATTCATTGTTATATAAGCGTACCCTTTCGAGTGTATCATTAGTGTAGAATATAGGGCATTGATTTTTGGACTAACTTCTGGGAGTGGTAACACTTCGCAGAATGTCGGGGTACAATTTAGTTCTACTAATGGACACATGGAAGTACATCTTATGGTCTAGCCCCAACTATATGTTTGGGATCAAGAGGCATAGCTAGCTCTAGTTTCGGTGGATCCGGTGGTTTTGGAGGTCGAGGAAACATGAGAGGTTCTGGATCAGGTGGGTAAGGTCTGCACCAACCACATAATATTTACATGGAGATGTCTCTTCATATTCCAGAGTACAGTAGGGTTATGGGCTAGGATGGAATACATGTTTATGTTGGGTTGGTTAGATGGTTAATGTACGCAGTGTTCTCACTTCTTGACCCAATACTGATTGTGAGAGCTTCCTTTTGGCTAGGAGGAACTACCTGTAATAGAAAACAAGACCACAAAAGAGAAGTTAAATGATATATGACAGTGGACTGCCTAGTGTATGCTAGTTCTGGGAAGTGTGATACTTCCTAGATGGCTATCAATCCACTGTTTAAAACAAATTAATGTGAGAAATAAGTAAATTCCTACTATAGTTGATATGATTTAGGTATCTCATTCAAGTACAATAAGAAAATCCAATCACAACAGGCTAGGCTATAGTTGGATCTAAAGGATGAGGTGACTGTCAAGGTACTGGGACTGGTCAGGGTTTGATTCTGGGTTGTTTAGGTCAATTGGTAGGAGGTTGTTTGGCTCTGTTCTTGGGTAGGGTATAAAACACAGAGACTGACGTCAGCCTAGTATGACTGGTGATGGTTTATGTAGAACCGACGACGGTTATGGGTAACCGGCGTCAGTAAGGTCAAGGTGTACGAAACTCAAAGAGATCTGATTGCAAGGCTTGATATGGGATTTGATAGAGATGGTAGGGTGGATAAGGAGGTTTATAGAAGTCTCAGGTGTATTCAGGGATGAACATGCAAGGATGGGTGATTTGGCGGTGTGGGTAAGGAAATGGTTGGGTTACAGGTTGGTAAGGGATAGAAGAATGAGCATGCAAAGTGTAGATTAATAACATGAGTAACAAAAGCTACTAACTGAAATAACAATGTTGGTTAGGGATACACTTACTATGATGCAGACTGGATGGCTGAATGGTAATGGTAGTTGATCAGAAGGATGGTATTTGGTACCATAGTAGTGAATCCCAGAATGCTTCCGTGAGTGCAATGCTTCTAGATTTGTCCTGGTGCTGGCTGTGAATGTCTGGATGCGTGAAAGGATGTTGGTTCTGCTTGCATGTAACTTTGATCTCTCTCCTCTAGTCCAGAATGTGCCAACCTCTCAAAAAAAGGTTCCTAAGGTGAATAAATGGTAATTGACATCGGTTCCATCTTGACCGGCGTCAGTTTAGGTCTGACCGTCATCAGTTAAGGTGGGATTCCCTAGGTTTACTAAAATGGGCAGATCTTTCTAATTTCTTGGGCCAAGTTGGTTTGTTGTCACAGATCAGAATGGAAGCTTCCCTTCTAATGAGTGGGAATGTGGTTAGAGAAATCTTAGGCATTGATTTTAGGGTTAGACCAAATCTTAGCTCATTAAGGCAAGTAAGACTTAGTTATTGTTAGTTATGGAAACATGCCAAGAATAGGTCTAGGGTGAGGTGGCTGGATGAGGTGTCTAGGTGAGGTGGAAATTAGGTCAATTAAGGTAATAAAATAATGGATATTGTGAGGATGGGTATTTAATTTAATTAAAATAATTAAATTAATTATTAATGTGGGGTGAAAGGGGGCCATGGTTAGGTGCCCATGTTTAAGTTGGTTATCCGATCAGGGGCTAAGGGGAATGTAACCAAATTTAGGTGTCTACATTTTCCCCTTTTTGTCATGTAGCTTGTATTGGTAAGCGATGCTGACAAAAATAAGAAGTGGGTGCCCCATGTGTGGGTGAAGGTGATCCCCCTCAAACCAGGAACTAGTGAGGTGGAAGACGGAAGTGGTGAGTGGTTTGATAAAAGGTGGATGTGGTGAAAAGGAGCATAGATGTGGGTGAATGTGGGAAAGGGTAGAGGTCAAAAATAGGCAAACAAGTAAATGGGCTAGGGTCAAAGGTAGTGGCTGTCAAATGCATGCACATGTTATAAACTACGACACGGTTCCAGGTTGAAGAGCTTACAAACTCTACATTGTCTAAGGTCGATAGGTTTATCCAAACAAGGTGATGTGATTCCAGGTATCCAAGGTATAGGATATGGTTAGGAAGCACAATGTAGGTCAGGTGCAGGAATGTTTAGGTATGTTTCGGTACACCAAAGGTAAGGTTTGGATAAACAACATGACAATAGGAAAATTAAGGTCATTAGGAAAAACAACAAGGCACATCGTCGCAAGGTACAACGAGCGCATGGGTTCAAAGGTCACTAACAGTGTTCTGGGTCAAGGCATATAAGGTACGGTGCGGGGAAGACCGAGGTATGGGTAAAATAACAGGGCCCTAAACATAATTAAGGACAAGTATAGGTAATGTGGGCTGGCAGGTATCTGGAAAAAAGTGTGGGGAAGGGCCATGAGGTGGTGGGAAAGATAATTGTGGGTCAAAAATGGGTAAAAGGTATTGAAAGGAGGATGACAGGTGACCGATGTCCAGTTAAGTAATGACCAAAATCGGTTGACTAGGGCACGCCATGACGACATGTCGGTCAGGTCAATGTGGGTATATAAAAAGGAAAAATCCATATAATATGGATTCATTTGTACATTTTGGCTTTTGTGAAAATGAAGAGAGCACGAGACTTTTGTGCCTTGTCAAGAGGAAAGTACATGGGGCTGTACTGAGCTGAGGTGGAGAGATCTGGTTGGAGAGGAGAGCCAGGTAGATGGGTCCACGAGATCAGGTGGAGGGAGGTGATTGGTAGAGAGGTTGGAGGTTGATTTGGACATGGTGAAGGTAGGAGAGGGTTGGGTGGACCACCAGGTATAGCAGCCTAGATGTGCCACCATGGAGGTGACAATGTCGAGAATGAGGTAAGATCTAATCCTTTCATTATTATTTGATATAGGAAGAAGGAAATATAGAGGGGTAGAGGTAGGGAGGTTAAAATAATTGAAATTTGTGGTTAAATGAATGAAAGAGGGGGTGGGAAAGGTCAGAGGTAGGGGGAAGAAGGTTGGGGAGGGACTTAGGTGAGGTGTGGGTAGGTTCATAGGGAAAATGGGAAAGAAATTAGGTAAAGGAAATTGGGGTTTCAGGTTTGGGCGTGGTAACAGTGATCGACGTTGGTCAAGGTATGGCCGACGTCGGTGGTTTGTACACTGACATTGGTCAGGTATGTAGGTGAACCAATGTCAGTTACACATTATAATGGACCATGATCGGTCTTGAGTAACCAGTGTCGGTTAGGGTGAAAGGGATAGAGGTCTAGGAAGGGATGTAGGGTAGGTTTTATGAGAAAATAGGTTAGGTAAAGTGGGTAAAATAGGTAGTGGGTAGAGTGGGTATGAGAAGAAGTGAGGGTTGAAGGTCAAGGTTTATGGGTAAAATCAAGTTTTAATAATGTGTGTGATTGGTTGAATGCAGGTAGGGAGCAGCTATGGATGAGAGACCAAGTACCTCCCTTGTCTCGTGTACGGTCAAGGGAGTGTACCACTGATGATTGGAGCCATGTTGTAGAGGTTCAGCTTGATTGGAGTGAGACATTACCAACACATAGTCTGGAGATCCAAGTTTGATGGTCGCCCTCATCGACAGATGGGACTTAGTGACCAATACCTTCCATCTACCAATGGGTGAGATCACAGTCACCCTGGAGGATGTGTACAGGATCCTACAGTTACCGATAGTGGGGACACAGGTGTATTCTATCTCCTCATAGGCATTTGAGGAGTTGATGTTGACCATGTTTGGTGAGGGGATGGCAGAGATGAGGTTCCATAGCGTTATTTTGAGCTATGGGGAGATGTATGCAACCCATCCTGAGGAGATGAGGCTAGTTGTTCTTATTATGGAGGTAGTGTGTTGTTTTGCACTGCCAGATGTAGAGGGTGGGAGATTCCCACGGGTGTTGATGGGGGTCCTCCATGACATGATGGAGGAGAGGACCCATTTTTCTCGGGCACCATCATACTTGGTATAGTTGTACAAGGAGCTATGGGCATACAGGAGATTACGGTGGTTTAGCCTATGTTGCACCTTTCTTCTTCATTGCTGGGCATATGAGCACATTGTATGTGTGTGCCACTAGTTAGGTATGCCCCAAGCCTGATGCATTTGATGCTGGGTTTTGTTCGAGTGGGCTTACAGGTGATGGGTTCTGAGTTACTAGAGGAGCATTGAGATGCTAGAGCTACACACAATGTAGCCTATTATAGGTGATTTGCTAGAGGGGTTGTCTGGCATGGACATTATTTGGAGGCCCTATGTGGGTTTTCCATCATATGGGTGGATGACAGAGGAGCTACAGGAGCTACAGTTGCTTTGATGGATAGAGGGGGTGATGTGTAGGAGAGCACGAGATGATACCCATAGATAGGGTCAGATTAGGTAGTTCAGGCTGCTTTAGGATGTACCACCACCTTTCCCATAGTATAGGAGGGATGACATGGAGATGCCTCTACCTCTACCATTGTAACCTACTGTGCCGACCAGGTAGGAGGAGCCACCAGGTGGATTGACCAGAATATTGATGATGTCGGCAATTACAGATAGATATAGATAGTGGTGGGTAGCGCAATTGTACGAGTAGCACTACCAAGGCCAGGGCAGCCAAGATGTGGTGACCATCACAGTCCAGAGGGACAATTTACAAGGACAGGTGGCTGACATTATAGGCCCAAGGTTAGAGTATAGTCTACATGGGACAGATGACAGGGGGTCACAGGCACAAGGTGTCCATGTTACAGGCATAGGTGGTGGCCCTTCAGGGCCAGATCATAGGTTTACAGGGGTAGGAACCCACACAGGGTGGAGTCAGATATGGGGGGTAGGTAGCCACCCTACAGGCATAAGTCACAGGTTTATAGGGCTAGTTGGCCACTTACTCAGCCATAGATTGTGCAACTCTTACAGGCTCAGATTACAGCACAAGTGGACACCGGCGTAGGCACCGTATAGGCTCAGGCACAAGGATAGGATCCATGGTACAGGTATAGGCACATAGAGACCGGATATTAGAGAAGGCTAAGCACACAGGTCACAATGAGACCCATGGCACCTCCTCAAATAGTGCCTATGGGAAGATTCAGGGACACCCTAGGTGCAGGTGAGGTATTATCAGGATCATTTTGGTAGCCACAGGGATAGATGTCCCTATCCTATGCAGAGTACCGAGCATAGCATATCCTCAAGTGAGAGGACCAGGATCCCACGTACTCAATAGTGCAGAGAGCATATGGGGGCCACTGAGCCCATGAGATAAGGGTTAGGGTAAGGCCACCACTATACGGAAAACCAGCTCCTAGGTGAGGTGACAACATAGCGGTAAGGCTGAGGCCCACAGCAGGACCGGATGGTGGGTGGTGAGATGCTAGCTGACATGAGCGAATGGAGGAGTAGAGGAAGAGGACCGACAGGTGAGATATCTGAGGGGTATATGAAGGATATCTTCAATTTGGATAGTATTGTGATTGTTTTTGATACATATCATCCTCCGCGTCGATGACCCTGAGGTTGTTTATGAGATAGTTATGTTGATTTTTTGTATACATGATACTTTCCTATGTGACAAAGATTTTGAGACCTTTGAATTTGTTATATGGTACATGAGGGATATTTTGATAGATTTTGGAGTAGAGTATATATGTACTGGACACTCACATTTTGACCATATAGATAGAGATGAGGCTGTATTATGGTATGACGTGTTTGAGTATATGTAACTGTCGATTATTATTTTGTATCTATGTGATGACAACTAGATATGTTTAGGCATGATAGAGTTAGGTCAGATATATAGATGATGGTGTTTATAATCGATGAATGGTGTTAGGCATGTTTTGATTAAATTCATTGTTATGGATTGAATCATGGTTGGAAATTAGGCATGGATTAAGTCAGGTCATAGGTATGGATTGAGTCAAGGTCATAAGCATGGATGGTGGAGTCATGGTTAGTTTAGGCTTGGATTTATTTAGGTCATAGGTATGTATTGAGTCAGGTCATGGGCATGGACTGAGTCAGGTTGATTTAGGCATGGATGGGGTTAGGTTGACTTAGGCATGATTGAGTTTAGGTTGATTCAGGCATGGTTGAGTCGGGTTGGATTTAAGGCCTGGTTGAGTTTCTAAGTCATTAATGGCTGATTGCAATTAATAATTCATGTGGATCATGTTAAGATTAGTGATGGTTTGTAGGAAAATATATGATGATGGAAACAGAAATGGTTGAGGTGATGAAATGAATGTGTATGATTGATGATGGCAAAGATGTTAAGCAAATTTTTGTTTATGGGTGATTTAATTTCCCAGTTATTAATATATAAGGAAATTAAACTAAGGAAGAAAGTGAATAGGAAAGGCTCAGAGGGAATTGGTTAGGGTAGAGAGTGGTTGGGCTAACCTCCAAGGGCCCCATGCCCTTGGAGTGCTGCCTACATAGTCTCGGTGAGAAGGGACCTCGGGCTGATGTAGTTCTCCCATAATCTAGGGAATATTAGAATGAAATAGTAGAATGGGTTGGTAAGTGTTAGGCATTGGGTGATGTAGGTCATAGGAATGATTGAGTTTAGGTCATAGTTATGATTCAATTTAGGTCATAGGCATGGTTGAGTTTAGGTCATAGACATGGTTGAGTGATTTTTAAATATAAGTGTTCGAGGAATCTAGGTCTTGTATAGGCTAATCCATAAGTAATGACGAAGGTGAAAATGGTTAAGAGGTGGTAAAAGAGCCACTTAATTGATAAGAACCCTAAGGAGTCAACCATCACCTAAGAGGGGCTTATGAACGTAAGACCCTACAGGCATTGTGTAATGGACCAATCTTAAGGGTGAAGAAAAGTTACATAATCATGAAATGTCGCGTTTGCAAAAAGTTCCTTGAGTAACAAGGGAATTTAGGCTAAAAAGGCAAGAAGGTGAGAATAGCAAGGTTTAGTGTAACTTAGTGTGAAATGTAGCGTCTCTTTCGGAACAAGAAACCCAGGAATCCAAGAATAGGCAAGTCCATGATGAAAATTTCTTCTTTTTCTTCACTTGTTTGTGTTTGTTTTTTAATAGACTGATCGGTGTGGGAATTCTATATGGGATGAGTATATTATCTCCTTGAGGTATTCGTGAAGTTGATCGATGCGGGAAGCTTCTGGATAGGTGTTATTGAATTTTTGAAATGACTATGATATAGTTGTCCTTAAAGGGAGCAGTCTATTTATAATGCAGTAGAATATAGAGTGAAGAGATCTCCCTTTTGAGAGAGTCATCATTTATCTGGAAGTTTGACTCAAGGAGTTGCATCCATTTTTGTTTTCAGATGTTTAAGTCATGGACAAATACTTATAGAGGGATGGGTCATGCTCTTGTTTAGATGACAAGACCATAGTACATAAAGAGTTAACTATGAAAGGGGGTGGTTTTGAGTGATGAACATGACCATGGGATTCCATCTAGGATAAGACGAAAATTATCCATGAGAATCATACTATGAGGAGAGCCATTGGTACCCATATTGAAGACAAGGCTAAAATGAGTGAAAATTAATCACATTATTCTTGTTTAGTCATGGATCCTCAAAATGGGTAATATAGAAGGTGAACAGCGCTCAAGGGATGAGTGATCAAGTAATAGAAAGTGATATAGGACTTGATATCAACAATAGAATGGTCAAAGATGTAAGGCATTAAGGGGCTCTAGGTTTCGGGTTTACCTTCGAGTGAAGACAAATGATAAGTACCTGGATCCATAGGCATGGGTAACGATATAGGGTCCAAGCTAATTAGGAGAAAATTTTTCCCCGTTTACTTTTCTCCTCTTTCATTACATGTTGATTTTCTTTTAAGAAAATTTCACCAACCTGCAAAGGTTCATTCGTGAACACATGTTTTCATAGGCATGTTTGATACCTTTTTGGTCAATTTGGAGATGGTCAAAAGCGTTGAGATGACATTCATCTAATAATTCAAGTTGTGCCATATGATCTTGGTGAAAGTCATCATCATTGAGCATGCCTTGTAGTGAGATGCAGAGAGATAGAATCTATACTTTGAGAGGTAAGATAGCCTCAATACATTAGACCAGAGAAAAGGGGGTGGCAGTAGTCGAAGTGTGAATACTAGTGAGATAAACCCACAAGGTGAAAGAGTAATGTGTGTATGCCAATCCTTCCAAGTATCATTGAATACCTTCATAAGAATTTTTTTCAAGGTTTTATTGGTTGATTCGGCTTGACCACTGGTTTGAGGGTGTTAGGGTGATGAGAAACTGAGTTGGATTCCAAAATCATCGTATAGTTTTCATAGGGTTTTTTTTTTGAATTGTTTTTCATTATCAGTGATAATGTGGTGAGGGACACCAAAGTGATAGATGATGTGATGGTTGATGAATTCACATATTTTCTCAGCTTTAGTGGAAATGAGGGGAATGACTTCTACCCATTTAGTGTAATATTTAGTAGTGGGTATGATACATTGGTGGCATTATGAAGAATGGGGGTTGATCTCACTAACAAGATCCAAACACCATTGAAAAAAAGGCCAAAGGTCTCACGCGACCTGTAAGGTATGACTAGGTGTGTGATGAAGATTAGCATGTTGTTGACATTTCACACAAAATTTGACATAATCACAACAGTTACAGTTCAGGGTTGGCCAGTAATAGCCTAGGAAAAGAATGTGTTTTGCGACAACCAAACCACTAAAATGACCTCCAAAAATTCCATCATGGACTTCCTTAATGGTGTAGGGAGTTTTAGAAATTGTAAGGCAGCGTAAGAGAATGTTGTCAAAACTTTGTTTGTATAGAAGAACACTCATGATGACATAATAGGATACACTTTTAAGAAAGGCACGTTTTCCATTGCGAGGGAGATCAGTGGGTAAAATGGAAAGGGAAAGATAGTCTACATATTACTTATACCAAAGGTCATGTGGGTCAGGGGTAGCGGTTCCGATAGAGTAGACCTCACGAGGTAAATAAGATGGAGATTGTAACCTTTGTATAGTGACAAAGATTTTAGAGTCAGTAGGCAAAGCTGGTATCTAAGAAGCAAAGTAGGCGATGGTATCTAAAAATTTATTAGTAGAACGTGGGGTGGTTTAAAGTACATAACGATCAAAGGTGGTCAAAATTATGTCTACATGGTGCGTATACTTTTTAATTATATCATTACGACACTAATATATACCATTGACTTGATTTATGACCAACTGAGAATCACCAAAGATGTTGATTGACTTAACATCTAAGGCATAAGTAGCCTAGAGACCCAATACGAGTTGTTCATATTTAGAAATATTGTTTATACAATCAAATTGAGTTTGAAAGACAAAGGCATAGGTTCACCATCAAGAGGAATGAGGTAAACACCAGACCCACCCCCACGTTGAAACTTTGAGCCATCGAAGAAGAGTTTCATTTGGTAAGAGGGTTCATCCAAGGAAATTGTAGCTATAGACTTGTCTAGAAAGTCAAAGTTAGAGGGTTGATTCCCAGAAATAGGTGCATCGGCCATTTGGTCGGTGATATTCTGGCCCTTGATGGAATTTTGATGGATGAATTTGAGGTTGAGGTCAGCCAGAAGCATAATCCAATGTGCGACACGTTGATTTTCATAAGGTTTGGCATACATATAGTGTAATGGGTCAGTATTAGTGATGATGAAGGTTTTGTGATTGAGTAGGTAATGGTAGAGGATTTTTGTGGCAATGAAAACTAAGGCTAAGAAAAAAAAATTCAGTGTGGGTATATCTAGTTTTGAATTCAAGAAGGGTATGCAGCTTATGTAATAAACCACTTACTCTCTGTGTTGCTCGTCACGATGAGTGAGCATTGGCACCTAAAGAATGGTCAGTGGTGGAAATATATAGGTAGAAAGGGGTTGGTCATCCTTAGGAGGAATGAGCAACTGGTGGTTAAAGGAGGTATTTTTTTAATGCCTCAAAGGCTTTATGGACATTCATAATCCCATTTGAAGGGAAACGTCTTTCTTGAGCAGATCATGAAATGGTTGATAGCGGTCAGAAAGCTATCGAGATAAAACGATGAATAGATTACAACTTTCCTTGTAGGATTTGAAAAGTTGATGGAGATTAGTGGGTGGAGGAATTTCCAGGATATCCTTGACTTTAGCAGGATTGACTTCTATGCCATGCAAAGAAACGATGAAACCTAGAAGTTTTCCAGAAAGTACCGTAAAGATGTACACTTCTTTGGTTGAAGTACGCACATGCAATGCTTGATGATGATGAACAAATATGACCTTAAGGATGGATAAGTGTTTGGGTTTCGATGTTTAGATTTGGCCAGAAGATCATCTACATAATCTTCCAGTATGTGATGCATGATATCATGGAAGATGTAAGTCATGGCTCGCTGATATGTCGCACTAACATGTTTTTTTAGGCCAAAAGGCATGACTTGATAGCAGAAAGTCACCCAGGGGGTGATGAAAGAAATCTTGTGTTGATCCTCATGGGAGCTACTAATATTTTATTGTAGCCCAAGAAACCATCCATGCAGTGAATATCATTTCATGTCTAGTGGTGAGATCATCTAGTTGGTCAATGTTTGGTAGGGGGAATTCATCTTTGGGATAAGCTGAGTTTGAGGTCATGGGAAGTCCATGCAAATGCGGGGTCCCCCTATTTCACTTTGTGATGACATGAATGATGTTAGAAATCCATTAGGGGATAGTCAATGGGTAGAATGAAGGAAACCAAGAGAAGGCATTGAAGCTCTTCTTTGACCAGAAGAGAAATGCGAGGATGCATTTTTTGCAACGTTTGTTTGATGGGTTTGGCATCAGGAATGGTGACGATATTGTGGACCATGATTTTTGGGTCAATACCGGGCATATCAGCATAGGACTAGGAAAATGTGTTGTTATGGTCCCAAAGAAAAGAAGTCAAGGATTCCTGTTGAGTAGCGTCTAAGGATTGGCTGAATCTTCAGAAATTTGTGGGTCATCCTTGAGTGTTAATGTTGATTTCGATGGTTGATTCGTTCAACATGGTTTGCGTCTCAGAAGGTAACGACCAATATAATATAAGAATCTTCCGCACCAAGGTAGGTGAGGATGGATTCATCGTCTTGACATTTAATGATGATTCATAGAAGGCGTGGATCGGCATCGATCATGTCAGGATATAGGAATGGGAGAGAAGAGGGAAGTTTCTCCATCACGTTGATAGGTCAGCGGTCCCAGGGAAATGGTGTTTACAGAAAGAAAAAGTTAGGAGGAATAGATTCGGGATCTATGGACTCCATGGGTGAAGATGGTAATGTGGGTGAATATGAGAGGTGGGAGATAGTTTTCATCTTATCCTAGATGAGCTTGATGTGAACCTTCTTGGCAGGATGGTGCATTAAAACCAATGTCACTATGGTCATTTTGTTTACGAGAGGTACAGGAAATGACAGTATGGTGGCCCTATTCGTAAAAACTGAAGCCAAATCCTTTCCACGCGCACCGGTGGAGGAAAGTGTGAGTGAAGCGGTGGTTAGTGAGGGAGTGTAGGTCGGATGAAAATGGTTGGATTTGGGATGGAGGTTTGAGGTTTATAGGTGGCCATATCTAGTCCCCAATACATGTCAAATTAGTGCAGAAGGTGGGGAGGGCCATAAGGGAAAATGTCACTGATGCGAATGTCATAACTAGGGTGTTGACATAGATTCCCATACTCTTGTGCGGTGAGGAAGGCATTAATATTATATAGGTGGTATTCTCCCAGAGCGAGGCATTGAAAAAACACCTTATAAGGATCAGTACTTGGTATGTGGGTAGTAAGTATAGATGGATCACGAGATGAAGGGGAAATAGGGGTGCCAGTGGGAGAGGCTACAGCTGTAGTAGGGATAGCGTGGTTAGACGCAACCGAAGTAGTGGCAATTTTGGTGGATGGGCTCATGGGTGAAGGTGAATTGGTTTTGGTGGCAGATGCCTCAACTGGTACAAGCACATCATTGGGTCGATATAGCATGTTACAGGTCTTGAAAGGTGAGGATTCAGAAGGTATGGTGTAATTATGTCCCTCATGTTCAAATTTGAGGCATTGATGTAACGTTAAAGGGACATAACCCATAGCACGGATCCAAGTTCGGCCAAGCAACAAATTAAGTTGAAACTCCCCTTCTAGGACATAGAAAAATTATGGGATGGTGCGAAGACCTCTGCAAACATGGAGAACAATGGTACTATACATACCCAAAATTGTAGGGTACTGAACCACCAGAACACAGTTACACGTGCCCCAATGATGATACAGGTCTCCTCGTAAGGTGTTTGAGATCTAGAAAATCTCTCCAAGTGTACATTAACATCCTGCATGCCCCACTTAGCCTCCGCAGGCTCTATTTTACTCTTTCCCCCTATTTTCCTTTACGTTTTGGTCTTCAGTTACAAAACTACTGCCCTACCTAGGTGGCGGTCTCGTGACTACCGCCCAAGCAGGGCGGTGGTCGTGTAACTGCCACCCTACTCAGGGCAACGGTCGTTCATGCATTTTCCAGTCATGCTCTTTTAATCGTGACTTGCGTAAATTTTCAACTTTTACTAGCTTTCTCATCTGTTTTTGCTTGTATCTATGATTTTTATCCCCTGGAATAGTGTTTCTCCATTGTTTAATGGTAAAAGAGTCCTAGTTGGAGTTTCTTCCTGTTCTAGTGTTACTATTGTTTCATACAATAAATTAAGGTAGGATAGTTTCATTTTCAGTCTGAAGCCATTAGAGTTACAGGTTTTGTTTGTCAAGAAGGAGAGTTTCAGGTTCTGGACGTTTTGTGTTGTACGACTCGCAATAAATCCCGCTAGGAATTGCATAAGCCAAGTTTTGTTCTCTTGCACTATCCCTCTCCTAATCACATTGTATTCAGTCTATATCCAAAGCTTCCATTGTTCCAATACCTACTTCTGTTGATGTTATCATTACATGCTTTTCTTAATTCACATGAGTACGAAGGAACAAGGAGACCACAATGAGGGGACAAAGCCACACACTATTGGATTCACCACTTTTCTGCAAAATCTAGGTTCAAGCTATCAAAGTTCTAGTTAAAATATATCAAATAGAGTATCAAATCATTTCATTTCAGTTAATTTCACTTTCAATAATAATGGGGAAACTGTGGGGATTGATAGTTTCTGAGAAACTATGATTCATTTCTCACTTCTGAGGTAGGATTAGAAATCTTTCAATTTAATAAGATCAGTTATTTAGTTACTTAGAATAGATTCACAACTATATAGACATGTAGCTATACTCAGCTACTTTGTTTGTTTTAATTATGTTATTAGGTTAGTTTTCATTTTATAGATATATCAGAATAGCTATTATCTTAATTCTTTTTAAAAGGTTCGTCAAAAAATACAAAAACAGAGAATTTATATATGTTGTGGATATACTTCGCATGATTAGTTTACTTTGTTTTAGTTAGATTTATATTGTTTCTCTTGTATGACAATCATGGGACCTAGGGAGCACAGAGAATACGTATTTGAGCCAATCATGCCTCAACCCAATCTTGTTATAGCAATAACTGATACAGACCAAAATCTCAGAATCTAGGGCTTCCAAACAACAACATACCTACAAGAAATCAACCCAAAGTTGAGAGGGTTAAACATAGAGGCTGAAAAAGCATACGACTACTGGATATTATAGATTAGTGATTGATTTTTCACATGACCATAGGAATTCCACAATGAACATGAACTTACAGTTGTGATCCACAAATCCCACAACCCTAACAGACCCACAGGTCAATCAGACATTGATGCTAGTTCACGCACATTAGTATTTACATCAGTATTCTCTCCACTTCCACCAATCATTATCGCACAATTATCCTCATTAGATGTAGCAGCTAATCAAGCTAAGGATTTATGGACTAGAGCATAGAATCACCCATAGAATCCACCATATATCCATCATCCATTTTTCCTGACCTTATCAGGAGATATACATGAAACAATCCTAGGTCATTTTCCATGTATTCCATAACCTATAGATCGGATCACGCCAGATCTCAATATTGATTGGAGCCTTTGAGAAGTCATCCTCACTAAACTATCTATCATGCGAATTCAGATTAGGATGGCCTTCTTTGCCTTAAATTCGTAGATTCCATTAGTGTGTGTCAAAGACATAAGATTTCCTAACTAGTTTGTTTACGCCCCACGCATATTCCATCCTTCTGGTTGTCTCGGCATGACCTCGAGAGGTTAAGTGTGAGGAAGAGTTACTTGTAGATTCACATGCTCGCTTGTCAATTTTCTGTCGTACAGTTCCATACTGATCAAAAATTGACGTTCCTCTACCATGAGATATTTATTAGGGGGTTTGGATGTGGAGACGTAGGAGGACTATTCTTCATTGTTGCATGTGTTGAGGATTCTACATGTGGCTAGGATTCCCTTCATGTAGGCTGATCATAGTTTATTGACATCACTGGCAGAGCATTAGCACTTGGATATGAGTACTTGTTAGATACCGACTGGAGAAATGTAGATGAAATTAGAGGATGTCTATTGTATCTACTAGCTTCCTATGAAGGTGGAGTATGTAGTATGATATAGGTTGAGTCCTAGAGCTAGATTGGGATTTTTGACTAACGTAAAGGATACACCTTGCGAGGGGTTTCCGATAGACCTAGGAATTTATTTCAAAGCAGTGTACATGTTACGTGTGTTGATGTTACTTTTTTCCTTGATCATTTGTATTTTATTGCAAGATGGTGGAGGTCAATACTTTAGTATTTGATTTGCAATTGTGCTACATGCTAGGTGGTAGGATGAGAAAATGTTTGCAAGGGCTCCTATAGTAATGGCATGCTTATACCATGATTTACACAAAGTAGCTTACCAAGATTATAAAAGTATGGGAGCATGTATATTTTTACAAGTATGAAGTTATGACCACATAGTTGTTGATTGACTGATTGGTATCTGATAGCAGCGATGAGATGGGGATCCTTCAACGTATGGGGTTTATATCATCAGGGCCAAGAGGGGGCATTTGGGAAAGATAGATTGGTATAGTTGGTAGATTGATGAACTCAAGGAAGGTTACATCACAGGGAAGCCATACCAGCAGTACGAGGCATGAGATGGGGATCAGTTTAATTTGAGAGGATCCATATACCATATTTTTTATTGGAGGCTAGCTATACAGAAAAAAGTGGTATCGGCTAGATCGTGTGCTATGGAAATTTGGTATTGTGTAGGATATTCCTTCAGGATATCATATATTCTCACATACTGCACAAGAATTAGATGAATGGGGTGTTATGATTCTAGTGGATGTGGTCAGGTCAATTTAGATGATGTGTAACTTATTCCATAGGAACCTTTATGAGTTGTGGAGGATCTAGGGAAACTACATGGATATACAATGTGGTGGGTATGGATGAGGCTAGCTATATTAACACAACTGCTAGGTGGGATGAGATTGTTTCATGGTCACCGAATGGTTTTCAAGGGGACATCATAGGGATAGGAAAATAGTGTCCCATAGACCACAGGGAAAGGTAGATGAGGGGGAACACTAGGAACCTATTATTATTATATTGGGGGTGTTCTAGCCCAACAACAAAGTGGGAGATTCACTTGTACATGATGTACCAGTGCAGAGTCTAGATAAGTAGGAAGTGGATGTGATGGAGGTAGATTATTCTTCAAAGCTATTATAGACATTTATCCACCACATGCTGATATATAAATATTGTCTAGTATAGGGGCTTCAAGCTTAGGAGGTGCAAGTGAGTTAGTGGATATAGGTGTTGAGATACAGGCTCAGATAGATAGATTATAGACGAAGTCTCATGCTCAAGTCTTGGAGATTACAGGACTGTGAGCGACAGGCGTATCTTGCTTGAGAGAGATATAAGATTTGAGATGAGTAGATAGTATACTGACAGTGGTGATGAGATATAGGGAGGTGGATATTTCTCAGTTTCCAAGAGAGTTGACATAGATAAAATAGGAAATGGAGAAGTTGAGACGGGAGATAGATCCAACCTTATGGAACTGAGATAGATATCACCATGAGTGATACTCCTATAGAGACAGATATGGAATTTTGGATGGAGAAGAAAAAAGGAGTGAATCTTAGAGTGCTTCTCAGGGAGCAAGAGTGATAGTATCCCCTAGTGCTTCATAAAGAGAAGCATGGATGGGACCTACATGAACAAAATTTTTGGCGTGACCATAGATGGAGTAACCAACCAAAAAAACAGTATTATGATGTTGTAGATTAGAGGAGGTATTATGAGGGCTGTTTAATCATTATCTACTAGACACATGGTTCGATGTTGAGAATCTAGCAATGATGCGATTGAGACCATTGACATCCTCTAGGAGAACCGCCAGTGTCTTATAGCTATGACCAGATAGAGCAGATGATAATACGAGTAAAATCTTAGTACAGTGATGAGAACCATTTTTTTAGATGTATATATGTGGCTGATAATAAATCTCATGATTGAATTGTACTTTATATGTGTGGGTTGATATGTGATGATGACTATTATGGTCACATTTTTTATGTATATGTATGGATGATTCATGATGTATCATTTATTTTTGATGAGGTACATGATGGATTACAAGGATGTATTATGTGGTCAGTTTTCATTGATGATATTTATGACATGAATTGATATGATTTATGATGATTATGATTATTATGATGGTGATGTTTATTGATGTAGATGATGTTATCTTTTATTATGTTATAAGCTGATTTTAGATAGTGACAATGTCATGATAATATGAGGATTTTTTACTTTATTTTTTCATGATGATGATGTAAGATAATGGTTTTGTATTTACCATGATGATTTTGTATATGAAAATGTGATGTGATGATATGTTTTATGTTATTTTGATTTATCAACGTATAGATGATGTGGTTGATGTTGTGAGTTTTTAGTGTGATATTGGTATAATTATTGTGTATAGATGATGAAGATGTTGTTGATGACAGAATGTTATGTTATTTCTGATGTCATATGGTGACGGTGATTTGATAAAAAACCATCATCTTT
Source organism: Taxus chinensis (assembly GCA_019776745.2). NCBI lineage: Eukaryota > Viridiplantae > Streptophyta > Pinopsida > Cupressales > Taxaceae > Taxus > Taxus chinensis. Next base: position 164,761 of record JAHRHJ020002575.1, on the reverse strand, counting down.
AAAAAAAAATTGTTGTTAAGACGAGGTATGATGCGTAGAATGATGATTTGATACATGTGGATATAGATGATGTGATTGTATTTCTTATGTTAATTTGTATATGGTTTGTGATATTATAGACTATGTATGTTTATGATGGATAGTATTTGTGATTGATGAGATAATATTGTTAGATAATTTTATTAATGATAATGGAATATGGATAATTATGATGGTGGTTTCTACATTTGAGGTATGGATGGTGTTATTAAATGTGATGTTTAGGTACATGGATGTCCTAATTTATTAGGAAGAACAATAGTTTGATGATAGATTATTTGTATGTGAGTATAATGTGATGACTGTATTTACAAAATGTTGGTAAAAAAAAGAATTTAATTTTTTACAAATATTTACAACACAATCGTTTCGCGAAATGTGGTACAATAACAGAGAGAAAAGGAAGTGAGTTCATATCGGCACAAGTAGTAATAGCAAGTAGATGGGGGTTGGAATGGAGATAAATGAAGGACTCGGGATCTTCCAAGGGTTACATTTCTCGTAATAGGACTGAGATTCTACTTAATGTTGTTGTTTCTAAAAATATGAGCATGGAAAATGTGGCCTTAGCTAGGATCAGGATAGTGTTCCTAGTCATGATAGATCCTTTACTTTGTGGTGAAGATTAGAAGAAGTACCGATTTAGGAAATTATGATGTAGAGTGGGATAAAAATTTCAATTGGGATGAAGGGGTGCTTTCCCCTAATGTTTTGTTAGTATTTTTACGGAACTTAATGGACATACGATCAGATTTACCATATCACTAGAAACTTCTTTTCACCATCATACTTCCTCAAGGTTCCACTGAAGTAATTTTCATATTTCGAATGGATTTTTATTATTATTTATTTTTATTAAGATGGGAACCTAGGCGTAGAAGAGTTTTAGATGCAATATGTTCATAGGCTCTTCTAACTCATAGCCATCATTGGTAGCCAAATTGTACACAATCGAGATAAACTTATCAATGAAAACATATGGTCCAACCCAATTTGGTTTGAACACGCTTTTATTTTAATGATTGACATTAGTATCATGTTGGTTCTCCTTGAGTAATAGGTCACTGTATGTACCCAAAATTGTATGTATTTTACTATCGAAAAGAGGTTACGGGAAACCCCAATGATGATTAAGAGCTCTTCACAAGGTGTTCAGAATCCAGAAGGCTCGCAGTGTATACATTTACATCCTAAAATGCCTTATCCAACCTTTTCATGCTTCATTCTAACCTCTTCCCCCCTTTTCCTTGCATTTTGGTCCTTAAGTTACAGGACTGCCGCCTAGGACAGGGTGGCAGTCCTATCTCATTTATCTAGAACCTTCCAGCACACTCAACACCAGGGTGGTGGTCCTGAAAAATCAAGTTGCACTTACAACTCTCATCTGCTTCTACTTTGTTTATATTTTTCTAGCCACTTGGTAATAGTAGTGCTCCATTTTTAATGATAAACCATGGCAATTTTGACTTTCCTTCTGGTGAGTAGAAATGCTATAAATACTGAGCATTTTTACAAGAAAATGGCCCCTCTCTCTCTATGTTTTATTACTCAATGTATTTTGAAGTTCCTTGAGAATTCTCAACAAGTCTAGACTTAGTATCAGTTCTTAGCCTCTTAGTTCAAGGCTCCTCATTTTGGTTTAGAGATCACTTGATCTCTTTAGTTTAATTTTTCTCCATTATTGTTCTCCAAAAAACCAACGTAGCATATTACAGCATCAGTTCTAGATTAAATTCATTTGAAACTCAATTTTGTTTAGAGTTATCTGATTTGTTTCGTCACAGGAAGAATAGATCCTAGAATTTTAGGTGTGTCTTGTTTTATCTCTACAACAAACCTACTAGGAATCACATATCCAAGCTCTGTTCTCTTGTGCTATCTCTCTCCTACTTGCATTTCATTTGGTTTACCTCTAATATTCCACTATTCAAATATCCTCTCCTATTTCCACTATCACATTCTCACCTTTTTGGATTCGTGAGAACACGAAGGAATGAAGAAATTACATTGAGGGGACAAGCTACAATACAATTGGATTTGCCTCTATTATGTAAAATCTAGGTTTGATTTTTCAAAGTTTTAGTTACAATATATCAAATAGAGTAGTGAATCATTTCATTTTTTTTAAAGCTTGCTTTCAATATTGTCAGGGAAGTTGTGGGGAATGATAGTTTCTGAGAAACTATGATTTATTCCTCACTTCTGAGGTAGGATTAAAGGTTTTCAATTAAGTTAATTAGCTATCTTTTGTTTAGATTCACACATCTGCACAGGTGAATAACCACACCGGGTTATCTCGCTTGTTTAGTTTTAGTATAAATTAGTTCAATTGTTGCTTGTAATTATAATGTTTCAATCGTATGTTTTGTTTAGATTAGTTTCCCTTTCAATAGTAGTATAAATTGTTATTTTCAGTTTAAGTTAATTTGGAGACTTCATAACTAGATTAAATGCTTAAATTCTAGTTAGGAGGATAAATCACTAAGGAATTTATGTTACCCGCTCATAGCCTCTAAATCTCCCCTTTGTCATTTTAGCTACCAGGAGATCACACTACCAAATCTTAGTCACTGATCCTCCCATGATTAATTTCTTGCCGATTCTCATCCTCGTTTGTAGCTTTTCTATCATAAGAAAACATACCATAATCTCGGCTGTGACTTCATCTAAGTCACCTGAATTTCAAACCACCGGCTGTCTCAGCACGACCTCGAGAGGTCGGGTACGGGGAAGGTCACTTTCTGATTATCATCCTCGCATGTCACTTTCCTATCGTACAAAATTGGTGAACCCGACGTGAAACAAACAACTGTTTCACCTTCTCTTTGAGAAGTTTCGAATCTTCTCTCAATCACCTTCATTCCTTCCCATTATTCTACGGGTATTCATATACCCCCTGAATATGTCAGGATTCGACGCATATGGCAGACCCCTCCTGGGTCTTGAGGCATATTACGCCCAACAGAATAGGCAGTCATCACCCTCGCTCTCAGTATGGGGTGACAACTATTCAACTAATCAGTTGTCAACACAAACCCCAAGAATCAAATATAGTTCGTCTTTTCAAACTGAGGAGTTAGATCAACCCCCTCAAACCCAACAAACAGAGCCTTCAAGTTCAAACAATATGACGTTTACCGGAGAATCTGGTTCGTCTCCTCAAATTCTACTCAGACCATAAGTTAGTAGGCAATCAGATCCATACCTAGTCTTAGATGATGGATAGCCAACACGTTATCCTAGGAGTGAACAACGCTCCCGGGGAATGTACCCACCTATAGGAGGTTTACAGATACAACCTGAAATCTCTTTTCAAGAAAATACCTCTATGCCACTGCATACCAGGAAATATTCTTGGAGAAACTTGGCAAGATAGCGATCAGTTTATGATAGGATATCACGTACCTTTACAACACCAAGGTATACAACAAACGCCGCTTAGGCAAAGTACCATGACTTCACCAAATGAAGTCATTTCAACGTTAGTAGAAAAGTGAGAGGGTTAGAACTTGCTCAAGCAAGTCACAATTCTCCATTCATACAAACAGGAAGTTCCAATCCTCCATACCATCCTGGCTAAGTAGATCTCCTCACGGGAGTAGGCATGTTAGGCATGACTCCTCAGTATTCACAACAAATGCCAACTAGACCTATCATCTCTAACACTAGTTCCTCCCGGTCTAGTGTCAAAGAAACAATCCATTCCTGGACAGTACCCCTTCATCCTACTTAAACATGTACTCCAAATCACCACAAGGAGATATGTTCTCCTCTCCCGGCATGTTTTCTCAAATGCAGGGACCTCCCTTATGCCCCTGCCAATGCATACGCTGCACCATATCAACAACCTATCCCACCACCACTCCCTCAGCAAACACCATCAATGGTCAAAAGCTATGCAATAGGGACTTGTTCAGAATACCTAAAGGAACCCTTAGATTTCACCATACGAAGCATCATGCTTTCAAGACCTCTCCCTGATTTTCCCAAATACAAAGGTGAGGGAGATCCAAACGCACATATCAAAGCCTACGCTACAGCCATTTGAGAATTACTCCCATGGGATGGGGTTGTTGCTAAAATATTCCCCAAAACGCTGGAAGGCATTGCTCTCGATTGGTATTATAGAATACCTGAAGCTTCCATACATTCATTCAAACAACTCGTGTCTGAGTTCATCAAGGCCTTCGACATGAACAAACTATTAAGAACAGGAATCAGGGAATTCTTACACATCAAACAAGAACACAACGAATCTGTTGCCCATTTCATCCAAAGGTGGCGTACAATTCTTTATTCTTCAGCAAGTGCTCCAAACATGGATCAAATGGAACTATGTGATTTATTCCTTCATTCTCTCAGCAGAGAGGTGAAAGAAGAAGTCCAAAAGTTCCCATTAAGAACTTACGATGAAGTACTTGAGAGCGCTCTTCGAATAGATCAAGCAGCAATTGATAGTGGTCGTAAGACATATGGAGCAAACGGGAGGTTAATCACTCCTAATCAAAACACTATGACCTATCCTAATGCTGGGAATACCGATCAAGGACCCAAGATCCTTAATGAAAACCGTGGGGTTACAACAGATGGAGTCACTGATCAAGTCAAAGGACCAAATGTTGTGAACACCCCGGCACCTGTTAACAATCAACATGATAATAACTTCACTCCAGCAATCAATACAGTGGATTCTAATCATCCTCCACAGTAGCAAATCTAGCCACAAGGCCTTGCTCGGGGCCTAAATGGATATCAAAACCAAAGCCAAAGGCCACAACCTTGAAATTTCAACTATAACAACCAACAGCCCAATCAGAACTTTGGGCCACAACATGATTCAAACCGACGACCACGGAACTATAATCCCAATCTATATTGTGGTTTCCACAAAATCAGGGGGTCATGACACTAGGACTTGCCATGACTATAATAAATTCATGCAACGTTTACCAGAAGAAAAAAACAACTTTTCATAGATATGTTCTTGGCAGATCCTACACTGTCACCAGCACCAAATACTTTTGGGAGGGGCAGTTTCCCCTCAAAATGCACCTCTCAAGATCTTCAATGATCCTCTCCCAAATCATTCTAACAATAACAGGTTAGATCCAAATGGGAAAAACAAAGGTATCATAATAAGAAATAACAATCAAGATGCCTCAACTCCTGACAACTCTCAGATTGCTCCTAACCTAGGTTCAAATGGTAATACAAAAATCTTGGGATTAGTTGAGCTAGAGGTTGAAGCGTGAAATTAATGCAACAACTCAGACAAAAGGAGTATGTTTCACAACCCCTACCCGATATTTTCTCCACACGAGATGAAGTTCCTACAAATGCTAAACTTTAAGATCCTATGATTTAATATACGAGGTGGCAAAGACAAATAAAGATAAGTCAATTTCTGTGGAAACAGTCTCCACTAAAACCACAGCAGGAATTATGAAACTCTTGGAGAATGACAAACCGATCTTTCTCCCATTTGAAGCTCAAGGAATGGGTAGTCTTCTCGGTATAGCATCTCTTCCCTCCGATGACCTAAATCTAGCTATAAACATGATAGAATTAACAAGTGAAGAAAGGAAATTTAAAACTGAAATGATGCCTATCAAAACCATCTCTAGGCACTACCCTATTCTAAAGTCTAGTTTCGACCCATGCGTTTCTAAAGCTAAGTTTTCCCTATCCATGGGGCAAGACCTCATCATTAACACAATGCTCACTATGAGAGAGAAGGTCGAGTAGCATATCATGCTCACCCACATGCCATCTCTCAAACAAACATGACAAAGAGGCATGCGAACACCTCTGTCAGAAAAATGTTTTTAATAATGGGACATATACACCTCTGGGAAAGGATTGTAATGTTCAAACCCAGAATGGTAGGCCCTCGTCAAGAGAATGAAAACTTTGAGGATAATGGTTCTCCGATGTGTACTTCTAGGGGTGAAGAATTTGATATTCGTCAACTTTCTTCACCTTAGACATCATGACATATAGTTCCACCTACATTTTCATATGTACATGGTTGCAGTTGCATTACATTAGTAATTTAGTTGGTTCATTTTGTTCACTCGTTTCATAAATATTGTAGTCCAGGAACTTACTCTTAAGTAATCTGTTACAAATTTCTGAAGATATTGGCAAAAATATTCAAATCACATCTCTTCAAACATCATCAAGTACTTTCAAATCTTCTCATCAAGTTTGACAGACAAACATTGACGGAAACCATACCAAGACCTGCATACTTGGCTTTGCTCTTTCTTTCTACTAGGTAAAGTTGTCCTTGCCTACGGTCTGTTCTAGAAGCTTCTTGGTGTCACATCTATCCCTCTTAAAATCTCTTGGAACAAAAGGATATCCCAAAGTCATAGATCAGAAATGTCAAAATCAAATGAAATCAAAAGCGCCAAGCAAACAAAATATTTTATTTTACACACTTCTTTGCCCCATCAACCTTCGGTGATAAGCCCACATCTCTTACTGGTGATGTGAGGTTGGGAAAGGAAAGAAGTGCCCTTACTCACCTGTATCTTGCCTTTGGTGACAAAACCCATGCTTCTTACTAGTGGCGTGAGGCAAGGTGTGGGGGGTCCAGTCACACAAACTAACAAATCTTGGTATGCTAAAAAACACAAGTCAAATTCTGTTAAGAGAAGGCAAATACCCAAACATCTAAATTCCAAAGAGATCAAATCCTCAAAACCAGATTTTGTCAACCAGGTTGCCATTTATGAATCTAAGTCTAGATAAATTGAAAAGTAAGTGGCCTTCTAAGCTTGGTAGTAGTTTTGAGTAGGGTGGGTGTGTAGGTCCAAATTTGGTTCTTGTTCTTGTTTTGTCTGTCTCTCATCATTGCACTCAAATCAAACTCATACAACTTGTGCCCTTCCCAATTCTTGGTGTTGAGCCCTCGCATCTTACTAGTTGCGTGGATTTGGGATTGGGGCAAGTTCATCTCTTTATCGCTATACATTCATCACGTTTTGCCAACATAAGAAGAAATCACAGACATTGCCCAAAGGGGCCAAAAGTTCAATACTACAACATGTTTGTCATCACATATCAGCATTGCAAAAGCAAATAAAGTAAAAACATTCTGTTTAACATTTGTTATCACTTGTCATCCATTGCATACATTCTGAAAAGCATGTGAAATTTGGCGGCATTTCGACACACGGGCATGTTAGGTATAGCCTCTAAACAAATCCCCATTTTGGGACTGCCATACTCGGACCCAACGTTTTAAAACACTGCAACTTCATGGCTAAAACAGCATACTTCTCCAAGGAACTCTGCCTATCCGGGGCCCAATATGTACGTACCCAAAATTCTATGTATTGTACAGTTAGAAATTACCATTACCCAAGCTCATTCCCTAATGATGAAAAATAAGATGATCTCTTGGCAAGGTGTTACCAAATCGAATCCAGAAAGCTTGAACTTGAGTATACATTTTGAAATCCCAAAAAATCCTTTTCTAGCCTCTACAGAGGTGTTTTGTCCTAGCCTTTTCTCTCTTTTTCCTTTAGTTGTTTTGTTGTTATTTACATGACACTTGCCTCCTTGCCAGGATAGCGGTCCTGTAACCGTCACCCAGCCAGGGCGGCGTCCTGTAACCGTCACCCAATTTCAGGGCAGCGGTCCATACTAGACCGTTTTACCCTCTTCCAGGGCGGCTCCGAGTCCTATATGTACGTACCGTTTGTATGTACTTTACAGTCGAAAATGGTCCTATACGCGCTTTCCCAGAATGATTAAGATTCTTCGATCGGTGTCAAGCGTGAAAATTCAAGTTTTCACATCCCAAAAGTCATTGTCTCAACCACTAAAGCTTGTATTTATGTTTTTTTCTCCTTTTTGAATAGTGATTTATCTTTGTTTAATGGTGGGAGAGTTCAATAACTTCACCCAACTTGCCTTAACTAGTCATTGCAAATGCTATAAATATGTATCTTCACCCTACGCAGTAAATGGTCTTGCGTTCTTTCCAAAATGGACAATCGTCTTCAAAATTGAATTTTCAGTCTTCAATACTCAGTCTTAGATTTATTTTAGCCGCCTGAATCATTTTATCTTTAGCATGGATTAGGAATTCTGAGTATTTAGTTATGCCTCACTATACACCGACAATAATCCTGCTAGGAATCGTATAGGCCAAGCTCTGTTCTCTTGTGCCATCCCTCTCATACTTGTACTTCAGTTGTATTACTCTCTGATTTAGCTTACTATTATTTATCTGTTTGAGGATAGAATTGTTGTTTATCATTTTGCCTTTATCATTGCTGCAACAACCCTGCTAGGAATCGTATAGGCCAAGCCAATTCACTTGCGCCATCCCTCTCCTACTTGTGCTTTGTGCCATTTTTACTTCAAAGTAATTGTCATCCCAGTGTCCTTCTCTTGCTGATGTTGCTATACTCCTACTCTTTCTGGATTCACGTGAACATGCAAGAACGAAGAGATCACTCTGAGGGGACAAGCTACAACAAAACTGGATTTGCCTCTGCTCAGTAAACTCCAGGTTTAAATTGTCAAAGTTATTATCAAATAGAGTAGTGAATCATTTTATTTCAGTTAAGCTCGCTTTCAATATTGCCAGGGAAGCTGTGGGGAATGATAGTTTCTGAGAAACTATGATTTGTTCCTCACTTCTGAGGTAGGATTGAAGGTTTTCAATTAAGTTAATTAGTTGTCTTTTATTTAGATTCACACATCTGCACAGGTGAATAACCACACCGGGTTATCTCGCTTGTTTAGTTTTAGTATAAATTAGTTCAATTGTTGCTTGTAATTATAATGTTTCAATCGTATATTTTGTTTAGATTAGTTTCCCTTTCAATAGTAGTATAAATTGTTATTTTCAGTTTAAGTTAATTTGGAGACTTCATAACTAGATTAAACACTTAAATTCTAGTTAGGAGGATAAATCACTAGGGAATTTATGCTACCCCGCTCATAGCCTCTAAATCTCCCCTTTGTCATTTTAGCTACCAGGAGATCACACTACCAGATCTTAGTCACTGATCCTCCCATGATTAGCCATAGGAAAGTTCTTTTCCGATTCTCATCCTCGTTCGTAGCTTTTCTATCATAAGAAAACTGACCATAATCCCAGCTGTGACTTCATCTAAGTCACCCGCATTTCAAACCACTAGCTGTCTTGGCACGACCTCGGGAGGTCGGGTACGGGGAAGGTCACTTGCCGATTATCATCCTCGCATGTCACTTTCCCATCGTACAGTTCTCTTCCAGGAGAAGAACTCTACATGGTAGAAGTAACCAAAGTGGACGAAATAGATAGAACAAATGTCCCAACATCCATCTTCCCAATTAAATATTGGACTCTTCATTTTGATGGAGCTAGATGTTTTTATGGGGTTAGGGTAGGTGTGATCTTTACTTCACCTGAAGGAAAAATCCTACCATTCACCTTTAAACTAAATTTTGAATGTACAAACAACGGCACTGAGTATGAAGCCCTCCTCCTTGGCTTCATCTTAGCTAAGAGGTTTGGTGTTAATAACATTAGAGTGTTAGGGGACTCATAATTAGTAGCAAACCATGTCTCTGATGTGTATGAGACTAGAGCTAAACATTTATATCTCTACAAAAGAGCAGTATTAGATTTGAGCAAAGAGTTTGATTTCATATCAATTGAAGCAATCTCGTGGGAAAAAAATATTCTCGCAGATTAGATAGCAACCTCAACTTCACGTTTCACTCCAAGCAGTGAGTTGGAGGACACCCATTTCATGGTATCCCTTCGCATGAAACCATTAGTGAAGAAAATTTCAAATCCTCTTTTCACGAACATAGATGACAAAAATTCTACTAGCTTATATCACGTTGATAGTGATAGAGATAATCTTGATTACTTAAATGCCTATGCAGCGTTACATCTCACCCTTAATGTGGTAGATTTGTATTTAATCCCACATTCATCTTCTTACTTCAAAAATCCCATGATAGAGCTTCCCCCATAAAAGGAACTCAACATATACGCGGTAGAGAACGGAGAAGATCTAGAACTACCTCCAGCCCCGCCTGAGTTTGAAGACGGCAACACTTCTTTAATCGAAGAAACAATTGATATTAACATTAGAACAGAGGAAGAACCAAAGATCTTGAAACTAGGATCTTCGTTAACTCCAAAAGAAATAGAAATACACACTCGAATCCTCAAAGAACATCATAAGGATTTTACATTTAATTATAAAGAAATGACAGGGGTTGCACCACACATCACGATACATAACCTCGTCACGAAATCAGATGCAAAGCTAATTAAACAAAAATTGAGACCAATGAAACCCAAGGTAGCTCTCATGGTGAAAGAAGAAGTATTGAAACTCCTCCAAGTGGGATTCATCAAACCGGTCGATTACTCTCAGTGGGTATCTAATATCGTTCCCATTCTCAAAAAAAATGGGAAGATACACATTTACATAGATTTCTGAGACATTAACAAGGTGTGCCCTAAGGACAACTTCCCATTACCATCCATAGACGTCATCATTGATGCAACAACTAGATTTGAGCTTTTGTCTCTCATGGATGGATTCTCGGGATACAATCAAATCAGAATATCCGAACAAGACCAAGCCAAAACCACATTTATAACTCCTTGGGGAACCTATTGCTATTTGTTGTTATGCCATTCAGTCTCAAGAACGCTGGTGATACATACCAGTGGGCAATGGCATATATATTTCATGATATTATTCATAAAATCATGGAATCCTATGTAGATGACTTGTTGGCCAAGGCCAAGAAGCACTGTGATCATCCAGAAGTGCTTCTGCATCATTCTTTCACGTTTGATAGAATACGGAGTCACACTAAACCCAGAAAAATGTGTATTTGGAGTGACAGGAGGGAAGATCCTAGGTTACATTATATCATCACGAGGGATTGATGTAGACCCAGCCAAAATTTGGGTTGTTCTATAAATGATCCAACCTTCGGATGAATCTAGAATCAAGTTGTTTCTTGGGAAACTAGGTGAAATCCAAAGATTCATCCTAGATTTAAGATTTCGCCATTCATCCAATCAACAATCTACTCAAGAAAGATTATAAGTATCGATTGGACCGAAGACTGCAATGAGGCTTTCGAAGCAGTAGTTAAGCGTTTCTTGTTGTCACCACCTACACTAATGCCTCCTAAGCCAGACTACCCTTTAATCTTATATTCGCGAGCTACCAATGTCTCGCTAGCCTGCATGCTGGCTCAAGAAGACGATGACAAACGAGCACGCATGATCTATTTCATTAGTCGAACGTTGCTCGATTATGAAACATGTTATACGCAAGTAGAACGAGAATGCCTCTCCATAGTCTTCGCAACCAAACGCTTAAGACATTACATGCTAAATCAAGAAACAAGGTCATTGTAAAAATAGACCATTTACAAACTTTCCTCATGTAAGGGTCCTTGTCTAAAAAAATTTGGATGCTTTATAACCTTAATGGGTGAATTTGAATTAACTTTTCTAAACCAGAAGTCCGTTAAGGGAAAAATCATTCGTAGATTGGTTAGCTGACAACCCATTAGACAGAGGTGATCTAGTAGATCTAGATTTTCCCAGATGAATGCATATATTACGTCAAAACCAGACCTCCTATCTCTGAATGTCCTTGGTATACTGATATTGTTAATTATATCATGGTCCATTCATATCCAGAAGGTGCTACACCGCAACAAAGAAGGTGGTTACGCATTATCGTAGCTCAAATACGTTGTTATAGAACAAGTTCTCTATCGTAAGGCTTTCGATGTAATGCTTCTAAGGTGTGTTGACACAGAAGAATCCAAGAAGATTATCCACAAATCTCACAGTGGAATATGTGGAGGCCACTTCGGTGGTCATGCCACTACTCGTAAAATACATCAGATGGGCTATTTTTGGCCCACTCTAGAGCACGATGCAGTAGAGTTTGTACGCAAGTGTCATAAATGCCAAGAATTTTCCCATGAGATTCACATGCCGGCACAAGCTCTACAACCAATCACAACTCCATGGCCCTTTTCTACATGGGGCCTAGATTTGATAGGGAAATTCTCTCCCTCTGTCTACAGATGGCCATAACTTCATAATCACGGCCACCGAGTATTTTACCAAATGGGTAGAGGTTATGCCTCTTACCACTGTACCAGGTGCCGTAATCACCAAGTTCATTTTGAACCAGATCATTTGCAGGTACGGTGTCCCACAAATCATTATCTCAGATAATGGCACTTCTTTTAAGAATGACGAAGTTCGTATGAACTATGCAGTAAATTTAAAATAAACCATCATACAGCCTCCCTGTATTACCCTCAAGCCAATGGACAGGCTGAAGCAACAAACAAAACATTAAAAGCTATTCTCCTTAAAATGGTAAAAGAAAATAAATGAGATTGGCATTTAAAGTTATACCTGGCCTTGTGGGCCCACTGAACCTCAATAAGAACACCCACAGGAGCAACTCCTTTCTCATTAGTATTCGGAGTAGAAGTAGTTCTCCCACTTGAGGTTGAAATACCCAGTCTCCGCATCTCATTACAAGGGATTCTGGATGAAGAAGCTTATAGAGAAGCACGTCTCTCCCAACTAGAAAGCCTAGATGAGGCCAGGTTAGATGCTGAACAGTGGCATAGAATCTATGCTGACCGGATGTGCCGGTAGTATAACAAAAAGGTCTATGAACGAGATATATATGAAGGAGATCTAGTTCTAAGACTAGACAGCCAGATTGACAAAAAGACCGGTGAAGGAAGGAAATTCTGGCCCAAATGGTTGGGCCCATACCAAGTCACGAAAGACTATGGAAATGGTGCATATCTCTTATGTACACTGGAAGGTGAGGAATTTGGTGAAATAGTCAATTCCTTGCATCTTAAATTATTCTATGCATAAGTGACAAGCACTATTTGTATAATTATATCTACATTGCATCTTCATGTAGTTAGGCTCATTTTTTCCACTTATTTCGTAAAATTTTGTGATCAAGGAACTTATTCTCAAAGCGATTCATTACAAACTTCTAATGGTATTGGCATAAGCATTCCAATCATACTTCTTCATTTCATAATCATCATCAACTATTTCAAAATCATTTCATCAAAATAAAGCTAGATATGACAAAGTCTTAACGGTAACCATACCAAGGTCTGCATGCTTGTTCTCACTTTTGGTTTCTTCCTAGGGCAGGTGTCTTGCCTGTGGTCTGTTCTAGAAGCTTCATAGTGTCACATCTATCCCGTATGTATATCTCTTTGGAAATAAGAACATACTGACATTTTGCTCAAATAAATAAATCAAATGTAGATCAAACAGAAAATTTTATTTTTACACATTTCCTTGCCCTACCAACCTTCGGTGATGAGCTTGCGTCTCTTACTAGTGACGTAGGGTTGGGAAATGATGGGAATGCCCTTACTCGCCTATACCTTGTCTATGGTGATAAGCCCATACTTCTTACTAGTAGCATGGGGCAAGGTGTAGGGGGTCCTCTTGATAAATAAATGTTGAAGGTCATAGGGAAACAATTCAAATGAACCTTTGAAATCTTGAGTAAAAAAAAAAAGAATAAGATGTCCAAAATTCCAAGAGAGCTCAAAAACCTGAAAACTAGATTTTGTCTACTATGTGGCCATCTACAGATCTAAGTCTAGATAAACCACAAAGCAAGTAGCATTCTAAACTATGGAGTCACTCGAGTAGAGTAGGTTTGTAGCATCCTAATTTGCTTCCACCAAATCTTTGTCTATCTCTCATCACTACCATTCAACAAATTTCATAGCTTGTGCCCTTTCTAGTTCTCGGTGATGAGCCCTCGCATCTTACTAGTTGCGTGGAGTTAGGAGTGGGGGCAAGTTCATCTGCTCATCATACCAGTTTATCATCTCATTTTGTCAAAACAAATATGAAGTACCGAAAATTGCTTACAGAAACTAAATTTCAAGATCACATTGTGTCTACATTATCATATATCAGCATCATTGAAAGGGCTACAAAATAGAAAGGAAGTGCACATTGTATCATTTAGTTCTATCATTGCATACATTCTAAAAAGCATATAAAAACAACATTATAGTTTACATGTGGAAATGAATCAAAAATCCATAGATACCAAGATTCTAATCCAAAAAGAATATATATATATCAAATGAATGTTTCTGTACAATGCCATCATGCGCTTGGAAGCATGGTCAAAACGCTCAAAGAGCCCAGGAAATACAAAAGAATCATATCATCAAAATCTAAGAGAGCCAAGTGGCTTCTCAACCCCTATGAGACCCCTCCTGAAGGTGCATGACCACAGTCTAGGACTCCGGCTACGCTAGCGCTCTGAGTGCACAGAGGGCTCAGTTCATCCTTGAAGGAGCAGCCGTAGTCTCACCATGAGAATGACTCCTCATCAGGCGCTCTACTGTCCTATAATCCTAGCCAAGCTCACTGTGGAGATTAGTCACCATCCTGGCCACATGCCAGATAGAGGAAAAAATTTCGGTATGCCTACCAGCTGCTGAGGGCTCCACTACTTCCACAGATAGCTCCGTACGGGTCTTCTCCATGGGGATCATCAGGGTATTAGTGTATACCCAGTGAATCAGGTCTTGCCACTCGTCAGCAATCTCTACAAGATAAAGGGAGAAAAAAAATTAGAAATGAGTCAAAAGATAAAATACAAAAGTAAACAAAAGGAGAGATAATAACTAAGGACAATCCTAACTAAAAACAAACATTAAAGAGAAGGATGATAACTCACTCGGATCTCTGGGCCTCTAAGATGGATCCCTAGGGTCAGCACCTACCACAATTATGTCATTACTGACTGATGCCCCTCCCGTGGTTGGAGCCACATAGCATCCTTTAATAATACGGACTCATCCTCCCACCCATTGTCCCTGAGAATAGTGGCTCCTCTGAAACTAGAGTAACTCTCTCCGCACTCTGCTCTGCCCTCTCTGCCTGTAAGATATCCTGAGTGTCATGCCACTCAGGATCTATTGTCCTCCTCTAGGATGCTATGACTCATTGACCTCATAGCCTTAGTCTCCTCCTCTGTCTCTCCCCCTGTGAACTCCTCAGACTCAGAGTCTATATCAATGGGGTCATCACTATTATGGGTGGGATCCAAGGCAATCTCAAAGTAAGGGTGCCTGAGGGGCACCGGCTCTCCCTCGAGCATGTACTACCCTCCTAGCTGCAATAGGAATTGTTTGCAGGAGTAACAATTGTCCAACCCCAGCCTCTAGGACCTCCTCTAGCCTCCCAGAACTGATCTAAACACTGGCACCACTGGTGGAAGCATGCCCATGTAAGAAAGGCCAAATTGCTGAGGCACTTGAGCAAAAGGATGTGTCTCCACCTTCCCCACCTGTCCACAAGCTGCCCTGTGGTGGAGCAAGAGATCAAAGTAAGGGCCTTACTCGCCCCATAACCTGCCCATGGCCTAATAAGGGTGTGGCCTCCATGTCATCAGTAGTCAGGAGGACTAACTGGCTGTATGAGGTGCTCTAAGCACCGACATATCTGTCCATCTAGCTGCCCTCACAGCTCCGGGATCTGCACCTCTACACCTCTCCCATAAGGAATGAAACTGCTCATAGACCCAAGGGATCATGACCAGGGTCAGGATGGCTCAATGACTAGCCCCTGTAAATGGAACCACCTGCAGTACAAATCATGATAGGTGGTCCCAAGTATGTCAGCTCCCCAGGCATAAATCTGAGCCATGTCCCTCAATCTGTGCAATGATGGGGGATCAACAGTATAGCAATGTGTCTCCTCCCTTGTCCCTGATCAATCTCGAGGAAAGGATCCCCATAATGGCCTGATGAATAAGGGGACAGGAAGTGCTAGGAATAGATCGAACCCTTCTTGTACCCCCTTCTTCGAACCCGTGGAGATAACTGCATCTCCCATGAAGAAGAAGAAGGGGTCCCACTGTACTATCTGCCAAACCCGTGACCCTACTGTCTCAAGGGTGGAGTCGTCTCCCTGATGATCTGGGACCCCCATGTATATTGTGCCGGGTAATTTTGATAACATACATCAGAATATTCAAGTCCCAGGCAAATTGATTGATTCAGAGCAAACATCATGTTTCTGAGGTTCTCTCAGATATTTTTCTAACTCCCCTGGCCGAAGAAGGAGGGAGCAAGCTCTGAGAAAATGTGAAAAAGTTGCAGAAAGGCAAGTAGGTTGATCCAGAAAAAATCGTGAAAATTGGCTAAGTCCTGCTCAAGGTCGCCTTTGGGACGTGTGGGACAGAAAGACGCGGATCGGCCGAAAAGCCTCCAGGCGGCCCGCTAAGCATTTGGGACAAGTGGGACAGAAGTACGCGGCGGGCGCGAGAAGCCGATCCGGCCGAAAGAGGAAGAAAAATGACTAACTGCTGAGCGGGACAGTTCGGGACAAGAGTACGCGAAGGACCCGAACCGGCCGGTTCGGCCGAAATGGGAACAAATGGTCCGAAAGCAAATGGGACATTTGGGCCGCGAGTACGCGAACCGGCCGAACCGGGTGAAAAAGGTCAAGGCAGTCCGAAACAAAGTGGGACATATGGGACAAAAAGACGCGAACCGGCCGGTTCGGCCGAAATCAGAAAGGAGCACTGGAGAAATGGACAAAGGGACGCGCGGGACGCGGATCGCCGAAGGAGCCGAAAGCCAATCAAGCAGCGCCACGTGTCATCGGCCGAATGAGGGACAAGGAAGCCCATTTCGGGCGGATCGGAGGTTTATGTCCCAAACGGTTTGGGACATCCGGGACAAAAAGACGCGAAGGGCGCGAAAGAGCCGGCAGGGCCGAGGACCAATCAACGCATGACACGTGTCACAAGGGGAAAGGTCCAGAAAAGTCAAAGGGGCGAGTTTTCGAGCACTGATCCGAACCAATGAAATAGCGCCACGTGTCCCAGCAGGGGCCCACAAGGAAATTTCAAAAGAAATCCCGCCGAAAGGTAGAGGAGAGAGAATCACGTGACCAATCAATGCGTGCCACGTGTCATCCAGGTGGCGAAGCGCGGGAAATATTTCAAAATCCGTTTTGGTCTGTTCCGTGCCCTAAATCTTCAGATCGCCATATCTTTTGATCCAGAGCTCGGATTTGCACGTTCTTTATATCAACGGAAAGCTTGTGAAATGCTCTACATGATTCTAGGATCAATATCAAGTTTTGGTGTAGTCTGGAGAGAGAAAACCAAGAAACGGCTCTGACGCGTGATAATGGCCAGAAGCGACGTTTCAACAACCTGTTTTAATGCTAATGGGTCGCATTCTTCTTCAGCACGGCCAGAAGTGACATTTCAGCAGCCAAATTAATGCACATGGGTTGCATTCTCCTCCAAATCGGTCAAAGATGGCAGGGTATGGGTTGGTAAGGTATCCCATGCCGTTTTAATGCATTGCATTCAATGAGGAATGGGCTTGCACGTTTTCCCACATTTCTGTCCCCTGGGCTCGACCCATGCAATGTAAAAAGCCAGATTTGGCTCAAAAATAAAAGTTTCATTCTTTCTGCTCTGCCCTCCCTTCTTTTCTTCTCTAGGGTTGAAAATGGAGTTCGAGCCTCCTCCCTTGCTCTGTAATGGCGTTTTTGCCTCTTATTAATGGAATGATGTTCTGTGCAAACTTCTGGAGCAACAAAACGTGTTTTGTGATGCATCTGTCCATCCTTGCTCGTTTTTGCTTGTTCTCTTCTTGCCTCTCTTCATTGCAGGTATTTGTGCATGTTTGAATGTTCATTGCAGGTTTGGAGCTGTGTTCATGGAGTTTTGGGACATTTTCTGTGTGAAATCTATCCTTGGGCCTGTGATGCATCTGTCCATCCTTCCCATTGCTCACCTCTCTTTGTCCCATGGCAGTTTTGATAGATGTTCAACATTCTCCTTCTCTGGTGTATCACCGTTTTAGTGTAGGCTTTTGTTTTTTTCCCTTCTCTCTCTCTCTCTGTCTCCTTGGCATGGTTAGATTAGGATTAGATTAGCTTGCCTGCACTGGAATAGCTTGTGGCAGGTAGTTTAGGAGCAGGAACCAGCCTTCTCTGGAGATTCCTCTCTCATTTTTACAAGTCCCACACTTGGAGAGAGGTTTCCATGTTGTGCAATCACACTGGATGCCTGAGTGATCAACCTAGAAGCCTGATCTGCATCCAGGGGTGCTGTGATTTTGCACTAACAGTTTTGGCACGCCCGGTGGGACTCTTAGAGGTCTTCCACTTCATCTTTTGCAGGTTGGTGTGTTCCTGTGAAGATTTCAGCCTTTGGAGGCACTTGCAAACACATCTGGCGACTCCATCTGATCAGCAACCCATTTCTCTGAGCTTGCAGACCCGTTTCCATCCATTTTCATCCATCTTTCTTTCCATCCCTTTCATTCTTTTCCATTCCATGAAGTTGTGCAATCATGACTTCATTTCCATCATGGAATTCACATCAACAACAGCAGTATATTCCACCTCCAACATGTTTTACAAATCCTCCAAATCAGCATTTTGAGCAGATTCAAGATCAGTATGCATACCCATATGAGCAGCAGTGCCAAAGTCAGTTTGGCTATGGAGCTTTCCAAGAGCAAGAGTATGCATACAATGAAGACCATCAGATCCAAGATGCTGGTCTGTTGGAGAAAATCCAAAAGATAGAGGTAAACATGGTGCAGTCCAGGGCTCAAGCACAAATGAAAGCTTTTGGAATCGGTTGTGGAGCACCCTGTCCGTGGGTGGGACCTTTTCCAAGGCATTACAGCCCTCAGGAGAAGCTTGAATTCATGATTGCAACGCTGCCTTTGCTTGCAAAGTGGATTGAAGGAATAGAGGTGTATGAGAGAAGTATTCAGCAACCTTGTCAACGGGTAAGCACACCTTCTCATGCCTTTTCTTTTCCTCTTTCCCAATCTGTTTCATTTCAGCAGTGTCAAGTTTCAAACCCTCCATCTGCTGTCCCAAGTGTTGAATCCATCCCTCCATCCCCTAGTCCTCCATCTCACCTCAATTCTTCTTTCCTTTTCCCTTCCAAACAGTCATCCCCTCCACAAGAGCTAACAGAAACACCCCCTCCTCCAAAGAAACAAGAGGTTTCACTCCTCCACCACCACAAAAAATTGTCAAATCAGTTGAGTTTCAACCCATCCCTCCTCTTGCATTCCCAAATCCATGTTGGGAGGATGAAAATCAGAATGCCAGTCAAGGAAAACAACAGCAAAAAAAAGAAAAACAAAGATGAAGAAATTCAAAGTCTGAAGAGTTGGGCTCTTAAATTTGGGATGACAAAGATCCCCTTGATGGTTAAGCCTACAGAAGAGGCTAAGGTTGAAGAAATGGTGGTGAGGACTGATTTTGTTGAAGAAGAAGAAGAAAGCTCTTGCAGTCCCAACTTGCCCTCTAGAGCAGCAGAATGAAGATTTTGACTTGACAAACTTCATGCTAGAGGAAGAGTTTTATCAAGAGCAAGATTGTCTTCAAACATTGGAGGAAGGAGAAGCTGCTCCAAATCCAAAAGAAGACGAGCACATTCTAGCTATGGAGGAGAAAAGTGCAGATCCAAGGGCTTTGAGCACAAAGCAGGCTACAGGAGAACCTTCAGTTCTTCTTTCTACTTCATCTCTCTCAAGTTCTAGTACTGAAGAGGAGTTTGATCTCTCAAACTCAATATTGGAGAGTGAAGGAAACCATGGTGGTCAAGTTGCAGATCAAGAGGACACCATGGAGGAAGTTGAACACGAGCAGCAGGACAGCAATGAGGCAGTTTACCTGTCAGATTTGGAGGACTGTTTTGATGGAGAAGAGCCGGTTGAGTTTTCACCATTCTCTCTTTCATCATCCACATTCCAAACACCAGAGCCTGCTGTCATGAAGGAGAGCTTTCATTTGCAGCAGCCTGCATCTTATAGCAGCTCTTTGGAATCAAAATTGGAAGATTCTAATCTTCCCTGTTCTTCATTGGAGGAAGAGAAAGGACAGAAGGATTCCACCATTTCTTCCACATCATCCATTCAGGAGGGTCTACAAGAAGACTCCATTTTTGGAGTTGAAAATCAGAGCTATGGGCATATCAAATGGATCAGACCTTGCCCAATCAGGTATTTGGCTTCATTGGAGCCAAAGGAGAAGCCACAACCAGTCATGCTCACTTCTGGGCATGAGGATGAGCTACAAAGTACCAAGGATCAGCTGCCATACCTCTTCAATCCAAATGCAGAGCAACTAAAAGAGGTATTGGATTTGTTTTCAGTTGATACCTTGATGATTTGGATAGAAGACCAGCTTCTTGTTGATTTTCCATCCATCCAAACAGCCATGATCAGTGCCAAATCAATTGCATGGCTGCCAATTTTGAAGAAAGGAAGCTATTTCTCACAACCAGTTGCAGGGTTTGTTTAGCTTGCCTTTGCTTCCAGTTAGAGTAGAGTAGCTAGGTTTGCTTTCAGCAGAAGAAGTGCTTGTGCACACTCTGCATGTTCCATTTGGGGCATGTATGATTTTCAGTTCTGTACATAGTTTTTGGTGTTGCTGGTTTTGCTCTTGCACTGTTCTTTTCAGTGGTTTTTGGTGAGAACAACTCCATGTCCAGTGGGATTCAAGTGGCTCAGAGGGGAGGTTTTCAAAGTTTAGATCAGTTTTCAGGCTTGCTTATGACTCCATGCCCAATGGATTGCTTCAGGCAACTGGTCTTTTCATCTAGCAGGCAGATGACCCCGCTGAGTCGCCAAAACTGTTATCCAAAATTCACCCCCCAGGGTAATTTTGATAACATGCATCAGAATATTCAAGTCCCAGGCAAATTGATTGATTCAGAGCAAACATCATGTTTCTGAGGTTCTCTCAGATATTTTTCTAACTCCCCTGGCCGAAGAAGGAGGGAGCAAGCTCTGAGAAAATGTGAAAAAGTTGCAGAAAGGCAAGTAGGTTGATCCAGAAAAAATCGTGAAAATTGGCTAAGTCCTGCTCAAGGTCGCCTTTGGGACGTGTGGGACAGAAAGACGCGGATCGGCCAAAAAGCCTCCAGGCGGCCCGCTAAGCATTTGGGACAAGTGGGACAGAAGTACGCGGCGGGCGCGAGAAGCCGATCCGGCCGAAAGAGGAAGAAAAATCGACTAACTGCTGAGCGGGACAGTTCGGGACAAGAGTACGCGAAGGACCCGAACCGGCCGGTTCGGCCGAAATGGGAACAAATGGTCCGAAAGCAAATGGGACATTTGGGCCGCGAGTACGCGAACCGGCCGAACCGGGTGAAAAAGGTCAAGGCAGTCCGAAAGCACAGGGACATTTGGGACAAAAAGACGCGAACCGGCCGGTTCGGCCGAAATCAACATAAGGAGCACTGGGACAAAGGGACGCGCGGGACGCGGATCGCCGAAGGAGCCGAAAGCCAATCAAGCAGCGCCACGTGTCATCGGCCGAATCGGGACAAGGAAGCCCATTTCGGGCGGATCGGAGGTTTATGTCCCAAACGGTTTGGGACATCCGGGACAAAAAGACGCGAAGGGCGCGAAAGAGCCGGCAGGGCCGAGGACCAATCAACGCATGACACGTGTCACAAGGGGAAAGGTCCAAAAAGTCAAAGGGGCGAGTTTTCGAGCACTGATCCGAACCAATGAAATAGCGCCACGTGTCCCAGCAGGGGCCCACAAGGAAATTTCAAAAGAAATCCCACCGAAAGGCAGAGGAGAGAGAATCACGTGACCAATCAATGCGTGCCACGTGTCATCCAGGTGGCGAAGCGCGGGAAATATTTCAAAATCCGTTTTGGTCTGTTCCGTGCCCTAAATCTTCAGATCGCCATATCTTTTGATCCAGAGCTCGGATTTGCACGTTCTTTATATCAACGGAAAGCTTGTGAAATGCTCTACATGATTCTGGGATCAATCTCGAGTTTTGGTGCAGTCTGGAGAGAGAAAATTGAGAAACGGCTCTGACGCGTGAAGCGATGTTTCAACAACCTGTTTTAATGCTAATGGGTCGCATTCTTCTTCAGCACGGCCAGAAGTGACATTTCAGCGGCCAAATTAATGCAAATGGGTCGCATTCTCCTCCAAATCGGTCAAAGATGGCAGGGTATGGGTTGGTAAGGTATCCCATGCCGTTTTAATGCATTGGCATTCAATGAGGAATGGGCTTGCACGTTTTCCTACATTTCTGTCCCCTGGGCTCGACCCATGCAATGTAAAAAGCCAGATTTGGCTCAAAAAAAAAAATTTGTTCATTCTTTCTGCTCTGCCCTCCCTTCTTTTCTTCTCTAGGGTTGAAAATGGAGTTCGAGCCTCCTCCCTTGCTATGTAATGGCGTTTTTACCTCTTATTAATGGAATGATGTTCTGTGCAAACTTCTGGAGCAACAAAACGTGTTTTGTGATGCATCTGTCCATCCTTGCTCGTTTTTGCTTGTTCTCTTCTTGCCTCTCTTCATTGCAGGTATTTGTGCATGTTTGAATGTTCATTGCAGGTCTGGAGCTGTGTTCATGGAGTTTTGGGACATTTTCTGTGTGAAATCTATCCTTGGGCCTGTGATGCATCTGTCCATCCTTCCCATTGCTCACCTCTCTTTGTCCCATGGCAGTTTTGATAGATGTTCAACATTCTCCTTCTCTGGTGTATCACCGTTTTAGTGTAGGCTTTTGCTGTTTTTCCCTTCTCTTTCTCTCTCTCTGTCTCCTTGGCATGGTTAGATTAGGATTAGATTAGCTTGCCTGCACTGGAATAGCTTGTGGCAGGTAGTTTAGGAGCAGGAACCAGCCTTCTCTGGAGATTCCTCTCTCATTTTCACAAGTCCCACACTTGGAGAGAGGTTTCCATGTTGTGCAATCACACTGGATGCCTGAGTGATCAACCTAGAAGCCTGATCTGCATCCAGGGGTGATCCATTGAGTGTTGCAACTTGAGATCTCTTTTGGAACCAATGAGAGGATTGATCATCAATTATTTCAATAGAATAGAAATGTTATTCTGAGTAGGAGTGCAGAGAGAACCTAAATATTCCCAAAAAAATCAAAGTGTTTTCAGCCAATGAACATTATCAAAAGACGTAAAGTCAAAATGGAATTATTCAATTTTGTATCAATTTACCAACAAACCTATTTAAAAATAAAGTTCCTTTTCCTGAGGTTTAGGTGTGGATTTTCACATAATATGTTTGAGGAGTTAGTATTAGGGGCGAGAGGTAGATCATTTAACAAAGGAATTTTTGGAGGATGAAACAAAATTATGAATATCAATCTGCACTGGACTATCTTTTCAAATTTGTAATGGGATTGTCAATGGCATTTAAAGTACTCCAACTCAACAATTTAATCACGTATGGTTTTCTCAACTTACTAAATGGTCAACTGAAAACCACATTAAGGTCAGAGACGTATTTGGCACTATCGGGGAAAACATCCTTGAGGTGATGTACGTACCCAAAATTTTAGGGTACTACACCGCCAGGAACATTGTTTACAAGTGCCCCAATGATGATACAGGTCTCCTCAAAAGGTGTTCAAGGATTCTGACTAAGTTATCCAAGTATGTCTTAACATCCTGATGCCCCGCTTAGCCCCTGCGTGCTTTGTTTTCTCTTTGAGGATATCTGTTTTCTTTAAAGTTTTGGTCTTCAGTTATTTTTGAAACTGCAGTGCCCTACCTAGGCAACAATCTCTGATTTGTAGGTTCGTCCAGTGCTCAGGGCGGCAGTCCTTCACGCATTTTCTAGAATGTTCTTTTTAATATGAATCACGTAAACATTTCAATTTTACTTCAATTTTTTCACAATTTGGCTTGCATTTCATGATTCTGGTTCCCTGGAATAGTGTTTTGGCATTGTTTATGGTTCCAAGAGTTTAATTTGGTTTTTACCTTTGGGTAAATGGAAATTTATAAATAGTTGGCTTGATGCATGTTGCTCAAGCAAATGGCCCCTCAAATTTGCCTCTGAATTTCTCATTTCAATAGATTAGTCTTTTCATTTTTGAGAATTCTCAGTTTTATCCTTCATTGCATGCCTAGTTAGTGTTGTTTTTCTGTTAGGAAGCCACATATCCACTCTTGTGCAAATGTTGTTGATTTTTCATACAATCCATTGGAGGTAGAATAGTTTATTCTTAGTAGGAAGCCATTAAAGTTGCAGGTTTTGGCATTCTTCAAATAAGATAGTTTCAGGTTCTGTAATGACGTTTGCATGTTGCATGAAATCTTATCAATAAATCCTGCTAGGAATTTTTCCACATAAGCCAAGCTCTGTACTCTTGCGCTATCCCTCTCCTACTCACATTGTATTCAGTCTACATCCTAAGCTGCCTCTGTCCCAAAATCTACTTCTGGTTGATGCTAGCATTACATGGACTTTTATGGATCCACGTGAGCACGAAGGAAAGAAGGAGATCACACTGAGGGGACAAAGCCACACACCATCGGATTCGCCACTGTTCTACAAAATCCAGGTTCAAGCTTTCAAAGTTCTAGTTAAAACATATCAAATAAAGTAGTCAATCATTTCATTTTTAGTTAATTTCACTTTC
Organism: Taxus chinensis; assembly: GCA_019776745.2. Taxonomy (NCBI): domain Eukaryota; kingdom Viridiplantae; phylum Streptophyta; class Pinopsida; order Cupressales; family Taxaceae; genus Taxus; species Taxus chinensis. The sequence goes on along the minus strand of JAHRHJ020002575.1, from coordinate 140,234 downwards.
GATATTGCCAGGGAAGCTGTGGGGATTGATAGTTTCTGAGAAACTATGATTCACTCCTCACTTTTGAGGTAGGATCGAGAGTCTTCCAAATAGATTAGATCAGTTATTTTAGTTATTTAGAATAGATTTACAAACTGCACAGGAAAGTAGCTATACTCAGTTGCTTTGTTTGTTTTAATTTGTTATTAGTTTAGTTGTCAATTTTAGATATATTAAATAATTTCTCTTTTAACTTCTATTTAAAAATTTCATCAGGAAAACACTAAAATAAAGAAGTTATATATATTCATAGACATATCTTACGTAGTTAAATTTGCTTCTGTCATTAGTTAGATTTATATTGATTTCTTTTGTATGACAATCACAGGACCTAGGGAGCCCAGAGAATACGTATTTGAGCCAATCGTGCCCCAACCCAATCTTGTGGACAGCAATAACTGACATAGATCAAAATCTCAGAATCCAAGTCTTCTGAACAACAACAGACTTACAACAGATTAGCTCACAGTTAAGAGGGTTAAACATAGAAGACGACCAAGCACACACGTTTTGGTCAAATAAGCCAAACTACAGATTACCCTAGATAAATATCCACATGACTGTAAAAGGGCTTGAAAGAGAGCAAACGTTTGGTTGTGATCCTTTGGTCCCACAGCTAGACGTAGGAGACACTCTCACAGACATAGATACTAGCTTAAGAATTCAGGTTGCAAGAACGCCTGTGAGATACTCTGAGAAAATCACACAACTGATTAATTCTAAATATAGAAGCTGAGAAAGGCATACGACTACTGGATACTAGGGATTAGGGACTGATTCCGCACATGACCATAGCAGGTCCACAACAACCACGAATTTATGGTTGTGACCCACAAATCCCACAACCCAATGAGTCTACAGGTCAATCTAATGTTGACGCTGGTTTACACACATTAATATTTAGATCCACTCCACTTCCACCTATCATCATTGACACAGTTATCCTTGTTAGATATAGCAGTTAAAAAAGCTAAGAATTTTAAGACCAGGCCACAAAATCACCCATAGAGTCAACTATATCCATCGTCCACCCTACGACCTTATCTAGAGACATACACAAAACTATCCCAGGTCATTTTCCACGTATCCACAACCCATAGATCCGAATCACGCCAGAGCTCGATATTGATTGGAGCCTTCGAGCAGTCATCCTCCCCGATCGATCTATCACACCAGTTTCAGGTTAGGAGGGCCTTCTTTGCCTTAGATTCAAATTTCCATTAGTGTGCGTCGAAGACATAAGATTACCTAACTAGCTTGTCTACATCCCACCCGTATATTCCATCCCCACTGGCTATCTCGGCACGACCTCAAGAGGTTGGGTGTGAGGAAGAGTTACTTGCAGATTCCCATGCTCGCTTGTCACTTTTCCATCGTACAGTTTCCTATCTGTCAGATGCCATGGCAAAAATTTATCTTGAAGGAATACTAACATAAATGGGGTTACCATAAATGTATTTACAATGAATATGCACGTGGTCATTTTTATGGGACCACCATGATGTTAATACTTGAAACACTCACCGCATCAGGGTGACCTGTCCTATACACATATGACTGATAAACACCTTTTCCTCAAAAAATAGTAGTAGTCGAGTATGTTCATCAAGACTAGTAAGCAAATGATCTCAAAAATATTCCATAAGATGATGGAGGCCACTTTGTCAGTGAATGTAGGTGTCAGAGGAAGGAGAAGATTCTAATGAGAGAGGCAATTTGGTGAGGGCTAAAAAATTGAGGCACACAAATGTGACCTTCCTCCAATGACGGAGAACACCTTTTCCTTAGATTGAAGTACCTAGTAGTGAATATGCTTCCCAAGATTAGTACAAATCTGCTAGAATCTTTCACTAAGGTCATAATGTAATGACAGTAGTCTCAGAGACCTTTCCAATGTACTATAAACTAGCGATCTGTGAAACAACTTGAAGCTCTTGAAACCTTTCCACACAAATAAGTACTTGGAAAGAGACAATTTAATGATGTATTTTGATGTAACTTTATCAAGAAATAACAAAACGTTTGGTACAGGGTTGTCAAGTAAGATGGGCCTAAATGCTTTCTACATGCCAATAACTATCTCATATTGAGCATGGGTGGTACTTTTGACCATGTTAATTTTAGTGGATGTGGACGAAGATGGTGTGTCAAGGAAGGAACAAACGATCTCATAAGGGATTAAGTAGAACCCTAGTGCCTGGATCTGTTCGTCTTAATGGAAATAAGAAGGGCGCATTGGAATTTTTGTGGTGATTTGGCACACATAACTAGAAAGAAACATACATATCAAAGGAAACACACCATCATAATGGGAAAGAAAAAAACCACATGTGGGGGTGGAGATCTAAATCACCCATGACATAGCCAATGGGGGACAGATCTATGGACATTGGTCACTAGGTGAATACTTGCTTTGTCTTCGTCATGTTACCCACATACGAGTCAGTACCAAATGAAGTTTCTTTACAAATCCATTGACCGATTCAATAAGAGGATAAGACCCCTTTCTCAAATTCTTGTGAAAGAAAGGTGTCTAGAATAGTGTCTTGGCATATGACCTGAGAAAAGGAATGACTACATGTTTGCTTATCGTCAATAGAGTATTAGTATGGATACTTTTGTGGTGAATAACCATCTAAGAGGTAACTCATGTGATGATTAACTGCTATCGAAGAGATTCATTTCTATTTTGGCATAGGATCCATGCTAATGGATCAAAATTGATTCATGCTCCTAATTTCCCATTTTTCTACTTGTACGGCTAATTCTGGAGGAAGAGTGAATTACAAGAATCATACTAGGGTGGGCAACTATGTTTGGTGTGTAGGCTGTATGCTCTCTAGATGTTGCATTTGTATCTTCACTTGGGTAGGGGCATGCTCCACATGCACCATTTTTTCTATGAGTTATTTCTTGGTTTAACTACCTTATGAGAATTTCAACACCATCACTGAGCTACTATGGTGCATCTATATTTGGGTAAAGTTGATCTAGATGGATATCCTTCGACACATGGATCGATTCATTATCAGATATGTTTCTTAGGCTATGGTATGAACCACATGGGTATTTCAGGTATTCTTTAAATGATTGGTAGAACACGGGAAGAAGGTGTGATTCAAAGATTGAGGGATCTTATTATGGGTCATTGTGAAGCTTTTATGGATGCTAGTGGTAGTCATGGGTGGTATATGATGGATATATGGGTGATGGCTTAGGTTGAGTGGAATCATACTTGAGGGATTCATTACAACTTCGTTATGGGGGGTAGGTTGTTCATCATCTTATAAGGTACTATTCTGGTGAAATAGAAAAGAGAAATATGTTATATTCACAATCATATTCATCAGCTAAGGTCTTCATGCTAGATGGTGAGAAGATGAAGGTAGATAACTTGGGGCTCACATTTAGAAAAATGTATGGTGTATGAGGTCTAGGAGATTTGATCTTCATTTTCCAGGGGTTGGGTTATCAGTCTTAGGGTTTAGTTTGTGGAAGATGTCAAGATAAATCCAATTTGATGGGTCAGGTCAGTCAGGCTAAGCTAGATAACCTATGATCCATACTTAATGAGAAGTGATAGCATTGTAAAATCCAGGGTCTATCAAATCATCCTTTTGTTTCTCAATTGACTTAGATGATAGCTAGGGCTACTGGGTCTAGGTCAATGTTGGGCCATGAGCTCAACATTCCTATGGAAGTTATGGCAATAGTTGTCCATATCTTTGAAATTTGGTATCTCGAATGTCTACCCTTGTGATAGATCTTGGAATTTTCGAATAGTGACATCTACATCTTCCTCTCAAGCAGGAAGTAGAAGGCTTCTTCAAAAGTAAGGCTCTGATTGGTATGGTGGCACATGACTAGTCCATATATAGCATGATATATGATACTATATATCTCCAGTGAAAATCGATGTAGATAGAAACTGGCTAACTCCTATAAAATGTACATATGAAGCTTTAATGTCAGCCAAAAGTATATTTATGTCTCACACTTCTATGGATCAGAGAGCCAATAGTAGATTAGCAATGCTACTTGAAAGTCTATTGGTAAATTGACATCTACACGAAGCGGTACTTCTATTTTATCCTCCATGGAGTAACAACAGACCATTAACACAGGTGAGAGTGAGACTCTCCTTGTGTTGACTGTAGATACTTCAGAAATGCATGAAATTGTTAGTAGGCGACTGGAATTCCAGTATACAATTACTCATAATTATATCCATTGATAAAAAAAGAGAGCTAGAAGTTGATTCTAGGATTTATCCACGGGTGAAGTGGAATATGTCGAAGCAAAAAGGTTTCTCTATGGGTATAGGAGTGGTACTAGGAATGGTAAGTTGGTGTCTTTAGAAAAGTGGAATTGCTAAGATCTCATCCATGGAAGGAACATGATTTCCTTGGGAAGAAACTAGATAATGTCATTATCAAATAGCGTGGACATTGTGGACGAGTTACTATCAAATAGTTTAAGGTATCTCCATCTTGGTTGGAAGATGTGGAATGACTCTAGGGAATGGCTTCTTGAAGATATGTCAAGGATTTGTTAGAGGATGAATTCAGGCTATCCAAGACTTTGAGAATAACAAAAGCACTAAAATAAGTAGGAGTTACATTCTTAGGAATAAAAAAGTAGTTAGTAGAAATCTGAATTTTGACACGATTATGGAGTTAAGAAAGATATGTGTTACTTATACCACGCAGGCATGGGTCACTCAGGATTGAAACTAGTATGTGGTTTTTTAGGTGGAAGGGTAATGGCACCAGCCTTAACAAGATTTTACAAAACAGAAGAATAAGATTATCCTATGGAAGTGTACTTTCGTTGTTCTCATCTGAACTAGAAAGCTTGGACATGAGAGAGATTAGAAGGTGGTTTGGCTGGGTTTGATTGATTTGGGGGGTCAGCTTTGAGAACTAAAACATTAGCATACCCTTTGGTATTTGAATAGTTGTTTTGGTTTTTCAAATATGAAGAAGTATCATTTGATTTGAATGCGATGTTCTTGTTACGAAGTTGAATCTTATTTTCTTTGATAGCACAAAATTTCCAACTTCTGTGACATGGTGAATGCCTTGTCAAAAGTGAGAAAGGTTTGCACCTACATGGTTGGTGAGATATGTCTAGCACAAGCCCGAGTAAATAGATCTATAAGCTCAGTCTGAGGTAGTTGGAATGTGAGGTAATTAATTAAACTATGCCAATGAGTAACAAATTCAGTGATAGACTCATTGTCATACTATTGTGTGGAATAGAGATCAGTCATGGTAACCTTGTTAACAATGTCTATGGAGAAGTGATCTAGGAAGGCTTAGGCTACTTGATCAGACAAGTAAATGGAGTGTCTTGGTAGTCCACTGTACCAGTCCAATGTCGTTCTTGTCAGGGACATTGGGAAAGTCCTCAAAAGTAAAGCACCATCGTGGGCAATAAGATAACACCCATATTTAAAGGACCGCAAGTGTTGTTGCGGATATTATTTGCTATTGAAGGGGTTAAATTTTGGCATTTTCCAATGTACGGGGTATGGTCAAATAGGAATGAATGGGTGAATAATCTCATTACAAATTTCATCATAGGTGAGGGAACTGTGTGAGCTAGAAACTGATGCTTCTAATGTTTGCATCTTTTCCATCATCAACTTGATGAGGTCATTAGTAGGTTTTGATGGAGGGACACCTCTTGTGGAAAAAGGGGGTGGATATTGAACCTGATAGGGAGGTTAAGAATAATCAATCAACATAGAAAGAACATATCCAGAATGGGTGACATACGAGATAGGGGGTTGTTGATAATATTTGTATGTAGGTGGGATGGTCATCATGACTCTTATAGTAATTAGGGGTAGTGTTTATGGGATGGAGAGGATGAGATTATAGAATTGAGTAGGTGTCACTGAAACCATAGGAGGTTGTGTTGTAATGGGTATTTGTTAGATAATGGGTGTAGACTGTGCTATGGTCTGAGTGGTCAATGAGGGGACAAAAGATACAACAAGTGCTACTGAAATTGTAGATGCAGCAGTCATGGTGGGTATGGGTCCTAGCTACAAAACTACCGAGGGTGAAGCAGGTGAGGTTAACACTACATTATTAGGGGCTAGGGAAGGAGAGATGGATATAGGCATGTCGTATATCAACTGATCTAGGGGAGTCTTGAGTGGAAGAGTGGGAAAGGTAGAACTGTAAGGCCGGGGGATTCTGATCAAGGATTTGTGTAAACTCTTCATCGCCTACAGAAATGGTGGTAGGTAAGGTTGGATCCATGGGTGACAGGACGGAATATAGTGAGGGAATAGGTGGGAGTGGTTGACGACTAGCGTGGAGTATGAGGGCATTAGTCTGGTTGCAAGTCAACACCATGTGAACAAGTGCTGACCTAGTAAGACTATATTCTGTAGATGACATAAAAAATAGTAAAAACAAGAGAATAATGGGGTCTGGGAGGTTAAATATGGTCAATGTCTAGAATTTTGATAAATCAAACACATGTAACCAACGATAGTCAAGATTAACTAGTGACTGGTTGAGGGTAAAACCGATGACAATCAAGCTGACTGGTGATGGTTGAGGGGAAAATGATGACAGTTGCTAAAACCGATACCGGTCACTGTGGAAGAAAACCAATCTCAAAGAATGTTGGATGTGTACTTGTGAAAACTGTGTATGACAATAGGTATCAATATGGGAGAAATATGATGATGCCCTGAGGGCTAGAAACAGAACAACAAGATTGATGAAGGCTATTCCAAATAAAGTGACTAGAAAGCCAGAAGCCGACAATGGTTAGGGTTTAATCGATGATGGTCAGATGTGAACCGACGATGGTCACTGGACCGACGTCGGTGACTATGAAATTAGAAAGAATTGAAGAAAATGAGCTTTGTGAATTAAATTAAGTGAAGAATCAAACTTAGAAACCTGAGAATGAGGATAAGGTTCCTTGAAACACTCAGATAAAGTAAGAATACTCCAACTACAATGACAGAGTGTGCAAGGAAGAAGAAAAAATGGAGATTCATAGTCTCACACCTCACAACACAAGTCATGAAAAACGCTAAGAAAAAGCACAATCCTAATAGTGATTTTCTTATGTTTGTTTAGCTTATCTATTTAGGACTGACTTTGTGTATTTAGAACAAAAAATTTGGTTAGGAAGGCATCCTATGAAGAAGGATATCTAAAAGGAGAGATTTTACATATGTTATGGTGGGGGCATGCCGTCCTCTGAGATAATGACTCGATAGAGGCAACGAGATGGGGAGTACTTGCCAACTAGATCATGTGATCACTGGACTCAATGTTCCCGGGTAAGATGTTGTTAAAGAAAGATGTGTATATTTTGATTTTGGGAAATTTTGGTAAGACACAGAGAAAGAAAAAACAAATGTGATTTCTATGATTCTTTATCTCAACCATTAGTTGGGTATGACTTCCAGCATATAGACTTTTCCCATTTTTAATGTGAGCTAATAATGCAACAAAATTAGAATGCAATGCAAGTGTTTTAAACCCAAATCGAAGTGTTATATTTGATGTAGAGCAAGAGATGAATAGGAAGAGGGATGCTCTTTCACTAATTTAATGCAAAAGAAAGGAAGATGTGTTCTTTTTAAATGCACCAAAAATATGATTGTTTTTAGAAAATATCTCTGAAGAAGGAGAATGATTCTCAAAGAATAAAATTTATGTGAAAGTCATTTTTCAAAGGGAAACAAACACAAAAATTTCACTCTAGGAATGAATAAATGCAAAAGAACCCTCTGATGGGTCCCACCAGGTGTGCCAAAATATTTTCACCGAATTTCTTTCGACATGTCTTTAAGAATGGACGAAACAGATAAGCGTAAGGGACAAGGAGGAATACCTGTTAAATGTTGGTTGAGTTTCCTACACCTGGTTGTTGCACATGTTCTAATTCTCTGATCCAAGCTCGAATGTGAGATATTCCTTTTGGCTAGGAGGAACTACCTGTAATAGAAAACAAGACCAAAAAAGGATAGTTAAATGATATATGACAGTGACTACCTAGCATATGCTAGTTCTAGGAAGTGTGATACTCCTAGATGGTTGTCAATCCACTATTTAAAACAAATTAATGCATGATGTAATATGAAGTAAAATTTCCTACTGTAGTTGATATGATTTAGGTATCTCATTCAAGTACAATAAGCAAATCCAATCTACTCACAGGCTAGGATATAGTTGGATCCGAGAGATGAGGTGTCTGTCAAGGGTACTGCCGAATAGGTCAGGGTCTAATTCTAGGTTATTTAGGTCAACTGATTAGGGTGATTGATAACCCCGAGGTTTTTGTCATGGTCAAGTGTTCCTTAACATGTAAAGATATGATGTTGGCTCATGGTATGACCGATGTCAGTTTAGGTAGAACCAATGATGGTTGTGGTTAACCAGATGTTGGTATGGTCAAGGTACAAGAAAAAATAGATAAATGGTAGGGGTTTAGATTTCTGAGGTTTCCCATAGAAATGAAAGGTTGGGAGAGATGAAAATGTCTGTGGAGATCTCAGGAGGTATTAACAAATGGATATTAGGTCAGAATGGTATACAACAGGTTGGATAGGTGATAGGGTGAAGGGATTTGTAGGATTTCAAGCATGAGAAACAAGTATGGATGATGAAGCATGCTAAGTGTAAACCTAATGAAAAAACATAATAAAGATTTAATCTGACTGTTGAAATAAACAAGCCTGGTAGATCTAAGGTACTTAATGTGATTAATAGATCTGATGTTGAGCTGGATGGAGGTGGTTGATCGGATGAATAATGAATAGTGGTTGTGATAAGACAAAAGTGCTTTCCTAGAATGCGTGACATGAATGCAATACTTGTAGATCATCCTTGGTGATGGCTCTAGGGTGTCTGGATATGTGAAAGGATGTTGGTTTTGCTTGCATGCAACTATGATCTTGTTCTCTTGCTCTCAGAATGTGCCAACCCAAAAATGAGGTTTTTTGGGTAGAATGGTAATGGTAACCGATGACTGGCGTCGGTTAGGGTTGAACGACATCAGTTAAGGTGGGATTCCCTAGGTTTACTAAAATGGGTAGATCTTTCTAATTTCTTTTGGCCCAATTCGTTTATTCTTGTATATTAGAATGGAAAATTCCCTTCTAATGAGCGGGAATGTGGTTAGAGGTGATTTTAGGGTTAGACCAAATATTAGCTCATTAAGGCAAGTAAGACTTAGTTATTTTTGGTTATGGAAACAAGCCAAGAATAGTTCTAGGGTTAGGTTACTTGATGAGGTGTCTAGGTGAGGTGGTGGGGTAGAAATTAAGGTAATTAGATATTAAATATTGTGAGGATGTATATTAATTTAATTTAATTAATTAAAATTATTAAATTAATGGTTATGGGGTGGAAGGGGCCATGGTTGGATGAGTATGGTTGAGCTGGTATTTAGAAAAGGGACCAAGGGGAGTGTGACATAAGTTTTGGTGTCTACAGCTGCGACAAAAGATTATTGCAAGGAGAAAGGTCTAGTTTTATTGTCCATCCCTTACTGTTTTCTAAATTTTATACACCACTAGATATGGTGTGATCCTACTTTAAAAATGTTGTTCTATTTTGTAAAAATTTCTATAAAAAATACATATATATTCATTTTGATTGTTGGATGACAGTTTCCTATACTGTGAAAAATGTTCTGTGAACTGGTGTAAACTGTGTTAATATGAAAAAGTAACTATAACTTCCCTTTTTCATATACACCCAGGAAAGGTCATGATTTCTAATGTGCTAGTTTTTGTGCACTTGTATTTGTTCTAAACTGAGGACCCAAGTTAGATTCTATAATTTTTTTCTAATGGTATATTGTTTTGTTCCTATACTATATAGTCCTATACTGAAGCTATGAGATGTTGTATGGGTTGAATAATTCATCCAATGTATGCTCCTCTTCTGTAGGGTATATGTAACATCACGAATTGGATGCAACCCAAATGAGAGGACCTAAAATTGATCTGAAATTGATACCATGTAGGGGGAGGTAATGTGCATGGTAGGAACTAAGGCACATGCAAACAAAGTGGCTAGAAATTTGTGTTAGTACAATAAAAAAAATTGCGCAAATAGAAGACAATCTGCAATCTAACAAATAAGAAGACAATGTAGAATACAAGAAGTGGTTTTCAAACATGGTACATCGCTCACAATTTCATAAGAAAATTTGGGCCAAAGCATCCAAAATCATACAAACAATGAACAAGTAATACATAGGGAATGTTGGTATCCAAATTGATTCTCCCTTGGAAACTGAGCAACATCACATATTTAGTAAGACACTGAGAGACAACCATATCTTATTATGAGTCGTTTTGTAGCTGGGGAGAGGATTTTTCTGACTCTTTGTCACTCAAGCATCAGAGAAATGGATAACACCTTCATTAAGGATTTGATCTATCCTCACTACTTTAGGTCTTGCCTTTCAACTAGGGTGAGAGGACCCATTTTGTAACCTCTATTGGTGAAGGAGAATGAAGATATCCTTCTTTGCACAAATTTGAAAGGATACCTTGAGAAAATATGATCAATGCACCCACAATTTAACTCTTACGAGTTGTCACTTCTAAAGAATGGTGATATTTCCTAAACAAGGCTAAGGTTACTAAAGACATTATGGAATCTTGATTGCTTCTGCATATTTTGGTAGTAGAATTTATACATTTGTGGATACACAGGGAAAACAGGGGTAGTTCAGGATGGATTCATTGTTTTTGAATAATTTTGGTGGGAGATTAAGTAGGATAAAGTTGATTATACCATATCTTTGAGAGACTTCACAACAATTGGAAAGCTAAATGACAAAAAAGCTTCGAAATAGCTAAAATATTCCTTCAACTAGAAGGTGTGCATCAATGGAGGCCCAGATTTACACAGTTTCACACAATCTCCAAGAATTTAACACAAAGACTTGAGCTAAATACTCAATAAAACATCAAATACCTCTGGTTCTTCACACCTAAGATACACTCAAAGGATTACAAACAATCTTTATCAACAAATGATAGTGAAGTAATTTTTCATTGTTTATCTCATCACACAGATGAAGGATCTTCTTGAAATAAAATTACAAATTCCACTAAACTGTCATAGGGATGAGATCCTGTGTGATTCAGAGGGACTTTAACACAAGATTGCAATAGGAATAAGAAAAACTACTTGTAGACATTCTGAAATAAAGAAGACACAAATTGATCCAAGATTGACACAGATTAATTTAAAATTGATTAGATTCATCAGCAGGGGAAAGTTTCTTTGAACATTCTCAGAGCTTGTTCAATGGTTGTACACTCGCAACCAACTTGACGTGATTGAAATCTAAAAGACAGGAAATTAACAGGTTTCTCATATTGGTCTCTTAATAATTGGGCTCTCTCAAATTTTCTCTTAAGAATTCAACCCCTGACCTTTTGCAAGAGTATTCTCATTGAATTTATACATTTCACTTGCTCACTCATCCCAAATTTTCCCCCAAAAAAGAAGAATATTCAAGGGACCTTTGCATGTTACCAATTTGCCTCAGAAAGTGACATTTAACAAATTCACATCTAAAAGCTTCCAGTGGACCAATTATGAACTGATCACATTTCTCAGACCCTCAATAATGACTAGGATATCATGCCACAACTTTTTGGCATTCCTTCTAATCATTTTGATTCTGTCATGCAATAAATCCCCGTTTTAATTATTTTCTGGAGGCTCTGTACAGATGGATCTGACAGGTAATCCTTTTCACCCTCGAGGCAACACCTTTTTCATCCTTTGTCACCTACAACCTCCATCATTTCATCCTTTTCCTTCTCTTTCCTCTGCAACTTTGTCCCGCATTCAGCTTCTCTGGTAATTCATGTTTTTGCAAGTGCCCAAGCAATTCCAACTTCAAAATATCAACCTTAACAATCCTTGGACTCACAAATTAAGTTCTAAATCCATTCAATTGGCACTTTGCAGATAAAAATGACAAGGAATTTTATCAAAAAATGATGAAAAACAATGCGTATTCGCATCTCTAGGAGTCTTGGAGAAAAAATGGTGGAAAAAAAGATGCAATGCACAACAACCATTGATTTTTCCCCTTCTCAACTTTAGATTAGAGTCATCCACAGTGTTTCCTTGGTGTAACCATAAAGGTGAAGTACAAAGGAAGTTTCCAAACAAGCGCGGGCCTTCCACATGCCCTGGGCCCAAGAAAAATGCTTTTGGCCTTTGAAAAAGTCTCAGTATAAAAGGAGCCAGTGGAATCCTCCACATGTCTCATTGGCACACTTTGAGATGGTCCCCAAAAGTGGAGACCCCAAACAAGCACGGGCTCACCACGTGTTTGACTCCGGAAGAGTTTGTTGAAAAAGTTGAAGGACCAATGGAAGGCGCCTTGTGTCTAGGGTTTGAGACAGTTTTCCTTGGCCGTTGAAAATCCAAGCAAGGGCAGAGTGAGTGGAAGCTCCAAGTGTCCTCCTGGTGACTTCTTCAAAATAAAATTTAGGGGCTGGGTCCCAAATATACATGGTTCCCTCCACATGTCCCAGGCCTTTAGAAAAGTTACTTGAAAATCTTAAGTATAGAGAGGAGCCAACGAAGCCTCCACATGTCTCCCTAGCGCAATTTTGAGATGGTCCCCAAAAGCAGAGACCCCAAACAAGTGTGGGCTCACCATGTGTCCCCTTGGCACAACTGCTAAGGTGGGACCCTGAGGTAGATCCTCAAATGAGCATGCATCCCTCCATGTGTCCATGGTCCACTAAAGCTGCACCGGCCGCATGAAAAAAATGTCTAAGTCTGGGAAAGGCAGTGGAAACCTCCACGTGTCTCCCCGGCACAACTCCAAGGTCAAACCAAAAGGAAAATTTTTAGATGAGCGATGACCCTCCACATGGACAAGCTTTGAGTTGAAACGGGCCTTAGAGTTTTCAAAGTGCCCTACCAAGTTGCATCCAACTAGAAAGGGCCATGTTTCCACAGATGCTGAGATATAAATTTGATGGGAAGAAAACACACCCGTCAAACTGTAAAATGTAGGAAAATCACCATTTGTGCACCTAGAAATGAATATTTCTTTAAGGACAGAGAATTTAGAAATGATATAAGGCCCAAATGTGATCCACCAATTTGCATCCAATCAGAAAGACCACGTTTCCATAGATATTTGGGACAAAAATTGACAGGGAAAACAAAACCTGACTGTGGAAAATGGAAGGAAGGAAAAAACCCAAGTTTTCACCCAAGTTATGAATTCCTTCACATGGATAGAGGAATGGAAAAAAAATTCTGGACTTAAAGTGATCCTTGACTAAAGGAAAGGACTAATCATGGGAACCAAATGAAGGAAAAAGCATTTCATGCATCAATACAAGGAGATAGAAAACATGACAGAGCCCACAAACTGAAGAATTTCAAGGACAAATGGGGTGAGATCAAATTGAGCACCAACATCGGCTCCGACTTAGGGATGGGCACTCCCTGTGAGTGCCACAAGAACAAATAGCAGACCAAGTGCCAAAAATAAACCATTGGGTGATGGAGTCAAAGAACAAGCTTGCAGAGAAGAACAATAATAACCAACTCCCCCAAGGATGAACTGAGAAACCAAAAAAATGGACCAAGGACTAGGAACAAAAAAATAGAAAACATGAAAGTAGAAAGAAACCAGAAGACTATACACTATACAATGGAGTATACCTTGATTCTGAGAAATCAATCAAGGAAATGTTTCAAATTCCTTCCATTAACAGGAAATTCAAGCAATTCCCCATCTAAGTCTTTTAAGAAGAAGGTATGTTCACCAATTCGAATGTCAATTGAATAAGGGCCCATCCACAATGCATCAAACTTTCCATGTTTTCCCTTATCCTCGTGCCTACTGTCCCACAATAGCACAAGATATCCCACACTGAAATCTCTTGGATTCACTTTCTTATCAAACAAATTCTTCAATTTTTCTCTAAATTTCACATGCCTCTGATGGGATGCCCTTCTTTCTTCATCTAACTCAACAATCTGATTTATGTGAGCATCATAGGGACTAACCTCTTGATCTTCCAGTTGTTGAAGAAATTGAAAAGAAGACAATTACATATGTAGGGGCAGTAGAGCTTGAGTTCCATACACCAACTCAAATGGATTTTTCCAGTAGCTCGTTTAACAGTGATTCAATCAGCCCAAATAAAAATTTCAACTGCTCACCCCACTTCCTTTTGTTCAACTCCAAATTTCTTCTAATTATCTTCAACAGATTTTTATTGTTGGACTCTACTTGTCCATTTCCTTGGGGATTATAGTTAGAAGCATATGTCAAATTGATCCCATATTCATGGCACATGGCCACCAAAGGTTTATCCTCAAAATCTCATGGCATTATCAGCAACTATTTTGGTAGGTACCCCAAATCTACAAATGATATGATTCAGGAAAAAATCCATGACAATTTGGTGAGTTGCCTTCTTGGTGGGGATTACCTCCACCCACTTGGTGAAGTAATATGTGGCCACTAGTATCCACTTATGGCCTACACTTGAAGGATCATAAATTTCCCCAATGAAATCCATTCCCTGTTTCCTAAATGGGGCTTCAACCGATACAGGATGCAAAGGAAGGGAGCCTGAAGCTTTCAGTCTTCCAAAAAAATGTTGGCAACTTTCACATCTTCTTACCAACAGAGTTGTATCCTTGAAAAGAGTTGGCCACCAATAACAAGCCCTTAAGATTTTATGAGTTGTGACTCTTCTAGCAAAATTTCCCCCACAAAATCCTCCATGGAGATCAGTAATTATTTTAGGGGCTTCATCTTCAGCAATGCATCTTAAGAGAACTCCCTTAGGGTTCTTCCAAGCTAACCCAAAATCAGTAATGACATATTTTTGGGAAGCTAACTTAAGTGCTCTTTTATGATTCTTTCTCAAATGTTCAGGGCATTGTAGATGTTTGAGATAAAAAATGATGTCCTTGTACCATTCATAATTTCTCAAATTTTTCAAGGACATTCATCCTTTCTTCTTCAACTTCATTTACCTCAATTATCTACAGATTGCTCTCTGCCATAATTTTTTCCAGGCCCAAACCTCTGACCAATTTTTTTGTTTGGATATCCATATCATACTCTTGCAATTTTTTTACCCATCGACATATTTTTCTTGAAACCTCCATTTTTGATAGGATATCTTTCACCATGGTGTGGGGAACATAATCAATGACCTTGGAACTCATAATATATGGCCTGAAGACCTTTGTTTGCTTTTACCAAAGAAAATGCATATTTCTCCATGATAGTATATTTTAGCTCAGCTCCCTATAATGCCTTATTGAAAAAGGTAATTGGTCTTTCAGCTCCCTCATCATCCTTCTATAACAATACAGATGCAATAATACTTTCTGAAGAAAAATAAAACATTTGGAAAGACTTCTTATAATCTAGAGCTGCTGAAATAGGGGCATTCTTTAATGCTTCTTTGATCCCATCAAAATCTTGAATATCTACCTCTTCCCATTTGATACTTTGGTCTTCTTTCAACATGCTAGTGATTGGGATAGTTAGTTCAGCAAAGTTGGAGATAAATCTCCTAATAAAATTAATCTATCCAAAAAAGGATTGAATTCCCTTCTTGGTTCTTGGAATAAGGACTTTACTACCCTTTCAAGATCAATCATGACCCCTTCCTTTGACATAATGTGTCCAAGTAGCTTTGTTTTCTAAACTCCAAAATGGCACTTCTTGGGATTAAGTGAAATACCATACTCCCTACATCTTAACAACATTTTTTCTAAGTGTTGCAGGTGGTCACTCCTTTTTCTAGATAAAATAGTCACATCATCTTGATATACAACAATGAAATCATTAATATAGCTAGAGAAAGATACATCCATTACTCTTTGCAAAGTGGCTCTAGCATTCATTAGACCAAAAGGAATTCTGACATATACATATGTTCCCCAAGGAGTGGTAAAGGTAGTCTTGATTCACTCTGATTCCTTCACAACTACCTGATTATATCCAGAAAAACCATCCAAGGTGGATAATAGCTCCGAACCAGTAACCAATTGTAACCTATTGTCCATATTTGGCAGAGGGTAGTTATCTTTCATTAATGCTCTATTCAAGTTTCTAAAGTCCACACACAACCTTATATCTTCATTCTTCTTTCTGACAATGTACTAAGTTTGCAACCCATGATGAGTACCTTTTGCGTTGTATGATTCCTCCATCCCTCAAATTTTTTAGTTCATCTTGCATCTTCAGGGAAAGGTGTCGATAGATTGGCCTCTGTTTCTTCCTAAACGGTTTGGTAGAATCTTCTAAGGGAATTTTGTGCTAGAAAAGATCCTCTATGTATGCGTTCAATTTAGAATAAGACCATGATAAATAGTCCTGACATTTCTTCAACAATTGGACATATGACATATTTTCTTCCTTGCTCAGATTGCTACCTAATAAGATCTTATGTGGTTTATCCTTAGTAACTAGTTTGTGCTCTTCAAAATCCCTTGAGGCTAACATGTGTCTATTGATAATGCAATTATCATTATCAAAGTTTTATTCCAGTGCTACTAAACCTCTGGGAATAGTATTAGTCTTCAACTGAATGATTTATTTTCTGAATAGAGTCTCCTTCCCATCAGCTTCACAAACCATTGGCTCCCAATCTATATGATGATCAGAATGTGCATAAACCTTTACACCTTGGTGTCATATTCAAAAATTTTCTAGTGTTTAACATTGTCAGGAACATATGGCCTAGTCAATACCTCAACATTATACTCAATAAGAAGAATTATTGGGGTCCTCAATGAGATGTAGCATATTCTTTTCACCATACAACTTGGCAAGGCTTCCCTCAATAGGTATAGTGGTAAAAGACATATCCATTTGCACACTACCACCCACACCAGCAACCCACTTTCTTGATAACAACATTCCCCATTTGGCAGGTAAATCAACAATAACAACATCTAATTTTAAGTTCTTTCCTGGGTAAGCTGTAAGTTGCACTATTAGACCCTTGACACATCCAACCACTGGCATCTCTCTGGAATCCATGGCAGTGCACTTCCCATAAGCGGTTGTCACTTTGATATCTAATTCATTCATGACCTTAAGAGGCATAACATTACATGATGCTCCAGAATCAAACATATAATTGTGTAAAAACCTATCCTTAATAATCAGAGTGGTGAAAAATGGATTTACATTCAGCTGGAACTCAACTAAAGATGTTCCCAAATATACTTCAAGTGGCTCATCTAGTTCTTCCTGCACTTGGGGTTTTCTCAACTCTGAAATGGTAGCGGGAGTCTCAACATTGTTTATATTTCTGCCTTAGGTATTCTTTTCTTCTTTTAATCCCAAATACTCAAAGGCCCTTTTCTTTTTCTCAGGAATCCTAAGCAGCTCAAAAATTGGAACAGAAATCTTGATCTTACTCAAGACTTGGGCAATGTCATAAGGAACATATTTGGGCAAGGAAGCATTTGGAGGAAGACTGAGATACCCATTTGACAGTAAAGGATTTTTCATGGTCTGAGCATGGGCAGGGATATCAGTTTTGTTTGGGAAAACAAGGCCTTTCCTAGATGTATCTTTCTTAGGAGTTTCTTTTGAGATATTGGTGAGAACTGGAGATTTTGGTTTGGCCTAAGGCCCCGCCCCTTTGACAACTTTACTCCTAGTGTTATACTCTTTTTCATAGCCAAATACAACATTCATTAACAACTGCCTATCCTCCTCAGAATGGATTCATCTATCAGCCCTTAAGTATTCAAAATCATTACTAGGCAATTCAAAAGCTTGTACCATATCTATTTCAAAAGTATGAGAGGGAGGAAGGGGTAATACCCAGTGGATACAATCCCAGAAATATGTAGTAATTATGGCACTGATTAATTCAATCAAAGTTACTCCTTGATGTGAGATTATAGAACACCCCACCATGCACACATCATCATCAGTGTCATCATCAGCCTCCTCAACTTATTTGTCTTCATCAAATGGGGAATTTGGTAAGAAACATCTATCACACCACTCAATTTCATTGGCTTCTTCCACAACAACAACTCTTGTAATTAAAGGATCAGACACCATTCTATTCTCACGGGCTTAGGGCTATCTATTTCCTGACCCTATGGGTCCTTTGCCTCTATCATCAGATCTCTGATCACCCTTGGGATGATTGGAAAATATTTCTTGACCTTGTATCCTGTGCTGACCCTGGGAACCTTATCCAATCCCCCTCTCTTCCCTGGCCAATTTGTAGGATACTTCCTTATCAACTCTAGCCAGAGTTTGTAAAACCTCCTCTAGATCCATAGCTTTACTTGATTGAGGCTTCTCTGCATTGATCAGCTTGATGCCCTCTCTCTTAGGAGGTTTTCCAATTTCCTTGATGTTATTCTCAATCTGCAAAGCCATGGTGAATGCTTGCCTCAATGTTCCTAGGTTCTTGTCTCTTAAATAAAAGGTATCTTTCTTATCAAAAGCATCATATTATTTTATTAAACAATAAACATCACTTGGCATTAGGATCACAGGAATCCTATTTAGGGTCTTATTGAAACTTGTATTGAAGTCATGAATAGACTCATTAGGATTCTTTTTTATATTTTCAAATTCTGATAAAGAAATCTAGGGTCTGTTTTATCTCCATATTGCAATCTAAAAGCATTCTTCATCTATGTCCATGAATTAATGGAATTGTTTGGAAAAGAAAACAAGGTGTATATTGCATGTGTATATTGAAAATATAATGACATAATGGATATCTGACTGGCACAGTAAGCAAAGTGTACATGTGGATATAAGAAAACAATAGTAATGTGAAACAAAGATATGCATATGTAGTGTATGAATGAGATGGAATAATATACAAGGTGAATTTTATAAGATCGGCATGCCCCCTGAGAAGATGTGGATGAATATGTATGAGATGAGGTTTAATTATAAAATACCCATCGACAGTCAATAATGAACCATAAAACAAGAGTGCGTCATTAGGAAATGGTTTGAATTGTGTGCATTAGATATATAGAACATGAAGCATAGAGCATAAAGAGTATGAATGTGGTGAGTAATGTGAGGTTCATTTCATATTTAGACCCTCAATAGTTGAGTATGAACTGTAGAACTAGAGTGTGTCATTGGGTAATGGTTTGAACTATGTGCTAGATAGATATATCAAGGAAGCATAGATCGTATATTATAGAAGAGGATAGTATGATGTGTGAGAAGACATACTAGAATGTCATATCATGAAGTGTGGAGCATGAAATGTGCAGTTTTTGAAGCTCATGGATATAGTATGCCATAAAAATTCAAGTTTGAACCTTAGCACAAGAGTGCATCATAGGGTAATGATGATACAAGTTATGTAAAATAAATGAGAAAGACCAGATGTGAAACATGTAGCATAAAAGTAGAAATTCTAGATAACTAATAATTCTAATAGTGAGAAGTAAGCATAATGCCCCCCAAGTGTATGAAATATGGAGATCTAGTCGATGTTGTTAAAGGGATCAATGTATGGTGTAGTTTTCTTGAAAAAAATGATTATTTGTTGAAGTGGAGGTTGTGAAGGGATCATTAACAGTGGAATTCAAAATAAGCTTGCTACATTTTGTTAGTCTTTCTTAGTGATTGGTTGTGTATTTTTGATTGATGATTTCATAGAAGACTTGAGAGGAGGAGGTGTTGTATTGATTTTTAGACTCTAGAGGAGGTTGCTTAGAATTTTGTGATGTGGTAGAAGACTTAGTAGGAGGAGGTGATGGAGAATATACCTTTAGAGGTAATTTATTATTTGGAGTGGGTTGTATAGGTAGTGCTTGAGTGATGAAAGAAGGAACATTAGAAGTGATGGCATGATGTTCATTAGAAATAGAGGAATCAGATTTAGGAACCTAACGGGATGTAGTAATTGGAGATTAACCTGTAGTATCATTTTTTGTAGCAAATTAAATAAGAACATAATGCTTAAGGTGGGAAAGTTTTCATTTTATAGCATAGAAATCATTGTCAATATGTCCATTGATTTGATGATAATTGCAATATATATGAACTTGATATTATACAAGCTTATAAAGAGGATATAAATGAGTAGATGGTAAGTTGATCAATTAATGAGTAAGGAGATGAGGGATAATATCATATTTCTTAGTATTGAGATAAAACTTGAAAGGTGATGGTAATGGTAAGAATTAAGGTTCACTGATATGAGCACATGTAGAAGACATAGAATAAGGATGAGGAATAGAAGAAGTAGCATGGTCTTGTGAAGCTCCCTTGAGATGTTGAATTTCATCTTTAATAGATGTGATTGTGGTTTCCATAACTTGAAATTTATCTTGGAATAAATAACATAAAGAGAAAATTGATTTGCAAATAGATTGATGAGGTGTGATGTCTTAGTCACTAGGATCATTAGAGAGACTATCAAAGAGGGAGATTATTTGTGAAGGTAGCATATTAAGAGGGAGGTAGATGGAGTGTAAATTTTTTTGGAGGTATTATTTTCAATGTGGGTTTATTTGAATTAATTGATATAAGGTAACTTGAGGAGTGTTATAATCCATGAAGGAATATTAGATAGAATGAACAAATTGAAGATCCTAGAGTATTCGAAAGACAAGTTCACCAAATGATTTAACAAATATGGAATTTCTATAAAACCCTAATATTGCATAGTCACATATGATAAATGAATAATAAAGAATAGATATGACAAGAGAAATGAGAAAATGGAAATTAAAACCGTAAATGAAATATAGGGAATAGAATACTTGGCTAATTTTTCACTAAATCCTGAAGTGTTTAAGACTAGAAAATTGATAAACATGAGGAGGAAATTGTCGCAACTATATTTAGAAAATTGTGGAAATCTCGGAATAAGTTGGACCATGGAATTTAAACTGGGGCGAGGGTGCTTATGTGTCAGAGACCTATGATAGGTGATTGTGAATGCACAAATACTCAGAATATAGTTTTTCTTGTGTCATTAGGTGGTCTCTAACCTTTTCTTTTGGTCATTTGTATGTCATACTGTCTGCAGAATTCACCTGTAATCTGAAAAATAAATGATCTCCTTCAAAAAACCAAAACACATGAAATACTAAAAAAGAAAGATGTAAATCGGGAGTCATATTGACCTTGGAAATCACCTGATAGAGTGAACTTATGACCAACAGCTACACTACATCTCATAATCCATGTAGTTCTTATGCATGTGTGTAGAAATCGTGCCCTAGGAAGCTCTTGCGTAAGATTCACTTAACTAATGAGAAATGGATGAATGTAGAAATGTAGAAATGTAGATAGATGTGTGGATGACAAAATGAACTTCCCCTCTTATGCATGTATGAAGAAAATAAATTCCCTTTTCCCTTGAATGAGTGATAGATGGATACCTTAATGCTCTTAGAATACAATTAGATGCAACCTTAGGTGATGATAGCAGATACCTAGAGCTTGGTCCTATATTATCATCACATGTATTTATATTTATATGATTCCCTTGTTTTAATTTTCCAATTAACATTTAAAAGGTCCACCCATAAGTAAACAAGATTCCCAAAAGATAAAAGAGGCCCAAAAGAGTCGAGTAAGATATAAAGAGGTTTGGGACACCCAGTGTTATGATCCACATGTTTTTATTTCACTAATTCCTCAAGATTGTGATGTAATGGTTCATTAAATTTTGTATCAGAGTGACCACTCATGTTTGAATCCCACTCGATTGGTTACTCTGTGTAACCGAGGCCCATGGGGGACCTAAACATCAATGAATTGGGACTCGTATGTATGGGAGTCTGGGCACAAAACCAGTTCGAGGTCGGGCTCTATGGAAGCATGGTGGGATGTTATGATCCTCATGTGTAGATTTCAATAATGCCTTGATGTTTTGGTGTAACATTTCATTACACCTAGAAGGATGTGGGCACAAGGCTTCTAGTGTCTAGAGTTAATAAATATAAAGCAATGAAGATTATATTTGGTTGTGGGGTGTGCAAGACAAAAGAGTAAACAAGAAAGATAGAAAAGAGGCCAAAGATAGATGTTAATTACTAGTTTTCTCTCTTATGAATCATATGAATAGTGGTATGTGGTTAGGACCTACAAATGTACCCAAGTGTGTGATTTCATGTCTACACCTAGATGTAGTTTAGAAGGATTAAATTAAGGCTTTAATTACACCATATTAAGATCATAATATACTTTTACTTTATGTTGCATAAGAAATCATTTATAATTCTTGCATAATGAAACATAATTTTTTATCTTAATTTGAATCTTTATATATCTAATAAGTGCATTTATATTTTCTTCAAATTTCCAAAAAACTACATAAAAGATGTAGGAAATATATTTTAAACCTTGAGATAGTGATATCCAACATCACAAATAGCTAAGCTATTTCAATAGTCCTAATAAAATTTTCCATAAATGACTTGAAACATAGTATTCATGACTCTATATTACCCAATTGGACTGGATTCCCATTTTTCCATTTAAAATGGAAATAATGGTGTAAATAATTTTACTATTCTAGTAAGTTCACTTTGTAGAATTTTATGAAGGCTTGGTGGTCCCATCACTTAAGAAATTTACTTTTCATATGCTTTATGTTTTAGGAAAATTTGGATTTTTCTAGAGACTTAGAGGGACAAGTGAATATAGTTTTCTATATATTTGTTTAATTTATTTAATCCATAACCTATTTAACAACATTCAACACATGCAATACCATATTGCTCCAACATCTACTTAAACATGCGTAGATATTTGAATATTTGTAAATTTTGGGTACCTCTTATATTCAGCATCAACATGGTTTGATCAATAATAATCCTCTCTAAGAAAACTTGAGCAAGTATGAAACTTTAAAATTTTCAAAAATTAAAAGTTTTTAACTCAATTTATTTAAGATTGTTACTAGTGTTAAGTACATTGAAATTATATTTGAACCACAATACCAAAGTGGAAATATGAGTAAGACTTAGATTATAATATCTAATAATTAATAACTTTGATATAAAATATAGGGAATCAATCAAGATGATTTCAATGTTACTAATAGGATATGTAATCAATTTTTTCATTATTATTCAAATACATTTCCCTAATTAAAATGTTATACTATGAAACTACATGTTTGAGATTTTTTTTTTTCTAAGATATTTATTAAAGAAAAATGTATAATTATAATTTCATCTTCATCAAATCTCTTTGGTAGGGTTGATATATCTTATATGTTACGGATCCATTTGTTTTACCTTATAAATAAGAGTAATCGTGGTGCTTATAATGTATTACCAAACTTGGCAAAATTTATCAAGGTATATCTAATCAAAAGGGAATTTACCTGATCCACTATATCAGTATCATGTATCTTAATAACGAATATTAAAAGGCTATAAATATTGTATGTTCCTTCATCTATACTATAAATTTTTGTATGACCATCATGGATCAAATTTCAAGATTTTATCTTGCATTAAAGAAGGTATTTCCATAACAATATGCAAATTCCTCATTTAAAAAATTATAATCTTAAGGTTCCTCAAAGCCTTCACTATTTAGATTGTACTTAGATTTGAGTTAGATGTATTGAGATTAATAAAATACACAAAATTTATGTTGTTTCTATTAAATAGATCTAAAATTATGTGAATTCCCATTACAAAAAATTTGAATTTTTTCATCTAGGGAACCATATCAAAGGAAATCCATAACATTGATAATAGGAAGACTAAAAACAGATAATTAGGTGTTATTCAAGAGATTATCTTATATTTTATTCTTTTTGTAAATACATATAATAATAATAATAATAATAATAATAATAATAATAAATAATACTCTATAATAACACAAAAAAATGAAACTCTAAAACTAATTATTTGAGAAGAGTTTTATTGATTAAATATGCCACTGTAATGTTGGGATTCATATTGCTTTCCCACTTCAAAACCAAAAAATGATGAAAATATAATTCCACAAAATGCCGAATTGATACCGCCCTTCCACATGACCAAATATGCTATCTTCTCCACTTCTATCGCCAACAACTGTTTTCCTAACATAGTTGGGTGACTACTAGGTAAAATTTACCATTAACAGTGGAGGACAATGTTGTAATCCGAATCCAAATAGAAGGGTTCCAACTTCTATATCTCACTTTGATAATGTCGATAAATAATCCAAAGTCATTTACGTGAAATTAAAATTAGTAAAAATAATTTCTTCTCTAAGAATAGTATTTTTGTGAGTTCATCCATTAAATTTTCAAGGAGTCAGAAGAGAATGAAGTACAGGAAATTTTTAAAGCCCTCAACACATGATGACATTTAGATGAAGTTTATATACATTTTCGTTAAAGAGCAATTTTACCCGTTAAATATGAATTATAAATCTTCATCATGGAATGCTTGGATGGTATATATATGACCATTGAACTTGAAATCTTCATGTTCCGTAACAATTCAGGTTTGATCATTATTTTTGGGATTTATCATATTATGATATGACTTAATAATTATTACACCCTTAATATTATGTCATATATTGGGATATGTATATTTATCATGTAACATCTTAGATGATATATTAACGATGTCATATCACATTTATTTATAATTTTATGTGTTTATTATTCCTAATTCTATGTGGTTTACATAGCATAAGGGTATACATAGGAGGTAGTAACCCAGGATAGATTGTCATCATATTAAACACTTTAGTCTTATTGTATAGTTAATAGGTTTCCCCCGTCAAAACAAATTGGATAAGATAAAAAAAGGCTTAGTTTTATGGGGACCAAAAAAACCCCATATAAAAAGAATCCAGTTCAAACAAAAATCATCAGGTAAGAGCCATCTCCGGAGGTTAAATCGAAAATATTTAATGACAGACCTGCAACAAAATATATCTAGAGTACTATAAATTCTGCATATTAACCAGTTTCATTTTTTGATAAAAACCCACAAAGAGGAGAAACCAATTTAGAAATGAATAAATATGATTAGACAAAAATCCTACCATTAGGCACGTGGGCTCTAGTGGGCGGCCCACCATCCTTCCTGCTAGCTACTTTTATGATCACATGCTTTGGTATGTTTTTCTCCTTTTCCTCAGAATGAGTGTTTACGGGATCCTTTATTGTATACCTCCTCATTATCTTTAATACGGTTGTTCACCGAAATCCATGTCAGATCCCTCGTTAGTCTCAGATTCATAAAAATTAATTTAAGAACTACTAAGTATGATTTTTTCATGTTGGGATTTCTATCCTCCTTGGCCACTTGATTTTGTAAAATAGAGATCCTTTGTTCCTACATAACGAAATATGTTTGAATACCCTCAATTATTTTGTTCTATACCTCAATCTTGTGATTGGAACTCCTTCAATTCATGTATGATATTATTATTAACAGTAAGGATAGTGTCAGAAGTCAATTCAACACATAGCATTCTAGCCTCTTAATCCAAAAAATCCTATTCCCTTTTACCATAAGGTAATCTCCCACATTCTAAACCCCCTTTTTCATATTTCACAGGGCATATATTATCCCCTCAGTAGGGTCTTCCCTCTATCCTTTTCCTCATATGATTGACTGGTCGAAGAAAGGGTTTCATGATCTGAATTGGGTTCACTTTTGTTTCCCATAATGTGACCTGGAATAATGGGCTAGCTTATTTCAGAATAATAGAAGAATCATGCCTTGATGGAGAGGGTTATCAATTTTCTATGTTTTTATAAGTCCTCAATAGTGGAAAGTAGAGACCTATAGAGGAGGAAGGCCAATATCGTGGTCTAAGGTCAATTATTTCATGACCATAAGAAAGGCATCAACCCATCATTCAAGGAGGAAGGTTTGGCAGTGATACCATCATCATAAGCCACAATGTTTTCTCCCTTAGCTTAAAAAAATGTGGAAATTTCATGTTTTTTGTAGTTTTTATCCTTATAGATTTTAAGCCCATCCATTTTCAGACCTTTTATCTCAGCTTTGACACCCCCAAAGACCCTAATTTGAACCCCTCTAAAATTAAATCCCCCATCAATCCAAGTGTTTCCAAAATCCATACAAAGTGCAAGGTCATTACCTTGAAGGCATCAAATGTACCCGGTGAATCCCCCTTTTTGCAGTAGTTTCCACAAAGCATTATCATTTTTCATGTGAAGGAAGGTAGTAGGTTTGGTGCAGACCCTGTCACCTCCCATGGATCTTTTGATCTTACCATCTTCAAACATGTAGTACCAGTCACCAATCTCAAAAAACTTAAGTAAATGCCAAATGAAATGAATCATAGCCTTTTTCAAAAAGAGAAAGGTATTTTAAAAATCCCAAGCATGAGAGTCTTGTTCGTCATCATTACACAACCTCCTAATATGTGTCATCATTAATCAAATTATTAATAGATCTCCAATGAATACATGTCCCTGGCCACGTCATTAAATATTCCATGTCATTACCTTGGTTTTCCAGGGCATTCATGGGTTTATTTCCATCTCTATAAGTGTGTTATATGTCCGCTTTGCCAAATGATTTTAAGATTCCATGAGATTCCTTGATAATTTTAATGAGCTTCCACCCACACTTACTCTGATCATTTAGATCATTAATCACACATAAGGAATCACCTTTTATGATGATGGATTTTAATCTCAGATATCTGTACATCATGACACCCGAGAGCATTGCCTTAGCTTCTGCATAGTTATTGATATGATTACCAATGGTACCCACATAGGAACTGATGCATCTACCCATGTGATTGCGAATGATGCCCCCTTCTCCCACAATGTTTTCCTTCAATTTGGTTGAGCCATCAAATTTGATCTTGAATATTTTATTGGGGGTATTTGACCATTTGACATTTTGGGTAACCCTCTTATTTTTAGGACTATTAGGGATGATATCCATGCTCCTAAGGATTCCTTTTTCGCAATTTGGGTAATTTATAGCCTGTTTGAGCTTTAAAATCCTAACATTGTCTTTAAGGTACTGTCTCACCTTTTTAATCACCTTCTCCAACTTGGAATCCTTATTCCTGAAAATCATGTTATTTCATTCCAGCTATATCCCCCATAACATGTGAGGGAGAGATATTTTCCAAATTTCCTTAACCAGAACATTCTAAAAATTAAAACTCCAGTGATTAGGTAGAAGGGCCACATCCCTAAGAAGGACCATATGCACCATAAATACTCCAAGGACATCACAAAAGACTTTAAAATAAAAGGGACACTCAAGGAAGAGGTGCTTAATAGACTCTTCATTACATTTTGTAGAGGCCACATCTGTTGATGATGATCATTCCTCTTTTTCTAATCCTATCCATAGTAAGAATCTTACCTTTAACAACTTCCTAAAAGAAAATACTTATTTTTGGAATTCTTATTCCATACCTTCCTCAAGAGGTTATTGGGTAAAATGTGTTCAAAATTTAACAAATAACCAAACTTAACACCATAATCCCCCGTTTCCATGGTTCTCCAGATCAGCTCATCATGAGCTCTATCATGGGGAGTATGGTAATCCTTAAGTCTCCTATTTAAGTCTTGAAAGGGCTGAATATCCCCAAAGAAGTGAGGAGGGGGAAGAGGGGGATCCAATTCCTCTCTTCATCCCAGTAATTATAAACTAATTATCCTTGTTCATGAATGAAAAAATGCCAAAGATCACTCCATGGTTCAACCGATTTCAGGGCTCCGTCCACTATCCATGGGTCCTCCCTGAATTTTATTTTAGATCTATCTCCAATATTCCACTTCCCTTTATCAAAAAATTTCAGGTTTAGCAGAGGTTATTCTATAAAATAGAACCTTTAGGAAGCTCAATATCAAATAATAGAGCCAAAGTTCCACCAAAGGGCCACAAATATTTTGTTTTCAAGATTTTGACCCAGGTTACTTCCTCTCTGGGCAATCTCCAACACACATTGGTTATAAATACTTGATTCATGATTTTAATGTTTTTAATCCAAAACCATCCCTATCCTTTGGTTGAGTGACTTTATCCCAAGTAACTAAAGCGATTCTATTCTTTTCCTTTGATCCAGTCCATAAAAACCATTTCTGTATGCCCCCTCAAATTGGTTAAGTAATTTTAATTTCATATTTTAGATATCATATATATGTTTTTTTTGGGTGTTATATTTTCATCTGATATTCAAATATATCTATGAATTTCATTACAAGTGGTATTAGAGCTTTGATTTGGTCCAAAATTAGTTTGAAACCCTAATTTTAAGGATCCACCTATATCTCACAAACTATTGTAAATTTTTATTCATTTTTATTGGATTCGATACATAATTATATGAAGTTATCCTCTAAATTTCAGCTTATTTTGGTCTATTTGTTAGATTATAAATTCATTTTAGTTTTTTCACAAATATGCTTCCTAGGCCACACTTTTTGGAATTTCTTCACAAAAAAATATTTTTGGAAAGCTATTTAAATTTAATTTTTTGTTTGTTCTACATGTTTTTTCTATATATCCTACATCATCCAAAAAAAATAGCTAACCTTAATCACCATTGAAACAAGATTAACTAGAGGTCAATATTATTGGCAAATAGTTTTTTGAAAGGGACTATACCCTTGAGAACAAAAGAAGGCCTAAGAGCCGGAATAAGAGTGAGAATCAGAGAGAATGGATCAAGATCCGAGTGTTACAATGAAGCTCGAAGTAGCCCAGAAACAGCTACTCAAACGAGACAAAACAACAAAATTACTGCAAAAAAGCAGTAAAGAGACCGCAAAAAAACAGCAAAAAAACAAACAGAAGCAGCAGAAGCAACCAATACTACTTCTTGGTAGCTTTGTCGATGCTGGTCTTGACTCTCTTCCAGGCGTGAAACATACCCAAAGTTGTCATGTGGGCAGCATCAGTTTTATCAAGCTCCTCAATGGTTCTTTTGCTCTCTTTTTCGTTGCCCCAAAGTGTAGCCGGGACACCGCTGAGGTTGGAAACACTTTTGGCATGACCCTCAATGAACTCCTCAATTGCCCTAAAGGTGGAAATGTTGTAATCATGTCTAGTTTTGGCCATCCCTAAGCGGGAGTCTAAGGAGGTCAGCTTCTTATAAATGTCCTCAATCTGACTGCTATCAATGTTCCCCTCCCCCTCCATGCTTTTCTTGCCTTTCTGTTTAGCCAGGTTCTTGACCTCATCCTTCAACAGTTTCATCTCAGCCTCTAAGGCCTCCAACCTCTTTGAAGAGCTATCCAACTGCACTTCCCGGGGACTGGCACTGCTGATATTCAGAAGGTCATGTGCAATCTCTAGTTCGAAAGGCTCCTTCTCCACAGCAAGAGCCTCAAGGTTGAGCTTCCTGGAGGCCCTGGTGACCGGTCTTTTAGAGGTAGAGGCGAGGTGGGTGGCGGGAGCAGCAGCAGGGGGAATGGATGGAGAAGCTTGAACAGCCGGCTGGGGGGTGACAGCAGCGGTGACAGGGGCAGCAGGAGAAACAGGGCTGACAGCAGCAGAGCCCATCAAAGGGGTAGCCGGGCTAGGAGAGGAAGGAAGACCAGGGTATTTTAGAAGGCAACATTTATGAATCAACAAAATAAGTCCTTGATGCAAGGGAACCACCCGGGTGTGCTTCTGAAACTTCAAAATGGAGCATTCAAGGGAGTTCAGCAGATAATGGGGAAAGCAAACCAATCGATTCCTACGGAAGTGGTTTAGAAAGATAAGATGTTTAGCAGGGACAGTGACAAACCTACCTTCCAAGGAGATGAATCGAATCATCATGCGAGTAACCTCATCATAGGGTGGAGGAATTGAGCTGACAAGCAGGCCCGCTGTACCAAATGTGAGCTTCTCAGATCCCTCCACAAATCTTCTTTCTTCAGCATCTCTATCAACCCTTTTGTTGAAGAAGCGGTATCCCTCCAAACAAAGACCGGTCGCTTCAGCAATAAGATCTTCATTGACCAATATCTTCTGTCCCCCGTAGTCGACAGTCCGCTCCTTCCATTCCTTAGCAAAACACAGAAATGCTTTGGTCATGTCCCTGCACCTTTTCCATGAAGTTGGTGAAGCCACCTTTGCTGAGAATGTTCCAAAGCTCGATATTTTCCTTCCAGTCGGGGTCCGCGCATGGCTCAATTTGGCAGGGAGGTCCTCCCATCTTCTTTGTGATAGACTGATTACAACAATTTCCCAGATTCCTGTGTGCGTAGAGACCTGTCCGCTTCTTGCTATTGTAAACCGCACAAAACTGGAAACTATAGCCGTTGCTCTTCCCACGAACGGCTGCGTGACTGCTGAACTGAGCCTGCGGGAAGTCGCGTGTGTGAGTAGCTCTCTCTCTGTCAACAATCACATTACAACTTCCATCGGTTTCCGAGGAGCTATGAATCTGGATTTTAACAGCTGTAGTACATCCCGCATGCGCGATTTTCAAATCAACATAACTCCAATTGGAGTTCCCCAAATAATTCTTACTATCATGAATATTTGATATTATTTGCATCATCATATTCATTAAAGCAACACGTGTGAGAGTGTTATTGATGCTGATCTTCATCCAAAGATTATGTCTCATCTCTAGGGATTGCTTGCATATAGAAGTCCGCATGAATGCTGTTGTGGAGCTGATTAGGGATGCTGTTATTATCCCAGATGGTGAAATTAACATTAATGCCATAATTGGCCAGCGCATCCGCCAATTTATTGCCCTCTCTGTAAGTATGCCTGATTCTGATGTTATTGAAAGTATGACTGATGCTTATGGACTCAGAGATAAAATCCTTAATACTCCAACTAGGAGATGAGGACTGATTAAGAAGTTTAATGATATTAAGGGAGTCCCCTTCAACAACTAGGTTCTGAATATTCTTAGCCTGGGCAACTCTCAAGCCCCAGAGAGCAGATAATGCTTCAGCAAAATGATTAGTTTGAACTCCCATTTTTCCAGCATATGCAGCAATCAGATTACCATTATGATCCCGTATTGCTCCTCCTCCTGCCGCTGTCCCAGGGTTTCCCTTAGAGGCCCCATCAAAGTTCAACTTGTACCAATTAGAATCAGGAGGATGCCATTTGATCGAAGATCTATCAATACTATTCCCGGGATTGCTCCAATTTCCAATCTGCCAATTGGATAAGATGTACTCTTCATTCTCAGGATAACTCTTGTTCTTGGGAGGTTTAAATCTGGCAATATCCTCTTTAATACCATTAGAAATTTTGCCAATACTGAGTTTATAGTTTTGCTTCTTATTTCTGAAAATGATATCATTTCTGTCCTTCCAAATCCTCCAGATTAAATGTGGGATAGCCAATTTCCAGATCCTTTTGATAACACAATGTCTGAAGGGTGGGTTCCATTGATTCCATAGCTGATTAAGATTCTTCGGCATCACCCAGAGAGCTTCAAATTTAGAAAGGACAAAGTTCCAAATTCTTTTGGCATAATCACAATGTATGAACAGGTGGCTGATATCCTCAGAGTCATTTTTACAAAGATGGCACCAATTAGGAATTATAAATCCTCTTCTCATCAAATTGTCAGTGGTAAGAATTCTACCTCTGATGGCCAGCCAGAGGAAAAAATTTATTTTGGGAGTTAATTCAGACATCCAAATCTTGTTCCAATTAAAATCAGATTGATTACTATGAAAGAGATTGATATAACCAGATTTGACTGAGTAGTTCCCATCATGGGAATTATTCCAAACCAACTCATCCTTGGATTCCAGCTGACTTAATGGAATAAGATCTAAATGATCTTGAAGGGAGGAAGTAATTTGTTTCAGATCAATTCGCTCCACAGTAAGTTTTTTCCAATTCTTGTTGGTGCCATTTCCTTCAATGTAATCTTTGATTTTAATACCATACTTGCTTATTAGACTGTCCTTAGCCATCCCAAATCTGTCCAAGAGATTGCCACTAAACCAATTATCCTCCCAGAAGTTTATCTCCCTGCCATCCCCCACTTTCCATTTGCTGCCCTGCTTGATGAAGTTTCTGCTCTTGACCAAATTATTCCAAAAAATGGAACCACAGGGGAGGTGCTCATCATGCAGATAGGAGTAAACAACTTGATGATTTAAATATTTTGCTTTAATTAAATCAATCCAGGGTTGTTTCTCAGACAGCATTCTCCAGCCCATTTTAGCAATGAGTGCCTCATTCATTTTCTCAATATTTTTTATGCCCAGCCCTCCCATAAACTTCGGGGTGCAGACCTTATCCCAGGCCACTAAGTGAAATTTGAACTTCTCTTCCATGCCTTGCCATAAATTTTTTTTCTGAATCCTCTCAATTTTATCTCTGAAGGAAGAAGGGATTTTGAAAAGCGACATGATATAGATGGGCAGATTTTGAAGAGTACTTTTAATGAGTAGGCACTTACCAGCACTAGATAAAGTGGCACCTTTCCAACCAGCCATTTTTTTCTGAAATCTCTCCAATAAATCATCCCACACCTTGTAAGAGACTTTCTTAGTGCCGAGAGGGAGGCCTAAGTAGGTGGCTGGAAGTGCACTTATTTTACAGCCCAGAATTTTAGCAATTTTGAGCTGTCTTTCCTCAGGAGTGTTGAAGAAGAATATGGTGCTTTTTTCATAATTAATCTCTTGCCCAGAAGCAGATTCATAAAGCTGTAATAAAGCCTTAATAGCCTTAGCTTCCACAACTGAAGCCAGAAGAAGAAGGATAGTGTCGTCCGCAAACTGTTGATGGGAGACAGCTTGGCTGATGGAAGTGGGTTTAGAGCCATTTAAAAGGCCGTCTTTAACCGCTTTGCCAATTGTTCTACTAAGGCTGTCAGCCAAGAGAATGAAGAGTAAAGGGGAAATGGGGTCACCTTGTCTAAGACCTCTGCTGCTGGTGAAAAAGCCCACAGGCTCCCCATTAACAACCACAGAGAATCTGGCTGTAGATATACAAGACTTAATAATTCTTCTGAATTTTTCCGTGAACCCAAATTTAGCTAAAACTTTGTCAAGGAAGACCCAAGATACCTTGTCAAAAGCTTTATTCATATCAAGCTTAAGGACCATATTTGCCTTTTTATTATTTTCCATGGAATGTATAGTCTCGTGAACCATAATCACTCCGTCTTGTATAATCCTGCCTTTAATAAAGCCACTCTGCTGCCTTGAGATGAGATCATTCATTATGAGCTGAAGTCTAGTAGTAATAATTTTGGTGAAGATTCTATATATGGCATTTACTAGACTGATAGGTCTGAAGTCCTTGAAATCTTTAGCATCCATTTTTTTAGGTGCCAGCACAATGTGAGTGTTATTAAGCTCTTTTAAGAGATTTCCCGTTCTATAGAATTCATTCACCGCTTTGAGAAGATCCTCCGAGCAGATTTCCCAGAACTTCTGAAAAAAATTAATAGAGAACCCATCCGGTCCAGGAGCCTTATCCCCCTCTAGAGAAAAAACAGCTTTTTGCAGCTCTTCAAGCGTGGCTGCTTTAGTGATGCTTCTAAATTTCTGGTCCTCGATTTCATTCTGAGGGATGGCCTCCAACATAAAGGAAATAGCTTCAGAGTTGCTGACATTTCTCTCTTCAAGAAGATTTTTATAGAAGTCAAGCGCTTCTTTCTTAATGCTATTGGGATCTTTTATGATATTCCCGTTGTTTTTAGAAACCTCTAAGATTCTGTTACAGGCTCTGTGCTTCAAAGTGGTCATGTGAAAGAACTTCGTGTTCCTGTCTCCCTCTTTAAGCCAGATAGCTCTAGATTTAAGGCGCCATAAAGATTCCTCTCTGCTGCAGATCGTATGCAACTCTGAAAGAATATTCTTTTCATTTACCTCATCTTCAGCCGATCTCCCCATAGTATCCATTTTTAATTCCAGATCCTGTAGCTTCTGTTTTAACTTTTTTTTATTGTCAAAAACATTTCCAAAAACGCTTTTATTCCAGATTTTGACTTGCTTTTTGACATTTTTGAGTTTTTGAACCAATCTGAACTGAGCAGTGCCTTCACCATTCCATCCCCACCATTCTTTTATCTTGTCATAGATATTGTCATGCTCCATCCACATCTTTTCAAATTTGAATGAGCTTCTTGCGGGTTTAGTCCAATTGAGAAAGTTTAGAGCAATCGGATTGTGATCTGATCCAATTCTGGGTAGGGAAGAAAGATGGAAGTCTTGACTGAGAATCCAGCTTGCTGAGATTAGAGCCCTATCCAATCTCACCTGAATGAACTCTTTTCCCAACCTTCTATTATTCCAAGTATACTTATTTCCATGAAGATCCACATCTAAGAGGTTATGTTCAGCAATAAAATCAGCAAAATCCTCCATTCCATTAGAAAAGGTGGAGGTGCCTCCAAACTTCTCGCCTGGGTTTAGTGGGGAGTTGAAATCCCCCATAATAAGCCAGTTAGCAGAGCAATGTTGGTTTCTAAATATTTTAAGAGCAGCCCAAAGTTTTCTTCTACCACTAGCTGAGTTAGGGGCATAAATGTTAGACAAGATCCATTCACTCTTATTCTCAATAGTGACAAATTTGATTGCAAGATGATTAATATTTTCATTGAGAATCTTACCAGTACATTGTCTTTTATCCCAAAGTGTAGCCAGTCCTCCGGAAGCTCCCTGGGAGTCAACAGCCGCCATTTCAGAGTTATCCCAAAAATTCTTTTTAATAGTATCAAAGGTCTTTGCTTTCATCTTAGTTTCTTGCAGAATCAAAATGCTGGGATTACTGGAATCTCGTAACTCCTTGATGGTTCTTTGCTTGGAGTTTCCATTTAGGCCTCTGATATTCCAAGAAATAATCTTCATTTGGAGTGATTGGTGGTTGGAATTGCTTGCTGGTTCAGCTGACGCTGAACACCATCTGCAATATCCCTCTCCATTTTTTTAGATCTAAGAGTCTTTTTAGAAGGTCTTCCTCTTTTTGAACTTCCTCCAAAGTCAGCTATTCGTCTAGCAGAAGACCTAGTTGTTCTGGAAGTAGAGGTGTCCCAATTGTCTATTTTCTTTTTTTTATCACTATATAGTGATTCTGGGACCATTTCAAAACCTTTCAATCTTTTTTTCTTTTTTGAAATGACCATTGTGAATCCAGAATCTGGATCCTCCATTTCCATGGCAGGCGTAACTTCTCCCTCTTCTCGTTCTTTTTGAGTCCTGCCAGGCGTGTGAACAGTAGCTGATCTGGTACTGCAGCAGACCGGCGAAACCACTGTTATTTTGTTGGGACACGGCAGAAGATCCGCATTACCATTTTCCCTAGAAGAGAATATCTCCAAAGGCTCATTTGGAGTCATACCTTCCTTGTTCCAAGTTTCCTCCCTAATGCATGACTGTATTACTTTCTCGACTGACAGATCGTTATGAAAATGCCCAAAAGGGACTATATTAACCTTCACAGAGCCATCTTGCTCGTTCACTTCCATGGATACCTTAACATAGTCTTCTTTATTAGATGCTTCAATAGGTTTATCCAGGGATGTTTTCACAGATTTCTCCAAGATTTCTTTGTTAGGAGCTTCAGGCAGAGCTATTGTTGTGGCTTTGGGACGCCAGACGAGATGTTTCTTTATTTGAGTTCTAAAACTCCTTTTTTTACCTTTTCTACTTAACTCCAAATCCTTCTGGCTAGGAGCTTTGTCTTCATTCCTGCTATCCGTGCTTGGAACCCTGCTAACCTTGACCAGATCTGAGCCTTTCCCAGGCTGTTCAGCATCCAAAGGAGGGGTCTTCTTCTTGGGACAGTTTTTATCAGAGTGTCCAATGCTATGACATTGTTTACATCTTAATGTTTCGACCTCAATTTTTTGGATCCAAGACCCAAATCTAGATTTCAAGATTATATGCTCCGGAAACTCCTGATCCATAGCTGAGAAAATGTAGAAACGAGCAAAAGCAAGCCTGGATCTGTTTCTTGTGGGTCCATCCAGCCCAATAGGTGCACCTAGGGATTTTGCAATATTTAGCAGTATTTCATCATCCCATAAATGCAATGGTAGTCCTGGTAATCTACACCAGATTGGGATGGTGTTTATATTTTCAGTATTCGGATCAAAACCCGGATACCATTTTTTCAAAAAAAGGCCCATATTACCCAGCCACCAGGGGCCTCCCAGAAGCACCGAATCCAAATCCTCTTGCTGATTAAATTTTGCCAGGAAAAAGCCTTTTGGCATAATGGTAATATTTAGGGCTCCCTTAGGTTTCCATTTTCTCAAAGCCCATTTTCTAATGAAATCAATATTAGGTCTAGAGCCAAGAAACTTACCAGCGAGGGAGAGATTCGCTTTGCTTAAGGCTCTATCAACAAATCCATCTGGGACCCTTAGACAGGTGGCACCCTCTTTGTCCATTTCCCATGTGAACTGATCAGTGATTTTCAGACCCACCTTGAAGTTAGGGCTTTGAAACAGCTTATTCCAGGCCATAGGCGTGGATCCTAGCATTTCCCTATTTTCGTTTATAGCCGTCTGATTGTGGCCTGAGATCTGCTTTTCCTCAGCATACTTTGGCATATTGCGCAGACTTTCCGCGGCCAGAACTGCAGAAACCGCACTGACAGTACCTCCAGCATCTTCAACGTTCGTACTCGTGCCCACAAGCATCTGATTCTGGCTAGAGATCAGCCTTTCCTCAGCATTTTTAACCTTAGTTCGCAGACATTCTGCAGCCAAAACTGCAGAGACCGCATCACCATAGTTTTCTCCATCGCTAGTTACTCCCAAAGGTGGATGTGTGTAAGTTTTATGGTAGGGACATACTCAATTGGATCAACTAAATAAATAATTTATTTTATCTACATCAAAGCTAGTGTGGACCATATGTTACTATGAAAGTTGTATATCTAGGAGCTAAAACATTTACCCGATATTGATAGTTGTGTGCTCAAAACAAGATTGCGAATCTCAATAGCACCTAGTTAATTTTAAAGAGGAGATGGAAATGTAGTATAGTTGTAATGTTTCTAAAGAATTGCTGTAGCTAATTGGAAATTTTTGGGAAAATAGGATTAATTATATTAATTGTTTAAAATCTTGTCTTTACATGTGGATAAAATTACTTATGATAAATTGAATTACCCATTCCTTAAGGGGCTCAAGGATCGTGTCCAATATGAAGTGAAAATGTTTTATTCAACACTTTTTTATGATTATATTACCATGGGACATTGAGTAGGGTAGAAATTCCTTTCTTATGAAAGGCACAAATTTATATATCATATTATTCTAGTATAATTGTTTCCTCGGCCTACCAGATTGATTCTTCAACAAATTGAAGAGAAATGAGACGAATGCTTATATTTCAATTATAGGATGGAGCGTGAGGAAGATTTTTTGAAACTGTTTGGGAGGGAAATTAATGGAAGGGAAATTCCGCCCAGACTAGAGGAAGGAGAAATAGAAGTTTTAGCTATCAGTGAAAGGAAAAAGTTTCGAATCCCAAAGAATCCTAGTCTAGTGTTGTCGAAAATGATGATTCGTCCCTGAAAAAAGAAATGTTTTTTCTTCAAGCATCTAAATATAACTTTGGTTACATTCTTGAAATCCCTGACTAGATTTTGCATTCTACATCAGAAAACTTGAATAAGGCTTTAGTGGGAAAGTTGATGGGGGGGAGGCCTAATATTGATGCAGTTGGACCAAACTGAAATGGTCCCCTAAAGGGCATCTAGAGGTATGTTCTCTTTCAAATGTTTTTTTCCTTTTTTGTTTTAACCTTCAAGAAGATATGCAAAAGTCTCTGGAAGAATGACCCTAGTTTTGGGGAAAGTCAGGCTGGTATTTATGGAAATGGGAACCCTCTTTCAATCTAGAAAAAGAAAATATGAACCAATTCCCAATTTGGATCCACCTTTCAAACCTCCCTCTGGAATTCTAGCATGAGGATATTGTGAAAGGTATAGCTAATATGCTAGGTACCTCTGTTAGTATTGATAATGCCACCAGACAAATGTCCTGCCTTATTTGCATCTATTTTTACATCTACACTATTGCGGATAGAGAAATCTCGAATAGTATTAAACTCAAATCAAAACTTGGAATATGTGATCAAAGGATTGAGATGGAAAGCTCTCCAGCTAAATGATCTAAATGTAATGGATGGGGACATTCCTCTCAGAGTTGTAAGTTTAAAGTTTCTAAAGTGTTTATCCCAATCATAGCTAAGAAGGGTAATGAGGAAAAAGGGAAAGGCATAATGCAGAGTGTGGAGGATCACGGGAAAGATTTTTCTAATTCCATGCTGGAATTTTTCTCTCCTCTTCACATAAAAGAAAATATGGTGGAAGAAATCCCTAGTTCAAAAGGAGCAAAGGAAAAGGATGAGGATGGTTTCACTCTGGTAACCAACAGAAGAAAATCTAAATTTTTGTCAAAGTCAGAATCGAAGGTAAAAGAAAAGAGGAGGAAAATTTGATGGATCTTATGAAAGGTAGGAAGATTTACATTGGAAATTTTAACTTGAAAGAAGGTATTTGCATTGAACCTCTCAAGAATGATCTAATCCCAAAGGCAGTAAAGGAAAAGGAGGTCAATAAGAGCATGGAAATGGTAGAGGACAAAATAGATTTAGATGCATCCAAGGACCAAAATATGGAAATGAATTTCTCCATAGGGATGGAGTTTTTTCCCTCTATAGAGGATCCCTTGAACCCAATAAAGGAGCCTGAGGAGAAGAAAGAAGGCCCTATCTCTAGATTAAAAAACCCCTCCAGGGAAAAATTAATATCTGGAAAAAAATAAAATTGAACCAAAAGGAAGAAAGGGGGATTCTTCTTGTTCAACACCTCTATTGGAGGAAGAGAACCCTATTAATGTCGAAGCTATAGATAGCAAACATGGAAGACTGAATAAATTAGAATCAAGGAAAAAAGAAACCCAAAAGGAGATAGATTCAAAGAAACAAATGTGTTTGGACCAGAAGGTCTTTAGGAAAAATAAACCCAGCCTAAGAAAATGAACTACATATCTTGGAATGGGAGAGGACTGAATAGTCCTGTGAAGTGGAGAATCCTAAAGGATATGATTGAAAGACAGAAAACTGATTTAATTGTTATCCAGGAAACTAAAATGAAAGAAGAATCCTTCCTATCCTCTTGTAAATTATGCTGGAAGAATTATAAAGCCTTTGCAGTGAGCTCGAAAGGATCTTCCAGAGGTTTAGCAGTGGTTTGGAACCCGAATAATTTTGAGGGCACCTTGCTGGTTAAAAGAGATAATCATATGGCTATGCTGATGAAAGATCTAGAAAATGGAAGTATATGGGTTATCTCAAATATTTATGCTCCTACCCATCACGAGGAAAGGAAACAACTTTGGCACCACCTCCTTTCTTTCAATTACTCTATCAAAGGCTTTGGCTGGATTGTTATGGGGGACTTTAATACCCCAAGGACTCCGAGGGGAAAAAAAGGAGGTTCTAAGGAGTTCTCTGTTGGCATGGAGGATTTTAACATGTTTATTTCTTCTTCCCAACTCCATGACATAGATCTAAAAGGTAGCAGCTTTACATGGTCAAATAGAATATCAGGATCTTAACACATTCAAGTCAGATTTGATAGGGCAATGGTTTTAGAGGAATGGTTAAACCAAGACTTGTCCCTTTTTTCACTTCCTTAGATTGGATCCAACCATAACCCCATTCTCCTTCAAATTAAGAATCATTCTCGAAGAAGAACCACCTTCCGTTTTGAGAAGATGTGGCTCCAAAATGAGGATTTGAATGACCTCATCAAAGAGTTGAATTATAGGAAAAATATACCTAAATGTATGCTAAAACAAACCTCGTAGAAATTGAGATAGAGAACTATCAACATAAGAAAGAGATCTTAACCAAATGGTTTCCAAATTTTGTTTCAATGAAGATACAGC
Organism: Taxus chinensis; assembly: GCA_019776745.2. Classification (NCBI taxonomy): domain Eukaryota; kingdom Viridiplantae; phylum Streptophyta; class Pinopsida; order Cupressales; family Taxaceae; genus Taxus; species Taxus chinensis. Next base: position 100,358 of record JAHRHJ020002575.1, on the reverse strand, counting down.
TATATATGACTAAATTGAGGTAAATGTGATCATTTTATATTACTATGATACAATTTTTTAATGTTTCTATCCTAGAAAAGTGATAACTTGGACACTCATTATTAATAGCCTTAACATTGATGACACCGGTTGAACAAAATTGGGAGTAGATATTATAATTTAGATAAGGAGTGATACATTATGGTTAATGGGGCATCAAATTTTAGTAAAAATTCATGTGTAGCTATAAATAAAATACTTGTCAAAATAAAAAAATTATAAGTAGATGACAGAGTATATGTTTACACTTTCTTTCATATTAAATGATAGTTATATAGGGTTGGGACACATATTAGAATTCTCATCATATTTAATGATATTTGTGTGTATGTTGGGTTTTACAGATGAATAACAAAGTGCAGATGGTGAGATCTAATAGAAAGGAAGGATCAAAATAGTAGTCTAAGAACACAAGAAAATCTTATCTAGTGACAAGTTGAAGGTAAATAATCAAGTGAGAGGAAAAATTGAGTTCATATTCTTGGATGTTGTTTTCTCATCTAATAGAAAACAAGTAAATTACTAAGATAACAATATTTAGAGGTATTGATTGAAAACATCAACCAAAGGTCTTAAAAAGTAAATTCATTAATGAATTCTAATATTGAATTTGAGAGTTAGAAATTTGATTCAATTACAAACTTATTGTATGAAGATCCTCAGAATACCTAGATTCAATTTTAGTTTTAATTTTGCATGAAAGTTTCTTGATCTCACCAATGAATCTATTGAAATTTTTTTATCTTGACCTTGAAAAACACATATGAGATCGAGTACGAAGATATTATAGCAGGGATAAGGTGTAATTTTTCATCATTTTTACTAGGTAGACTACGACATTTTGCTCCAGCATTCTTCCACTCAGTGTGTTGTTGTTCTGCCACCTTAGTGTTGTGCATCCTATGCTTAATTTTTTTCTAGCTGATCCTGAACTTCTACAGACAATATCTTCCTCATACCAACTTCATTTTGTTGCATTCAAAAGGCATTTGAAACATCTTGAGGAGTAATTCCATATGTAACTAGTTTTGGAATATTTAAGGAAAATCAAAAAATTAAACTATCCTCTAGATCAACATACATATAACATTGGAAATAATATATTAATATATTTAAAACTCCATACCTCTAATATTCACATTTTTATCCTTCCATGAGGTAGTAAATTCAACAAATGAGAGGATGTCACAACCCACCAAATACTCTAAAAAAATACATAATACCCCTTATTGTAGAATATTCCAAACCTTCTTGTTATAATTCAGCTCGCTATAGGAAATTAGTTTAAATATTACTATGTCTCCCCCATCTTGTTAGGAAAATGATGGTTTGAAACCTAATATTCGATAATACCAATAACTTAATAGCTAACCAGTAGCTTTTGTTGAACCTATTTTAGTTTTATAAGGCATCTCTCATTCCTATTTATTATTCTTATAATAGATACTTCATTTTCTTTGGAAGATACTAGTATACCACATGTCTCTTTATTTATTTTTCTCTTTCACTCATCATAGGTTAACCAAATATGATTCCTAGAAAATCTAGTCATGAAATTAAAAGGTGCTTTCATTAAGATCTAAAAGGGGTGAAATATTATTGATTACATAATTCCTAATGAGGTTGGTGATAACTTGTGGCATACCACTTAACAAAATCCATTAATAGTAATTGAGAGTGGAAACCCCTAGGTTTGTAAGCTAATCTGTCACCAGGTTTCCTTATATATAGGTATGGATATTATAAATTCATCAAATGATTTGACGATATCTATAGAGTACTAAATAAAGTTGTTAATTGTTTATCTTTGGGTTTAGTTGAGACTAAGGGAATCAATACTATTGAGAGAATCCCACTCCCATATATCAATAATGTCCATTTTATTATAAATTTGTTAAAGACATATTGATATATTTTATTTATGGAAATTTATTCACAACACTTTCCCATCCCGAAATATTATATTGACGAATAAGGGTTCCTATAAAATATCATTCAGCATGAGGTGGAGGTAGCGTAGCTTTAAATTTGTTTTACTCTATACATTTCCTCTTTCATTGTTTATTTATACTAATATAGATGGTTTTTATTATCTTCCCATAAAAAAGGAACTAGTCCAATAAGACTTAGTTGGCCTCAATTCAAAGAAATATTTTTATCCCAAATTTACCATCCCCAGATTAATTTGGATAATTTATTATATATGGAATTATCCATTCAAAGTCTGGGATGAGAATATGACCATCAAATTCATCCTAGAAATTAGAGAGGAAAGAAAACTCAAGATGGCTTGACCGAGTTAATCTTCATGGACGGCAAGCTGGTGAGCCATGATTAACAGAGTTAGTTGGGTTGTCTAGTGAGTTGTAATTGAGTTGGATGATGACTGATCTATAGAGAAATATGGGAAAGTTCATCACATATCCAAGGTGAGTAGATCAGAAAAACCACCAAGGTTGGATCGGTCATGTGATTGGACAGCAGGGTTAGATGGCTAGGTTGGACAGTTAGCTTCAACGGTTATTGGACAACTGGGTTGGACAGTTAGGTTTGATGACATTTGGATGACTAGGTTGGATGTTTGGTTTTGACAAGTGATGCATTGTATGCAAAATAGTTTAGATGACCAGGTTGGTTGGTTGGGTTGGTTGATTGAAATAGACGGTTGGGTTGGTCAGCCGACTATTGTGGCAGCAAGGAAGATGGATTACATGGTTAGACAGGTCAGCAGGTTGAATGGGTGGCATGACATATGGATAGGTTAGACGGCCATCTAATGTCACATGTTGGACGAACCATGGCAAAAAGGTGGTGACCATCAGGTTGGGCATCTACCACAAAATGTATGGCCTACGGGTTAGACAGGGTCAAACCCCCCAGGTTGGACAGTTGAGGTTAGGTGACACACAAGGTTGGATGGGTCGATGTGGTTGGATGACTTGGCTATTGTACGAACAAGTTGGATGGCTTATGAGTCCCTGAAAAGGTGAAGGTACATGAGTGAATGATATCTCAAAAACCATATTTGATTTGGTATGGTGCTCATGTCTTCATCTAACAAAAGTACCCTTAGGAAGTGAATTTGTATAAATCCTCATACCTCTTTAATGAGGGTAGGTTAGAAAATTTCCTACATTATGTAATCGATGCCCTCATTTTTTAGAGGAGACATTTTGGGAGTTGGGAAAACTCTTGCAAAATTTTCCCTCAACTCCATTTGAGCTATGAGCCTTCTCTTGGGCCTCTAATGTAATTATGCCTTTATGCATCATATGTAAATGGTATGTGCATGTTTTGAAGAAATTAAATTAATTTTTAGTGGTGTTTCTTAAACCCTATCTCATTTTTATCGTGTTTCTCTTTCCTCTCCATTATGTTGTTTTATTTTTTGCATGCTTCTCTCATTTGCAGATTCATGAGGTTTTATTTCATGGAGATTTGATGGCAAGTTGGGATTTGGGTTTGTGTCACACCTATATGGCCTCTCTCAACTCCATATTCCTTCCATTCTCCCTCAATAAGAGTATCTCACTCATTTCCATGATGCTATCACCATCCTTAGCTTAGTTTTTACCCATTTTTGCATCCTTCTAAACCCCTCTCTCTCCTTGATCCCTTGGAATGGTTATTTTAGGATTAGTTAGATGCATTTTCCCTTCTAGGAGTAGTTTAGCATTAGGATTAGGTAGAGGAAGTCAATCTTATCCAAATGACCGTCTCAATTTCACAAGTCTCATAGCTTGAGAGATGGTCCCATGTTAGAAAAAAATAGAGATCTCTATTTCCAAATCTCAGGGTGCTACTTTTTTGTGATAATAGTTTAGGCATGCCTGATGGGAGAGGTTTAAAGCACCTTACCACTTCACTTCATCAATTTTGATGTCCTTTTGATGAAGTTTTTAGCCTTCAAAGGCACTCTCAAGCATATCTGGTGACTCCACTAATTCAAGTATCCCATAATCTCTGGTTGTACATATGTTTTTAATGTTTCCACTCAAGACCTAGCTCTCTAAAGAGCTCTTCCATTCCCTCATTTCAGTTTCAATCCTCTTCACTTGCAGAAGTTAGATATCATCCCAAATATGTCCCTAAAAAATTTCCCCTCTTCTATGGAAATAGAGATCAGTCCCTGATTAATCACATTTAAGATATTGTCAACCATTGTGTCATTCATGATGTCATATAGGAGAATATTTGCCTTATAATTCTTGTTGCATATTTCAAAGGAAAGGTGAGATATTGGTACAACAACTTGGCACCACAATCCATTTCCACATGGAATCATCTTGGAGAACAACTTCACAATTGGTTCAAGGAGGATGCAGATGTCATTTTCCTCATAGAACACATCAAGAAAATACAACGGGATTCAGCTGTTGGACCCTAAATATTGGCTAAGTACTAAGAGAACTATGCACATAGGACCAATAAGAAGAAGGTTACTCAGGGGAAAGTGCACATGATATAGGGGTTTAAGTGAGGGTTTAGGACACACACAGGGAAAGTGTGGAAGGACAAATGTGGGTTTAAAAGGACTTAGCCATATTTAGCATTCTAGATTCACTTACAGGAAAAGTGTGAGGACCCAATTAGGCGTGATGAGAGTGGATAAGGTGCTAGCCTCAGAACCTTAGAGGTCAAGAAAATGATATTCCCCATAGGGAATATTCCCATAGAGACATCATTACAGAGAGTGGATGGTTACCAAATGGATAATAATTCACCCATGGAGGACCACATCAACACTTGGCATGTGATCTATGCTTGAGAGAAGGCATGGTGGTGGGTGTTGATCTTATATAAATAGAATTCTCAAGATAGAGACATAGTATGGGACATAGAGATGAAGGTAGAGACAAACAGAATGCATAAAGAATGTACAAAGAGAGAAGGAGAGTTAATGAAGTTCTACCAGTGGTGCTAGGGTTTAGAGCAATTAGTGCCAATGGTTTATAGGGGATGACATAAGCCTATTGTATGGGTGTTGGGATTTGTAACAAATGTTAAAGTAGGAAAAAGTATAGTTAGGGTCTCATATAAGAGAAGATATATACGGGAGACAAGTCTTTATCATTTAATATATATGGTCTGAGATGACACTTTTAACTATAATGTGGCTACCAAAACTATTTTTAATCAATATATGGCTTTTTTCTGTATGACTTCTTTATGGGTGTAAACCCTCATGTTATATGATTTATCATGGGCCAGATTTAGTTTATTATTCTTCTTACAAATGTTATATATGGCTTCTTGTAATGCATTAATGTGTTGGATCTGTTAGTTGCTCCTTCTACCTTTTTAAAAAGTTAATGTACTTATACTTCTGCAAATCATCCTCCATTAATGACAGAAGCCTTCTATAAAATCTCACATAAAGGAGGGAATTAGCATGCCTATGCGTGCCTTAGGATGAGCACCCAGTAGCTTGCTAGGTGATAGGTTGATCGTGCATTGGGGTTAGAAAATAGTATTAAGGGTAAATAAATGACCACATATTGGTACTACTAGATCATGGATATTCTCGTCTTATAGAATTTACTTGAGATCTCAGCTTATTTTTCTTCTTTTAAACATACGCTCAACTTAGTTGGGATAGTGTCTAATTCATGGCTTAAACAGCATAGAGGACTGAGTTTGCTAAAAGATCTTAGGGAAGAATCTATGATATGAAGTCACCTGTAAAAATGGGTAGAAGAACATATATAGCATAGTAGCTTTCATGAAACCTATTTGTTCATGAACAATACCTCATCTCCTAGTGGAGTCTGTCATGAATCAGATTTCAGACTGAATGCATATAAAACATGACTACGTACATAAAATAAGAAACCCTCTTCCTTTATGTAACCTAACCTTATTTTCCCATTCTACATGAGTACAAATATGACTTGAATTTCTTATTATTTTTATTGTATCATTAGTAGAAAAGAGTGTTGACGACTTTTCCACAAATGAAACACATAATTTCTATAGAATCCTATTTAGAGATTGTTGATTTTGAGATCCAACCTTCAGGGATCCCCTAAGAGGACTCCTAGCAAACATTTTCCTCATCTTTAAAACTAGTAACAGATCTTGATCATTACATTTATCTTTCTGGGATTCATCTCATTTGGTCAGAAGTAATCTCCTTCTTGATGAGGTTTTTCATTTGGCAAATTATCATCTAGGGTTGAGGAAGATGGTGGTTCTATGAAAATTGATCCACATATCAATAGAAGAGAGATAAGACTCAAATAATACATTTTGAAGCTTGTGACCATCTTCCTTCACATAGATAATGTAGAAAAGTTCAAGGTTTTTGACAAACCTTTTCAACCCTAGATAATGACTATTCAGCAATGGGGTGGAGCATCACTGGCATTTCCAGCAATCTTCAAGGATTTGAAATTTTGAAAAGTAGGAAGCCTTCTACTTTTTTCGTACACTAATGGAGATATCTAGTAAATAGGATAGTCGAAGACCCCTATAAATGTTTTTTCAACTGGAACAGCACTTTGAGGCTGACGGGTTCACATCAGAGTTAAAGGGTAAAACAAAATTAAGGCTAGGATGGTAGAGGATCCACACATGAGGGCACTCATAGGGTTGGAATATGCAGCTACACTACTATCTTGATTAGCATTTTCTTGTTTAAGGAGCTAGCAAGAGAAGATGATAAGCCATGGGTACCAGGAAGGGGTTAGCAAATGGGCAAGGTTGATGAGATTGAGGTATGATTAAAGGCCAACATTGGACTTTCATAAAATGGATCATGTTCGGGCTATCCTCCATAGCTACATGGAATGGATGGCTTGGTCATGGAAGAAGATCGACTCTATAACTGTTAAATTTCAGACTTTGGGTCAGCTCACTTCAAGCCTACTGTTTCATGGATAGTCAGGGTGATCAAACTTATCCAGAAATGTGACCTTATCTAATACCAATGGTATTAGAATAAAATGGCCACCTTGAGGGGAGGGTGAATGTTGATCCTTTTGGAAAATGAATGGACGAAGGTTATATTTAGGGGCTTGAAATCATAAACCTATTCAACCATGATCTGGGGTGGGATGTTTTGGTTTTTTACATACAACATGACATTGGGTTGTTACTAACATCACTAACCGTTAGTTTCACTATGTTTTTGCCATAACTATTTGTTTCACTAAGTCGGGCTTCAAAGAGCTCTTAAGGGGAATGAACTATTATATTTTTATTTTTTGATGTCGTAAAAATGTAATTACTGCTACTCTCTTTTCAGTGGTGTATATGTAGCACCAACTCAACACGAAGCCCCTCAAACCTCGTATTTAGTGAGGCATCAACCCCAAAAGGAAGATAGACAACCCATGAATTTAGCAAAACACCAACTCCACAAGATGGATACAATGGAGGCATACATTACGATGATAAAGAACCCACTCAACCACCTTACGTGGAGGAATATGCATCCTATATCACTCTGTTGTTGCTACCCCATCTTGGTAAGCAAAGGATCACAATATATGCTCACACACCTTCAAACCCTCTGCTCGAGAGCTCATCAATTGGAGAAAGGAGAGTCGTTATATATCACATCTTTCATCCACCTGGTTTTGACCAAATTTTGGCACTCAGTTTTCCAACATCCTAGGAGGTATAAGTATTACTAACCTAGTTGGTATTGGTGGAAGTAATCGATCAGAATCTAAAAGGTATAACTTTTCATTTGGCTCATCTATGGCTGCACAATCATTTCCTGTGTTTACAGGTATATTGTCTAGAATGACATTTGGGAAAAATTTTGAGTACACAAAGCTTGGGTATTGCATTCTGGAAGTAACGTGAGACACACATATTGTAGTAACAGTGCAATATCATATATTATTGGTACGTAATTTAGTGTGATAGTGAGGACACAAGGCATGACCACTTCAGAACCCTTTACCTAGCTAATGAGAAGTGGATATAGTGGATCAGGTGGAATAGGAACAAGCATGAACCTGGTCAACCTAGCAGATCTTGAAGGATATGGTGGATTAGGAGGGACATGCGTTTGTTGATCTAGTGGCTCTCGTTGTGGGAGGTAACCCCAGAAGGGAATAAAGGTTTTGGATCATGCAGGGAAGGGGCATTGACCACCTTAGCAAATTATTTTTTGAAATGTCCTTTACATCTACCAGATTACAAAGGTGTTAAGGATGTTGTAGAGCATGTACACAAATGTGATTTGTTATGGTGCGCAAAGGGGATCACTACCCTAGAATAGAAGGAAAGATAGTTTACAACAATGTTACAAGGATGCACACATAGTTGGTACCATAGAAGTATGACCCCCAACAGACAGTATTAGATTATATTGTGTTGTGTAATTCCTTCTTAGCTGAATTCCATATTCCTGAGTTTGAACAGAAGAGCATTAGCATGTTGAAGCAAATTCAACAAGGTATGGCAAAGAGTGTGTGGGAGTATGACGTGCATTTTAAAACTCTCTTATCAAAATTTTCTTATGATATTCATCCTTCTCAGCATGATCAATGGTTTTTTGGAGGATTAATAATGCCTTTTAGGAGAGCACTTTCACATAAGACTTTCATAGACCCACGTGAGGCCTTGGAGGCTTCCCTACATGCCGAGGCCATAGGAAACATGGATATCAGTGTTAGTCCTTTTCTTGAAGCTCAGATTGTTGCAATGGAAAAGATAAGTTGGAGAAGATATCTACGAACTCTATCCCATGAGACTCACAGTGGCCTATGGTGCATGAATTGTGAGGTAGAGGGGCATACGAAGGACAACTATCCTCTAGAGATTGGTACATCATCTTTGACAGTAGACTATGAGATTTTCCATGAAGATCATGATGCAAGTAGGTGTCCGCTACTGCAACACATAATCTATAAAAATGTGTCTTTCTATTGTAAGATTTACACCTCTACTACTCATGACACCAAGGATTATAGATTGATTGACCAGATACATGATGCCATTGATATTGGTGTGTACTAGACCAACATTGCAAACAATTCCAAGGATGATGGTCATCACTATGAAGGACACACAGATGGAGGAGCTCATGGAAGAGGCTTTCATAGAGGATTTAGAGGTTGTGGCAACTGCAGAGGTAAAAGAAGTGAGTTCCCACATGGAACTTGTTACAACTTTGGGTTTACGGAGCATTATAAATGTGAATGTATTGACCTACTACATTACTCGTGGTGTGGGAAGAAGCACAAGTATGAGGAGAGCCCAAATAAATTTGAAAACATGATCCATCAACACTAGGAAATACAAGGGTGTCTAAGATGGTAAGTGTTAAAAATTCTGACTCGTAATGGATGCCAAGGGTGGTGCATGCATTAATCATAGTTAGAACATGTACTGGTGATAATGTGAGCTGAGGCTATATGCACCAGGGAGATACCAAAGTAGAGACCACTAATTACAAGAGAAGAGGTGGTGTATGGGAAGTATCCAGACCCTACCCATCAGAAGGAATTCTATTAAGAGACCATGGACATAGTCAAGAGTCTTCAAGGGGAAATTCAATGTCTAAAGGAGCAATCCAAGAAGTTGGGGCAGATGAAAAGCATTGAGGTTCCTCAGTCAAATATAGATGATGTCAGAGAGGTGTGTAAGATGCTGTGCCAAGAAAATATCATTCCTTTGTTAGGAGAATGGTTGAGGGATAAGATACTAAGTGTTGGAGGAGAGTGCAAGAGGAAAGTTTTGCATGCTAACCTTCCTCCCCATAACCTTGACTATGATAACAAGATTACCTTGAATGCAGTTATTGATGGATGCCTCCTAAGTAATAATTCTGATTGACATGGGTGCATAAATTAATGTTCTCACCCTGGATGCCTGGAATCAAATGGAGAAGGCCCCCATTACAACCATCTTCAAATGTGTTGTATATGGCCAATAAGATAAAGGAAATGCCCATTGGTGTTTTAAAGGATGTTTTTATCACTATCCAAGGGGTGAAATTCACTGGAGACTTTGAAGTCTTAGCACTTGCTGAGGTGGAAAAATTTCCAGAGCTACTTGGGCACCCTTGGTGCTATAAGAAACAATGTTGACTTGCATTTCAATAAGGGGTATATAAGTTTTGATAACAAACAAGAGCATGTCATCATTCCAATGATAGATGGGAATTCAGTGCCCTATATTGAGCCTTTATAGGAGAGAATACCTAGATAGAATTTACATGCATGCACTATCTAGGACCCTAAGTTGTGTAAACCATAAAAGGAGGGTAGTATTCAATGGGAAGATGCTCAAATCTATAAGTGATACAACTAGTGTGGCATGTGATAATTGGGCTGCATAGGACATATGATTTAGTCAGAAGGTAGTTAAGAGGATCTGTGATGAGAGTATAAAGGCACACTTAGTCAAGTGCCTAGGAGGAAAGTAAGTTTCCAAGTTATTCATAGTGGAGATCCAACCCTGATGTTTTCCTATGAGAAATGGAGACCCAGTGGAGATGTGAGATCAAAAGGAGAAGGATGCTCAGTTTTACCTTGCTCTCAGGACCACAACATGTTGGTGGGCAACCCATCACAATAACCTTCTAGAGTGGCACGAAGTGAGAATCATGTTCTCTATTAGGTTTGTCTGGAGAAATGCACCTATTATCATACAAGATTACCATGGGAAGGAACCCACCTCGTTTCACATGTCCAAGCATGTGAGAAGGCCTGGATGGAAGGTGTAGAAGCCTTTCCACCTTCTTTATGGTTACATAAGTTGTACTCCAACTTACAAGGTTACACGTGTACATGGTACATTCACTCAGAGATGTGCCTTCAGATAAGAAACTAGAAGGAGTTGACGGCTAACCTCCTTCAAGCTTTCAAATATCAGAGTACTAAGCCATTGGTGGATGAGGTGTTGCAGGTTGTTAAGCACCTAACTATGGGAGATAGTGCCATGGAGAGGATAGAATACTAGAATTATTGGATGAACCTAGCTTAAGAAGCACGAGTTTTGATTAGGAAGAATAAGAGGAGATACATCTTGAGTGATACATGGAAAAAGAGAAAGTAAAATTGGTGTATGTGATCAATGGTGAAGAAGTGGAAAATTTAGATGTTAACCATACTATGGGTACACACAAAGTTATGGATAGTTCTAATTAGAAAGCACATACCTACCATGAAGTCCTTGAAAACCAAGAAGGTTAACATTGGTTCGGAGGCCAGAACTTAAGGAGGCTGCTATTGGAGATTATTGGATAGAAAAGGAGGTTTTGAAGATCATCAATCTAGTGTGTGAGTTTTAGGAATTATTTCCATGTGGGTACCATGAGCTTTAAGGGAGTTTCACTACTACTTTAGGGAGACATTTATAACAAACTAAAGGAGGGAGTGTTCCCAATTCGGAAGATACCTTATTGAATGAATATAAATCTTTAGCGTCAAAGTCAAGGAGGATATTGACAAGAGGATCACATCATGCATCATTGAGGTCCATTAAGGAATCAGAATGGATAAGTCCAATGGTCATCAGCATTAAGAAGGATGGGAGGATAATAATTTGTGTTGATTACATGGATTGCGGTATGTGGTATGTGTTATTGACCCTTTTCCTAACCCCCTACACTAAGGAGATCCTCGAAGGAGTAGCCGAAGCATGAGATCTATTCTTTCATAGACAGAATTCTCTAGGATATCATTAGGTTAGAATTGCAAAGGAGGACCAAGAAAAGACAAATTTCACCACTGAATGGGGAATATTTTTCCTATATATTCATGCCTTTTAAACTGATTAACGTACCTATTGTGTTTTCGTGCATTTTGGTGTTAGACATTTCAAGACTTCATCCATAAGTTTATTCAAGTCTACCTTGATGATTGGATAGTACATGGATTAGTAAGGGATCATTATGAACAATATGAGGTTGATGTTTGAAAGATGTTGGCAATAGTTGAGGATATCCCTCAACATTAAGAATTTTGTTTTCGCTACTCTACTTCATGGAACCCTTTCAGGGTATATCATATGTAAGGAAGGCTTGCTTGGTGAATCCTGCCAAAGTTTTCGTTATTGTGGCGATTGGGGGAATTCTACCAGCTAGAGTGCAGTGCATGAGATTCCTTGGGAATACGGGGCATTACCAGGAAATTTATTAAGGGGTATTCCAAGATTTCGACACACCATTAGAAGAGTTTCTTAAACAAAAAAGTATCTTTTCACTAAGGAGAGGTGCAGCAAATGGCATTTAGATACATTGAAGAATAAGCTTATCACTATGCACCCATATTATGCTTTCCTTCTTGGGATAATCCATTCCATGTACATGTTGATTATTCAGTACATGGCGATTGGTGTAATCTGAGCACAACCTAGAGAGGGATTTATTGACCAGCCCTTTGTGTTTTTATAGTAGAAAGCTAACCCCAGCAGAACAGAACTATACTTACTATTAAGCGCAAAGCATTGTCAATTGGCTTGATGATAGGCTTGCTACAATTGGTTCGCTACAATTGACTCACAATATGACATACCTATTGATATCATGAAAGAAGGGTAGAAATTTTTCAAAATGGTGGTTTGACCACTAGTCCCTGATAATGTGAGTAGGTGGAAAGTGTGCTATAGTGACAAATAAATTGTCCTTTTCCTACAAGGAGAGGAAGATTTTGCTGCAAGAAATCAGGATAAGTTATAGGGGTCATATGGTGATCAAATTATAAAATTGAAAAGCAAAAAGCTACCAAAATTCTTAGTCACTCTGAAATCCATTTTTAATTTAGATGATCAAGGTAGAAAGAAAAATCTCTAACATGGTGGTCAAAGAAGGAAGATTTTGAGGAAGTCAACGTAGCAAATGAGAATGTTTCTTAAGATTGGAAATGTGTGTACTTTCTGAAGAGAAAGAAGCCTTCATCAAACTTTGTCAAGAGTATCATGAAATTTTTGCATGGAGCTACTAAAGACCTGCATGGTTATGATCTAGGTCTAGGCACAAAATACCATCAAACTGGATCCTAATTCCAAGCCAGATTCATTAGACACAGAGGCCAATTAATCCAAAAATCAAGCCACTAATGAGAAAGGAGCTAACCAAACTCATTGAAGCACTGTATAATTTTTCTCATCAAACATTCCTCTGTGGGTATCTAATCTAGTGCTCGTGAGGAAGAAGAATGGAGAGATTTGGTTGTGCGTATATTTTAGGGATTTGATTCATGCCTTGTTGAAAGACCATTATCCTCTCCCATAAATGGAGAAGATTCTTCAAATGGTGGCAGGAGATCAAAATATTTTCTTTTCTCGATGGATATTCGGGTTACAATTAACATTCTCAGTCCAAGATTATGACCAATTCAAAATGGAGTTAAACTACCAAGTGGGGCATGTACACCTACAAAAAAATGTAATTCAGATTGTCCAATGCACATGGGGGTACTTTCAAAAGAGCCATGGACAAGGCGTTTAGGGGACTAATCAACGATATCATCTTGGTTTACCTAGATGACATAACTGTATATTCTAATGCATGCAAACGATCACATCACCCATCTGAGGAAGGTTTTCCAAAGGTGTAGGGAATTTGGGGTTTCACTTAATCCTAAGAAGTGTATTTTTATGCAGTGTACATGAGGGAAAGTTGTTGGGGCATGTTGTTTTAAAAAAATAACTATCAATCGATGTAGCCAACTAGGATTCGTTCTATTATGTACTTATCTCTCCTCAAGTCACAAGAAGGGTCTCTAGAGTTTTTTTAGGAACCATAAACTTTTTGTGGAGATTCATTCCTCAATTCATGTGACATTGGCTAAACCAATGACAACCATGCTGAAGAAAAAACATTCCATTCTCATGGACAAAGGAAGGATGAGAGAGATTTGAAGCCATCAAAATAGCTATTTCTGAAGTCTCCCATGCTAGTGAACCCCATGTTTGATAAAGAATTTATCCTTTATGCTTTTGTAGGTCAAGAGAGCATTTCAGGGATCTTCACCTAGTAGAAATGAAAACCTGATGGAGTAACCAATTGCTTTCTTCAGTCAGTCCTTCAAATACTATGAGCTAAAATATTCATTCATTGAAAAACAAGTCTTTGTGGTTTTTTGAGATTTGAAGAAATTCAGGCAAATGTTGTCCAAAAACATAAATCAGTCTGATGGTGTCTCATCTAGGTGTCAAAGAATTTTTGTCTGAACAAAGAGATGAAATGAAAAGTGTGACTGGATGGATCATGAAAGGTGATGGAGTATGACATACATATAAAAGTTACCAAACTTGTCATAGGTAAAGGTATTTGTGTCAACAACTTGTCTGCAGACATGGAATCAAAAGGTGACGAGGACGTGCAACACTCCTAAAAAATGATGAGAGTGATGATCAAGTTGACTGATTATCCAAAATGAAGAGTTTCCATCTTCTCAGGAGTATATCCTATGAACATGGATAAAAATCAAAGATGAACTTTCCATCTTCAGTCTATTCCATATGTTTGGGTAGATAACGTTCTCTTTCAAAAGGATTTGAATGGTGTCCTCCTTAGGTGCATAGGAATGGAATAGGTAAATAAGATACTAGAAGAGTTTCATAATGGTCTATCTGGAGGAAATTACTCTACATGAACAATGCCTACAAAGATCATGCGAGTCGGTTACTATTAGCTAGATTTGTTAAGAGATGCCCATCTCTAGGTAAGGAAGTGTAAGGAATGTGCATTTTTCACAAGCAAGAAGAAGTTGGTAGCTCTTCTGATGCTTCCAATACAAGTGGATCAACCCTTGTTCAATGGGGTTTGGACTTGATTTGAATGATTAATCCTCAATCCAGTGATGGACATAAATGGTTCCTTACTGCAAAATACTAGTTTACTTGATGGACAAAGGTGGTAGCATTGAAAGAGAGCAATGAAAAGGTAGTTTGGATTTATGGGAATGTATAATGAGAAGGTTTGGTTTTCCTTTTACATTCATTTTAGATAATGCGATGGATTTTCTTGGTATTAAGTTGAGTGAATGGGCTATTAAAAATGGGGTCTACCTCAAATTTTTGTCCAATTACTATCCACAAGGAAATAGATTGGTTGATTCTAGTAACAAAAACCTCATAAGGATTATTAAGCACACGATGGAAACTAACAAGAGGACTTGGCATACAAAGCTTAAGACCACCTTATGGGAAGATTCAGATCACACCTAAAAGGGCCATAGGGTATTCTCCTTTTCTTGCTTTTATATGGAAGGGAAGCAAAACTTCCACTCTCCTTGGAGTTACCTTCTTTGGAGTTAGCTCATCAACTTGAAGTTATGGAGAGTGATCCTCTGATAGTAAGGTTTATTGAAACTCATGGAGTTAGAGGAAGTACGGGACAAGGCTATGAAGACTTTGGAGCAACATCAAGCTTTAGTTAAGAAATCTTTTGACAAGAAAGCATCCGATAGGAATTTTCAAGAGGGAGATTTAGTCCTCAAATGGGATGAAGACAAGGTCAAATCAGGAAGGCATGCCAAGTTTTTTACACTCTCTGGAGTGGGCCATACATCATCACAAGTTGCAAAGAGGTGAATTCATTTCATCTATCCAGGATCAATGGAGAAGAACTGCCCATTCATGTGAATGCGATACATCTCAAAGCATGTTTTTTAGAAGCGTTCCACCCCCTGTACTGTTTAGTTAGGTGTTTTCCTCCAAGTGCTTATGACACATTATTGTTGTGTGTTGTTCTTTTGTTTTCCTTTTTGTTGTGTTTTGTGTTGTTCTACACATTGTTTCATCATAGGAAGGTGTCAAGGAGAAGGAAGGTTCAAGTTTTCCATAAGAGTTTCAAGATATTCCCAATTCTTTGGCTACATCATTCAAAGTTTTGAAGTGTTCTCTAAATGCCAAGTGTTCATCAGATTTCATTATACTTCATCCTTAGCATTACAGGGAGGTCCAAGATCAGATTTGCTCAAGGGGATTCTAGGATGTCGTCAAAGAAGATAAAAATTCATTTCAGGATTCCAATATAGAATCCATTCCTAATGGATGACTTAAGACTTTTGGAATCATGCTTAGCAGGAAATCATCCCTGAGAGGCTGCCAAATATGCTATCCAATTTTTCCCTTGGGGTAAAAATGGACAACAGGTATCTACTGGTTAAAATGGTTAGAGTTGGTGTATAAATTTTCTTGGTATTCATTATGAATTCCATAATGTCTCAAAAGTGAGGGAATCTCGTGAATTTCATGATGTTAACAAGAAGGTTGTAAGCATTCAAGAAAATATTGGTGTCATATAAATAAGGGGAGTCATGGTGATCTTGCATAGCATGGTTGAGCTAAATGGATGTGAGGTTAATTATTTTGTCACCTCGGTGAGCTCATGGAGATCATAACCAAGATATTCGTTGTTGGCCTCTTCAGATGCAATGTTGGCATGTATATGAGAGAGTACCAAGTTTCAAACATATCTTAGGTAAGTTCAAAGTGGTTGATTCAATAAGTAACTCAATGAGTCAAGCTTAAGGCTACTCAAACAAGCCACAAGAACTGAGTTGTAGTCCTGTAGTGTAGCGGGAATAGCTTGAAATCGCATGATTTGACATCTAAAGTGGAGTGAGTGACTCACCTTAATGAATCGACAATTTATCAAATAGGTGATCTCATAAGCAAGGTATAATTCAATGTCACATTGAACTCAGTGGGATAAGTAAGAAGCTCATCATGGTACCATTACAGGTGATCAATTAGCAGTGTAATGTGTAACTCAGTCAAGGCTAGAGTATATGGGTCAAGTGAATAGATCATCATTGTGAATAAATCGGTGTCACGTAAGTGTTAGATTGCACTCATATAAAATGAGAATTTCAACCAATGGAGTTCATGGCTCAGCTAAGCTATGGTGATTGATGAGAAAAGAATTGACCAACTCAATGATGAGGCTATTCGGCCAAAGTATTTGTAGAATAGGTACGAAGAACCTTGGGAGCTTGTTCATGTGTCAAAATAATCAGACTTATCACTGCAAGATCCATGCCATGGATGTGAAGATGAGGCTTGTGGGAATAATATGAGCTCTCCATGTGTGAAACATATAATGGAATGGCTCGACTAGGCTATTGCTTGGATAGGGCCAACTCAATCCATGAAAATCAGGGGCACTCAACATAGCTATATGACTCGAAATGAACCCACATATTTTCGGGTGGTTTGATTGGTAAAATAATCAACACAATGGAGGAATACAAACCTCCAAGCCAAACTTGGAAGATCCGATTAATGTGTGAAAGGTTGAGCTCAATTCAAGCCAAGTTGAAACAACAATAGCAGGGAGCTAACTCAGCTTGAATAGAATGCATAGTGAGATAGGGTGATTTGGACATGAGCCAAGGCATGAAGAGTGGCACAAGATGAAATGGATCTCATTATGTGGTGATGAAAAACTAGGATACAATGGAGCCCTATCGATGGGAGTCATCGAGCATAATGGATAACTTAAGGCAACTTGAGTGAGTCATGTGAATGCATTGAAGATGGTTGTTATGTAAAGTGAGCTCACTCAAAGTTGTCATGTGATAAGATATCACAGGAACTTGGTGAGTTTAGCTTGCATGCTCAATATAAACCATGTCAGGAAGCCCCACTGGGGAGATCTTGGGAATATTTTTTTCCAAGAGCTTTCTCATCAAATTTTTGCCAAATGATGTCCAAGTTCTACAAGTTTAGTATTCTTTAACGCAATAGGATATTCAGATGACTTTTTCCATGCAAGAAGTTTGATGGAAAGCCATGTTGGGAGATCAAGGAAGCAGAGTTTCAAGGGGAAATGTTGAAATGACAAACCAAGATAAGGCCATTCTAAAATATAAAGGGATTTTGAGAGGCCTTCTGGCCATGGTCAAAATTTCAAGATGACAGTAAGAGACAGTGGCATGTCCAAGGGATAAGTTCTATAAATTGAATGTGCAACTAGAAGCTTGAGTTAATGGCTGAGTTATCCATTCAAGTTGTTAGGGAGGATACCATGTGAGATGGCGAAGTAATAACCATGAGTTATTAGCATAAACATTGGATCCTATTCTCAGAATAAATCTAGTGACTTAGTAATTATAGGGCTATACATGCACAAAATTACATCATCATGTCACCAAGATAATGGCTCGACCAAAGGTTGAGCTATGTTCATGTTCGAGAAAATAATGTAGGTTGTGTTGTCACTAAGGATGAATCATCCAGTATCTTGACCATGATAAGGGAACTGAGTTAATGGTAAATAAAAATGGATTTGAGCGTATCAACTCAGTGAAAGAGGACGAGTTTGACACAAGAAGAAGGCATTTTATAGGGTCTAGATAGTGACTTGGTTGAGTCATTTCAGGCTTCATGAGTCAGACCATAGATAGGAGCCCCAGACTGGATCAAGCTGAGGAGCTTTCTGAAGGTTCATATCTTGCTATGGGAAGTAGCTTGATGATTGAGCAAGTTGTAGAGGTGTTTGAGTACACGGTCAGCTCGTGTGAAGGATCAAGTGGTTGTATGCAATTTGACTGGCTCACAAAATTAGAGATGAGCTCACTGGAGAATCAATCCATGGATCTAAACTTACCATGAATGCCATGAGAGATGTTTCAAGAAGGAAGAAATGGTCAAGGGAGATCTCCAACCTCAACATAGAAAAATGTGAAGCTCACCCATTGCACTAAGTCATGGAGGATGGGCTGTGGATCTATTTCAAACATCAGAGTGGCTCAGGAACTTAGAGGCTCAATGTGTGTCTGAGCTATGGAGTTTTGGAGGTAGGGCACTCATTGAGCTCAAGCTTGTTCCAATGGGGTACACTGAGATCTTCCATATGGATCAAGTGAATGAAGTTTAAATGTCTCAAGTGGGTTTGGAAGTGAATTTTGTCATACCGAACTGAAGGGGTACGGTGTGCATTGTGATAAACTTATAGAACTTGGTGGTGGGATCGCTTCAAGATTATAAATTTGAGTCAAGCCATTGAATGGGTGAGAGCATGGTAGTTATCCCAGTAATGTGATTATGTTGAGGAAATTTTACGAACTCGGTTGGGTAAGGTGATCAATCCACATGGTCGAGTAAATAGGAACGGATCAGTTAGAGCTATATTAATACACAATTGAAAGTGGAGCCCATGCAAGTGTAAAAATCATGGAGTAACTCAGCTTGAAGGATGAGATAGACCTTAGTAGTGAGATCATGCAAAGAAGTTGTGTTCAACATGGTTAAGCATAGGGAGCTTAGACACATCAATATGAGTTGGCAGTAGCTTGTGAGGATAATAACTCGATCAGAGTCAGGCTCATGGCAAGGAGCTTTTTCAGAGTGGGAAAAATAGAAGAAAGCTCATAGGAGACTGAGCTCACTACCCAGTCAATGCGCGAGGAAAGTCAATAGTGAGCTTGAGGTGATAAAACAAAGGATTCCGTGAGTGATCTAGTTAGAGTGGCCTGATACCCAACTCAGTGGGTTGCAAAGCGAGCCAACCACCAAGTTGGCCCATTTTTGCAAATTAAGCTTCTTCAATTCAAACCAATCTTTGGGGGGCCCACCATAAATTTTAATTAATTTAATATTTTTATCAAAATATTTTAATGATAATGTTTATTATTATTATTTAAATATTCTTTTAATTAATTAAGGAGAACTAGGTCAACCGAGCATTAATGGCACATGATGGAATCTTCTCAAAGTGGTTCAACCAACTGTAATAAATACATCATGTGCCTTCAATTTAGGAATGTAATTATGACCTTTTGTATTCCCTCAAACATATTCTTTTATAAATTTAAGTTGGAATCTCATTCCAAATGGTTCCAACATGGTAGATAGGTTAGAAAGCTATACATCTTAGGGAAGTGCAATTTTCAAGAGTCCTCTCTCTTTTGCAAGTTATCCTTGTATGTTGAGGGAAATTTCAAGCCTCCTTTTCAAGACTGTAATGGAAACCATTTCCTCTTCTAAATGTATGATGCATTGTGCATGTTATTGAAGCAATAAAAGTGTGTGTTTTGTGACTAATCTTAGTCCTTTCATCCTTTTATATTTCTTTGTGCCTTTTCTCATAATTTTAGGTATACTGTGCAAGTTCACGTTTCTATTGTAGGTTCTTGGAACTCTATGCTTATCAAGTGGTGGATTATTGCATGCAGTTGATTTTTGGTTCCTGTTTAGCCTTCTTAATTTCATCCTTCTTCAAAGGAATACTAATAGATTGTTATGCCTGATTGATTTTAAGAAAGGTAATGCCTGTTTCTTAGTTTGTGGTATTTTTTACCCTCTCTAAGTTACAACAGGTGAAGTTTATTTTTGGTGTATACACCCTCTTTGATGTATCCTAGAATTTTCTAGATAACACCCTAGTCACATAGGAACATCCCTCAGGCTAGACTGAGTGCTCACCCGAAGCACACAAAGGTACCAGGTTCCTCTTAGGGGTTGTTGTAGTAGGATGTTAGCGTGATGAAGGAAGAAACATATAGACCCATAACTAATCCATCATTCTATAATGCATGCTACATTCATATCTATGAAAGAACAAGCTTTAAACGATGATCATGATTGAATCAATAACATGCACTACTCAATTATACACAGGAATGACACTTAGATTCAGCCTATATCTTCCATCTATTAATAAACACAGAAAGCTTCTTACAATAATGTCAATCTATACCAATGTGCACATGGATCTGATACAATAATTTAGTCATATGCATATATCTCTATACCTTCATACATCCATCTCTCTATCTGACACACATGTACTACTATGTACTTCACATCATATATATAGGGTGGGGACTTTCCCTTCACCACTTATCTATTCCAAAAATAGGCTGCATGCTATTAATAGCCATGCACCATTTACAGGCATAGCCACACATGCAAGTGTGCTATCTATAGACCTCTTATAGTTAACTGAAGTGTCAATCCTATTCTTAGCTCATCTCCATACAAAATGCTTGATTTGATCCTCTAAAAATAGAAAATGCATGGCAGTGCACATCTCTGCATCGTTGGTGTGTTCCGCGCCATCTTCTAAAAATAGGTCGTCATGCTCAAAATTGGCTAAGTCCTGAATGTTGAACTTGCCCTCTATGCACGGGTCCTTCCTGTTCCTTCACACCCCTAATCCTGACCTTCTCTCCCACGCGGACTTCTTGTGTGATCTCTAACAAGTATTCTCTGATCAACATTACCCCACACTAATCTCATTATCGTCCCGACAATGGGTATCTGCCAAAAATTTAAGTAAATAATAGAAGAATGGAAACAATAAGAATGAAAGAATGTAGATAAATAAATAATTTTTATGAGGCTATGAGGTAGCCTCCTCTGTATCAGTTTGAAGTATCAACTCTGTACTCCTCCTTTATTTTAGCCTCCAAGGCTTCCATTCAACAAGTTCTTGTTCTGATTTCTCTGGAATGTCCATTGAAATGGATTCCAACTCATCCCTCATAATCTCTCCTTTTTCATTCTGCAGAACCAACACAATGCTAGGACATCTATGTCATTCTTCCTTCTAAAAGATCCATCTTCTGCATAATTAGCTTCCCAAGCTCTTCCAAATGAGTCTTATGCAACTCTTGTGTTGTTGTCAAGGACTCACTTCTTCTTAATTATTGACAATCTTTCTACACAACCCAATGTAGCATCCTTCATTGCTTTCTGGACCTCATTTTTTTCTTCTAGGGTCTTTATATTGATAAGCACCTCTGGAGCTGTGCAGATGTTCAAATTCTGGTCTGATTTCTTCAATACTTCTTATAACACTTGCAACAGTCCTTCATAGGTTCCATTTTTACCTTGCCTTTGTAAATCCTTTCCATTCAAATTCAACAATGTTTAAATCAAACCCTAGCTTGATTCAATCATGCCCTAGGTGGAAACTTCATGCCCTAACTCCTCTCTGTCTCCCTGCTTCGCTCAAACCCTTCACCACCAGGGATGCAAGCTTCTTTTTGCATAGATCTATTTGTCACGCTTGGTTTCACACCCTTCACACCTTAACCTGATCACTTGGATCTTTGCACTTAGCTATTTCCTTAAATTATCTTTAGTCGTAATAGTAAAAATAAATCCACATCCCATCCTTATATAATTTTTCAAATTTTGATGCATTTATTGCTCCTTCACCTACTAAATATCCTCTCATTCACTAACCAAATTCATTTGTTCCACGCAGGTACATCTTTGCATCCCAACTATAACCTTCTAGCAAACCTTCCTACCCTCTTATCACAAACTTCTCCTCAGTGTGCCTCTTGCGCCCAATTAACTTATCATTATACATTCTCCTGGTAGTTATCATGGCCTTCACTTACATCACATTATACTATCCTTTCATTCATCTCCATCTTTGGTCACTTTTGAGAAGCAATATTCTTTTGACTTAAAGCACACCAATAGCAGCTTATTCCTTTCACCTTTCAATTCTCACAGTCTTTTACTTAGATAACTACAACCACCCCACACTAAAGTTATGTGCAATCCTCTGTACATAAAAATTCTTCATATAGTGATTAGCTTCATGCGTGCAAGCATGATTATTACACAATAACAACTAAAATTGACAAAGCATAGTGACAATGAAGGAAATACAGGATTGAAAACCTAATCTAAATGACAATACTACCTTATTACAAACACCAAGAAGACTTATTTATAGTAGGGCTTCAGCTTACTCCCATTAAAGTAACTGGGTAGCCATGTTCCATCAAGTGCTTCTAATTGTCAAGTACCTAGTTTAAGTATGTAATTGATGACATACAACCCAACCAATGTACTTTGAGCTTTCCTGGATGGCACAAGAACTTAGAGTCATAAAGAAGTACCATTTTTCCAATATCAAACTTCTTATCCCTTATGTTTCTATCATGCCATGCTTTCTGCCTGGCCTTTTCCTTCTTCTGAATCCATCGTGCTATGGCTCATTTCTCATCTAGTTAATCATCTTCTCGATACACTCTTCTAAATCCTACTCATCAGCTAGACCTCCAACGCGTATAATTCCCAAAGAAGGTAACATAAATTATATAGAGAGAACAACTTCCATGCCAAACACCAGCTGAAACATGGTGTGGCTTTGTTCAATCTCTTGTAAGTTGTTCTATATGCCCAAAGAACAGCTGACACTTTTTCATCCCAATCCTTTCTTCCAACATCACAATTTTTTGTCAAAGTATGGCTCAAAATCTTATTGAAAGCCTCAGTAGTTCCATTTTCCTGAGGATGGTAGGGTGTAGTTTTATGGTGTGTAACCATAAACTCATCTAATAGGATCTTGATTTTATCTTTCAAAAATTTTGTACCCCTATCACTTGTCAAGCTTAAAGGACATCCATATCTTGTAAGAACATTCTCCCATAGAAACCTAGCTATTGTAGCTATGGTACAGTCCTTCGTAGGTGTTGCTTCTGCCCACCGTGTGAGATAATCTATGCAAGTAATGATATAGCATGACCCAGATCCTACGCGTAGCTCGCGAAATAGGTCCTACAAATGCAATTGCCCATTTCTCAAATTATTTAGCACTAGTAATTTGTCTCAAAGGCATCTCTTCTCTTTTCCCTAGTTTTCCTAGATGCTGACAATGATCACATGCCTTACAATATTCTTTACAGTCTTTATACAATGTCTCCCACCATAATCCAGCAAGTAGGATCTTTCAGGTAGTTGCATCACCTACATAATGGCCTCCTGCAATACCACCATGATGCTTCTTCCATAATATTATTACACTCATGCTATAATACACAATGGAGTAATACTTCATCTCTTCCTAACTTGTAGAGGTCACCACTTATTAGCATAAACAGTGCCATGCATATAGCAAGCTGTTTCTTTTCTAATGCCTTTACTCCTTCTGGTGCCATACCTTTTCGTAGAAATACATCAATGTCTTCTAATTCTATGGGAATGCATTGTAACCTATATAACTGTGCATCTGGCATGGTTTCTTCAATTTTCTTTGCTTCCTCTCATGAGTTGATTCTAGATAAATGATATGGTCTAGAATTACTTTTCCCTGGCTTCACCACAACCGTGAAATCAAACTATTGAAATAGGGGTACCCATTTGCATATGCACCCCTGTAGGACACAATTTTTCACCAAGTACTTCAATTCCATGTGATCTGTATTAAACACAAATGGTTTTATTAAAAAGTACCATCAAAAATTGTGCAAATGCATAGATCATTGACAAAGCTTCGCGCTCTGTAGTTATATAATTTTGTTCAGCAAGAGTTATCTTCCTAATAGAAAAAAAAATTAGATGATCTACAATACTTTCACTAGGTTGAGCTAACGTAGTGCTAATGGCCATTCTAGAGGCATCCACATGCACATGAAATGGTTTATCCCATGAGGGAAGGCATATAATGGGCATGGTAGTAACTTTCTCCTTTAATATCTCAAATGCGTGTTGCTACGGTTATCCCCAATAAAATGCACCTTTCCCCTTGAGTAATTATTCCAAGGTTGCATCAAATTTGGCATACCCTTTGATGAATTTCCTATAATATCCTGTATGACCTAAAAATCCACACTCCTCACTTTGACTAGTAGGCGCTTCCAGGCCTAGAATGACTACAAATTTTGCTTGATCAACCAGTAAACCTTCCTTGTAGATTATGTGTCCTAAAATTATTACAAATGGTGTAGAAAATATGCACTTCTTGATGTTCAAAGAGATACTCAATTGTCTACACCATTCAAACATTAAAAGTAGATTGTTACAATGACCTTTCACAAGCCCATTTACTGTGCAATCGTCTAGGTAGACCTGTAAGAAGTTATGAATAAAATATTTGAATTCCTAAACAACTATGCATGAGAATACAACAGACACTTTTTTCAATCCAAAAGGCATCACAATATAGGAAAAATTGCCCCATTCAATAGTAAATGTTGTACTTTCTTGATCCTCCTGAGCAATCCTAACCTGATGATACCTAGAAAACCCATCTATGAAGGAATATATTTCATGCCCTACCACACCTTCCAGTATTTCCTATGTGAATGGCGTAGGGAATGGATCAGTGAAGCATGCAACATTCATCTCCCTGTAGTCCACACATATTCTAATTCATCCATCCTTCTTGATATTGATCACCATTAGAATAACCCATTCTGACTCATCAAGGGGCTTGATAATTCTATATTTCAACATTTTATCAATTTCCTCTTTTACCTTTTCACGTAAATTGGGGTTTATCCTGTAAGTTCACTTCTTGACTGGTCATGCACCATCCTTAATTTTTATCTTCATTTCCCCCAGTGATTTATGCATGCCTTTAAGTTCATGATAACCTTGAGGGAATAAGTCTTGATAATCCCTAAGTAACTTAATGATGTTTGCTACCTCCAAGTGTGACCATTAGTCTCCAATGATGGCCTCCTTAGGCTCATCCTCCGAACCTATATTCACCTTATTTTTCTTCATGGGTTCATGATAGGCACGTGTATCCTTTTCTGCACTGTTCAAGACCTTGTGCAACCCTTGTGAATGTTCAATATCCAGGTTCTCAACTTCCTCATCATCCATGATGTAAACCATCTTTCCCTTCTCTTTCTCAAGGTAAGTGCATTCAAGTAGTATGGAGGTCATTTATTATTCCTTTTTAAAATGCACTCCAGAATATGTCTCACTAAATAATTCTTGAATATGCTCTTCTACTTTTGCACTATCTCCCATTGTTAAGTGCTTGATAAATTTTAATGCCTCTTCTATTGGAAGTTGGGAAGAAAAGTAGTCAAAGGTCTGGATCATTCTTGTCAAATTTTTCCAGTTCCCAGTTTCTCGGTGTAGTTCTGCGTATACATACCAGGAATGTTCACATTCTTATAGCATAGAGTACAATCTATGCACCCAGAGTGAAGGTGGTAAATCTTCTTGTCCTGTTGTCTAGAGTCTCTCACACTGCTGAATGTGATGCTGAAGAGGTTGATCACCATGATAAGTGGAGATCTACGTAGGTGCATTGTTCCTTACAAACCTAAATAGATAAGGTGATTCCTATATATTTCCATTCTATAAGATTATGTTTGTGGACTACCCACCAAGACACTGTTGTCCCGCACAAGGTATATACTAACATAGCTCTTCTCTTAATTTGATTTGGTCCACTATGTTTCCATGGCTTTGAAAAATGTAGGGAGATCTTCTGCCCCAGTATACCAAGGTATTGTGCAGCCTATCCGTCGAACCAAACAAAGTCCATTCTTGTGCACAACCGCACTTTTTACCTTACACTCTACTAATTCATACATACCATGAGCTCAATTGTCACAAGCAATACTTGTAGTATCACTAATAGAATGAGAATCATCCCACTGTAGGATGCCTTCTTTTGATGGCTCATTGACCTCTGGGTCCTGAATAGTGTGTAAATAAATTCTTTTTAAGTCCTCCTCACTTAGAGGCTCAACATATGGTGTAGACTTCCCATCTGTTAAAGGTATCACAACTCTTTCCTCCTTGTTCTCAAAGCTGATATACCCTTTATTGAATCTCAAGTCAACATTATTCACATAACACCAAGGGAATCCAAGAAAGGATAGAAAATTATCTGCTTCTATAAGTGCTAATACCTAAAAATCCCTAGTGAACTTGGCCCCTTTTATAGTTATAGATGCATATTTCAAAACTCCTATGGGAGTGGCCTTAGTCCAGTTTTCCATAAATAACACATTAGATGATGGCTGCAATGGAGGCCTCCCCATTTTTACACATGCATCTAATGTAAGCACATTTACTTCTGCACCTGTATCAATCAATATGTTGCTCAACAAGCCATCCATCCAACAACAACATTCAGAGTAATTTCTTTGTCATAGTCAATGCTATCAGGGGGAATATTTTCATGTAGAATCTATCATCCGGTCCTCAATACTTGCACAGGAGTGTTCCCTTTTAACCAACTTCCTAATAGTGGAATAATGTTCTCCTAGCGCAACATTTTGCACACTTCTCTCAGATCATCAATATCAGTTTGGACTGTCTCTGATGCTTTCTTCTGCTCCTTTAAGTATTGTATCTCACCCTGAAGATTCCTTAGCACTTCCATAGTATCCTGGTAAACTTCCTTCTAATGAGTAGCATCTGGGTACCTTGTATGTAAAACCTCCTCCTTGGTGATTGTAGGATTTTGGTGTAATGCCTCTCTTGTGCACACCACTTCACTGCGTGTAGTAATCTTCACTATCAATGCCTCAGGTCCTTCCACTATCTTGGGCATCTAGTGATCTTCTACCATGTGCTAGATTCTAACCATCTTGGTGCCTTTTTTTCTTACTTATGCTGCTTAATCAGATGCTCATATAAGTCTAAGAACTCTTCATAGCTATGGTTCTTTCTACAGAAAGAACATGTAATATTCTAAGGACATTCACACCTATAGTGGTTAGGAGATCTACATGTATAACATGTTCCATGAGGGAACTCACCTCTTCCTCCACCATGGCCTCGTCCTCCATATCCACCACAATATCCACATCCTCTTCCATGAATTTCTTCAAAATGCCCCTCATTCTTGTCATAGCACATTTGATTATGATCCCAATTGTGGTGCTCATTCTTACCCTTAGCATTATCTGTTACACTTGTCTATCAAACCCCAATGTCTATACATCTTGGATTTGAAAAATCAACTGACAATCCTGCAATATCATGGGTCGTGGACCTACAAATATTACAAAAGCAAGATACATTCTTCCTTATCGTGTGCTGTAACAAAGGAAATTGACTAGCATCATGATTCAAATGAAAAATCTCATAATCCAACAGTAATGAGTGTATGTATCTAAAAGGGAAACTATCCTTGGTGTGACCTTCCACTTCACAATTTGTACACCAAATTCCTGAGCACATTTCATGGGCTGAATTTGCTGATAGCTTCTCTAATTGCTTTTCCATAGCCGTAATCTATGCCTCTAGGAATGGACTAATGCCAGTGTTAATTCTCCCAACTTACCTCAACATGCAAATTTTCTTTGAGTGCTTCATGTGGATCAGTGTATGTCTTATGTGACAGCACCCTTCTAAATGGTGTAATCAATCCTCCAACAAACCATTTTGCATGCTGTCTTGTGTGAATATCATAAGATAGCTTAGATAAAAGTGTCTTCAAATGGGTATCATACTCACGTACACTCTCAGTAGTGCCTTGCTTGATATCCTTGAAAGCACTTATACTCTTTTTCTCAAACTTAGGGATATGGAACTCTTTCAAGAAAGCATCCTTCAATGCTACATAATCCATGCAAGTTTGATTAGGGTCAAACTTCCTGTACCAGCTGTGTGCACATCCCTATAATGTAGTAGCAAATTAACTTACCTTACACTCAGTAGCTATGATCCCTTTAGCCCACCACAAGATTTTAAACATATGCACATGTTTCAGCAGCATCCTCTATACCTCTATACTTCGGAAGATGAAGAGACATCTCCATATAGATATTCTGTGGTTGCTGTGGGCCTTGACCACCTAATCTAGAACCTCATGTGTTCCCTCTACCTCTAGAACCACCAGATCCACTAGAACTAGAACCACCTATACCTCCTGATCCTCCACCTATAGCATGGAATAGGACCTGTAGATGTACTCCCTATGCTCCGACAGTAGTACTATAGTGAACCCCTACTGTCTATGAGGTAGTTACACTTCCAGAGATGAATCCAACATTTTACATGCTCACATTCTATGTGGATGATGCACCTAAGAATGTTCCTCTAAATATCATTGAAGCATCTATCTTGCCATTGATGTACTTGCTCCCTGACTTACTCCTGCTCTCCTACTTCCCAAGTTAGCTTACTGGTTACTTGTCGTACTAGATACTGGAAAACCAAGCACAAGGGCTAGGTCACCAGGTGGATTAAGATGTGTGCCCATGGCCCAAGTAGTCTCTGCTGGCACACTTCTGTGTGAGGCCAAGGGGGGATCTCTGTCATGTTTTCCAAGATGGGGGAGTTCCTGATGCTCTGGCTCCACGTCTTCTACATGAGTTGTAAATCCTTCACGAGCCATCTCTCTCCTCAATTCCATACTTTCTTAGCTAACAAAACGTTGTACTTCTCTATCTCCCTCTTGCGTGCCTCATTATACTTAAGCCACCTCTCCTCTCTCTACCTCTCTACCGCTAGGTCTGCCATCTTTCACCAAACCTATTCCTACCCTCGCACATGGTGAAGTTTAGTTAGCCATTGGTTTACTCTCCAGGTTCAAAGTTACCATCAAGATCTTAATTGCCAATGAATACCTCGTAAATATGTTCCTCTTGGATACCACAAAAACTGGAATTCAGCTACCTCTGGGAAAGAGTACATCAAAATTGAATATTCCAGAATATAACTGTTTAGAACACCACAAAACCATGTATCCACAACGTGAGTCCAGATCAGATCAGCATCATAAAGGGCCTGAAATTCTTCCTGTGTCCAGAAAAGTGCGTGATACCTCCAATTCCATCTGAGATGCATAAGCAGTAAGCCACTCATATAGTTGTACTGGAAGGATAGCAAATAAATCTCTCATATAAGTTGTCATATAGATTCTATTCTACCCAAGTGTGTGTGTTAAACTCAGATCCATTGCTGAACTACCGTGCATATTCTTCCTCCAGATCATGTATCCACTCCTCAATACTTGCTAGAGTTAACCAATATGTCTTCATCGTGAACCATCCTGAAAACAACTGAAAAAGAGGTCCCGACAACAGAACCAATGATGCAGCCTAGAATTTACTAGATAACACCCTAGTCACACTGGCACATCACTCAGCCTAGACTGAGCACTCACCCGAAGTGTGCAAAGGTACCAGGTCCCTCTTTAGGGTTGTTGTAGCAGGATGTTAGTGTGATGAAGGAAGAAACATATAGATTCATAACTAATCCATCATTCTATAATGCATGCTACATTCAGATCTATGAAAGAACAAGCTTTAAACAGTAATCATGATTGAATCAATAACATGCACTACTCAATTACACACAGGAATGACACTTAGATTCAGCCAATATCTTCCATCTATTAATAAACACAGAATATCCTTATAATAATGTCAATCTATACCAATGCACATGTGAATCTGATACAATAATTCAGTCATATGTGTATATCTTTATACCTTCATACATCATCTCTGTATATCATATACACTTCTATATCTATCTCTCTCTTACTACTATGTACTTTACATCATATATATAGGATGGGGACTTTCCCTTCACTACTTATCTATTCCAGAAATAGGTCGTATGCTATTAATAGCCATGTGCCATTTACAGGCATAGCCACACATGCAAGTGTGCTATCTATAGACCTCTTACAGTTAACTGAAGTGTCAATCCTATTCTTAGCTCGTCTCCATGCAAAATGATTTGATCCGATCCTCCAAAGATAGACAATGTTGGGTGCACACATCTCTACATCGTTGGTGTGTTCCACATGCCATCTTCTAAAAATAGGTCATCATGCTCAAAATCAGCTAAGTCCTGAAAAGCTGAACTTTCCCTCCACACGGGGTCCTTCCTATTCCTTCCACACCCTTGATTTGGCCTTCTCTCCCACGCAGGACTTCTTGTGTGATCTCTTAACAAGTATTCTCTGATCAACACTCTTCAAATTATGGCAATTCATTACTAAGTCTAGAAACACCCCTTTATTTGGTTCATCATTATCCCTAGTAATCTAGTTTCATTTCCAAAATCTCTTTCCCTAAAAACCCATGAAATGTTAGTATAGGAATAGATAACTCATTTTATTACACTAGGAATAGTAAAATTTCACAAGTACTTTAGGAAGAGGGAATTCCAAGTTTCTCCATAGGTTCACCTTGAATAGGCACTAATGTATTTCCCACCACGACATGAGAGGTGAAGAATTTCATGTATGTCCATAATCACACCAAATTTCCTGTTCACATTCTGGCGTACCTCAAAGGGTATGGTGATTTGGAGAAACAGTTTTTGGCATGCTTGGTGGGATATAGTTGGTACTTCTCTTCTCACTTACGCATGTAGTCAAAGTAGATCTGACGACTCTAGTATCTCTTGGATTCCAAATCTCAGTGCTTAAATTATGTGAAGAATTTATACAAGATCTTCTTTAAAGAAAGTAAACCATCAACATATCAAAATTTCCTTGTCTCATCCAGGAAGAAGAAGAAGAGGACATTTCAACATCACCATGTTGTAAAATTACCTTGTAGAGGATTACAATCATTCTTGGGAACTTCATGACAGGTTCCATTATAGAAGGTTCCCTCTACCAAGGAGAAATCAACCTCTTTCTTCTATGGCATCAAGGGAACCAAATTTTCCCTACATTTTAACATGCAATAAGTCATCTTTTGTTAAGATTCAACATGTGACATTATACCTATTGATGGCACTCAAATGATTTACCCTTTTACACAAGGTGTCCCTCACTATTAATCCAGTGGAACAATATTCTTGATGTAGCAACAAAATTATGTCATACATAATATCATGGAGGAAAACGTTACAGCTAGACTTATTACTACCTCCAGAAAATTCAAGTAAAATCATAGGCTTCCATGGTTTCAAGGGTTAAATGAAAATGGTAATATAACCACTTTGGACAAGTTAGGAGAAAATATCCACTAAATAGTTTGAAAATCAAGAGTGATAGGAGTGTCCTTTTGGAAAAACTTAATACTCATGAAGAGAGGTCCCCAAGAATACATGAGTGGATTTCAACTTTGGTGATTCTATAGGACCTGGAATAGGATTTCAGAAAATGATAATTATAAATCCTTCCTATCAAAAATGCATTATTATAAAATAGTTTGTAACCTTGAATAAATGATGTATGAAGTTTGATCACAGTCAATGGGAGGGGCTACAATTACATGATACTATTTTACAATTTTGGCCATAAGAGCACTTAAAATTCTACCTTGATTCAAAAGCTAAAAAGATATCTCTATGGGGACTGATAATGCCATTGGAGCTCTGCAGATCTTACGAACACTCAGCCTACCATTGATCAATATTCCAGTAGCCTCACCAATCAACTAATTCAAGAGAGATGGCCCTACCTCTTCAAATGATCTATTCTGAAGTCAAGATCAATGTACAAACTTTTGGAATATGAGCTCGTTACACACAAGAGGCATGACAATTTCAATACAATGTCCACTATCAGCCACAATGTTGGATCTGAGTAGTATCTTGTTTAACCATCCTCCTTTCCTCAAATGGAACATTAGCTATAAAATCATTGTATAAAATTAAGCTAAATGATCCATGTTAGGAATTTATCCTACATTCAGAGTTCTTACTGCTAGCTATCTAGATCCATAGTACATTTCTAGAATAATCCAGTTTAATACTACAAGGGTGTTTGTTATCACATTGTTCCAAAAACGCCACAATCAAAATATTTTCCCTATAGAGTTCTTAGTCAGGACCTTATGGTTCAAACTATATCTATAGCGTCATGTGCTAATGTGAAAATGCATCTACACATGTAGAAACAAAAGATCAATCTTAGGCACATGAAGAAAGTTAAGCCATAGGTACTTGCTTGTATGATTGTGCAAGTAGAATAGATTTCTTGTGGGTTGAATACAGATTCCTCATTAGTGGTAGATGCCAACTCATTCCAAGAAGAGAGAAATGGAACCTCAAACTTTGTAAGCTGATCAAACAATTTTAGTGATCCTTAGACATAAGAAGAGGTTGATAAAGGATGCAGGAAAGAAATTCACCTAGAAATATTTCTATTAGCCAAACTGCTTCCAAATTTTAGGTTCTTCATGCATTGGAGATACCTAAACACTTTCTAAGAGGAGATAGATCCCTATGTATCCTACAAGAAGTGTTTTCAGAAAAGTTGGCATTATGTCCCTTCAATATTAGAACAAATGAAGTTTGACCAATATGAGTGCTACTATGTGGGACATAGGCAATTCCTTTCTCAAATATTGTTTCCATTCGAGAGGCCTTCAACATACAATTGGTATAATTATGGATAATCGTGTTTGGAGCAATAGAAAATACCAGTTTGTGTGTGACAAAAAAGTATTCCTAAATATAAGAAACCATCACCATCTATATTCATTTCCCTAATCATTTCAGAAACCATTTGAGTGCAGTAGTGTTATGTATCGATTCTGGTGCTAGTATGTTCATACATCATGCATGATCAACATGTGTTTACAAATTTACTAGGCGTACAAGTATAGCTGGTTGTAAGAGGAGTTATCTAGCTTGTGATTGAACAACTTTGGGAATACTATTGGAGTTTTATGCCTAAGGACTTGGAACTTATGGGGACATAGCTATTCATTCCCAAGTCTTTGCCATTCAGTTCCAAGACAATCACTCAGGATTTCCAATGTCACTTACACCATTCTTCCTATTAGGTCTCAGTTCAAGGCACCTTCAAAATGAGTAGTTTTATCAGCCGATTGGTTCAAGGAATATGGTTCTCATGACTTGATCTACGGAACCAATTCAGTTGACTATAAGGTTGGAGCCAAATCCATTACCGTAATCATGTAGAACCCTACAAGACATGTCATATGGCAAATGGGAACTAAACCATTGTCTGAGATCCAGAAGAATTCTGAAGATTTTGATCATGAAGGGTGATCACTCTCGTTGAAGAATTCCCCGATTACTATCCTAGATGCTTGTAAGAAGAGATCATACCAGTGGAGACTACGTTGGGATGTATTGGAAGAAGAACTGTAGAATTGGTTTCCTATTTTGGTTTTAAGATACAAATATATGGGAACATATCGCATTCATGAAGAAGTGTATCAATTGTTGCTAGTAACTTGTCAAAACTCGTACAAGCACGTCTTCAATGATTATGGTAATTGTTCTTAATGATGGCTTAGACAGTAAAGAATGGCATCCAGTGTGGGTGTTCAAGGAGTTTCCTTCTTTATCTAGAAGGAGATAAGTAAGATATTTCCGGTTGTAATTCAGTTGCACTAATGGGAATGTTAACAGTGAAATTACCGAGGCCCTTGTACCCAAAAGTAATTCAAATGTAGCCCAAAAGAAGGGGATCAAAGGTGTATTTTTAAGCTAGATATGTGAGTTGAGTTATTCATGAAGTTGTGACATAAAATGCATCCAAGAAGTGATATTTTAACTCAGATCAAACAATAATTATTCTTGGAGTTGATTCAATATTTCCTCAAAGCTAGGAATCCATGTAGTGTGTAGAAATTAAAATTAAGAGCTGACAGGATTCTACAAGGTGTCCCATAATACCATCATACCTGTTGATATTGTAGACACTAAAATTAGGTCACACTCCCCTTGGTCCCCCATCAAATAAACACCTTGAACACATTTACCTAACCATGGCCCCTTTCACCCCACTCTAATATTAATTTAATTAACTTAATTAAATTAATTCATTATCTCACAATATTTATCATTTAAATATCCTAATTGAGATAATGCCCACATATCCACCTCATCATAGCCACCTCACCCTAAGACCTATTCTTAGTAAGTTGCCATAACTAACTAAGACCTACCCAAACCCTAAAAATCAAATGCCTACATTCCCTCTAACCACATTCCCACCCATTAGAAGGAAGCTTCCATTCTAATCCATGCAGAAGTAAATGAAACGAGATCCAAGAAAATCAAGAGGATCTACCTAGTTTAGTAAACCTAGGAAATCCCACCCTAACCGATGCCGGTTACCCTAAACCGCCATCGGTTAAGCCAGAACCATACCGTCAGTTACCATTTAATCCCCAAAACAACCTTATTTCTGAGGTTGGCACATTTCTGAGAGAGAAGACATCTTCTGAGAGCAAGAGATGAAACCAGAGCTGCATGCAAGTAGAACCAAGCATTCGTACACACATCAGAGCATCCATAGCCAGCACCAGAAGCAATCACAAAGCCATTTGCCTTCACGGGAGCATCCGGGGAAGCGTCAGCACCACACCAAGTTCCTTCCATTTGATCACCCACCATTGCCAACCAGACATCAAGCTCGTACAAACAGTAAGTTTTGTTAACCTGCACTTGTTCATTGTCATTTTAGTAGATCCTTTTACTTCTGTTATTAGTTTCTGCTCCCATTCCCATTCCCCACCATTTTACCTCCATGCAAACTTGACCATCCTTTACCCACACCCTTGAACTACCCATATCAGATATTAATCATTCCTGTGCATACCTAAGACCCATTCACGAACCTTGCCATTTCCCTTCCATTCTCCATCTAGCCTCAGATTTATCACCTTGCCAAGTTTTTATTGAATTTCTTGTACCTCTGACCATACCGACACCAGTTACCCACAACCATCACCGGTTAACCTAAACTGGACATCGGTCATACTAGACCGACATTAGTCTCTGTGTAACTTTTACCAAAAACCAAGAACAAAGCTTAAAACCTCCACCAAATACCCAAAAAAGCCCAGAACCTGGCCCTGACCAATACCAGTACCCTGACAGTAGACCTTACCTTCAGATTCAATCATAGCTTAGCCTATTGTGAATGAATTTGCTTATTGTAGATTAATGAGATACCTAAATCATTTTAACTACAGTAGGATTTCCTTTATTATAAGCATTAAGTTGTTTTTAAACAGTGGATTGACAGTCATCTAGGAAGTATCACACTTCCCAGATCTAGCACACACTAGGTAGTCCACTGCATATATTGTTTAACTTTTATTTGGTGGTCTTGTTTTCCATTTCAGGTAGTTCCTCCAAGCCAAAAGGAAGATCTCATGATCAGCTATGGATTCAGAAGTCATACACATGCAACAACCTACAACTAGCATCTTAACAGGTATTCCTCCTATCCCTTTACCCTTATCTGTTTCGTCAACATTCAAAGAAACGCTCTAGAATCAGGTGAAACATTTTGGCACGCCCAGGTGGGACCCATTCAGGGGTTCTTTGCATTCTTTCATTTCTAGGTGAAAATTTGTATGTTTTTTCCTTTCTAAAAAGTTCTTACATTAAATTTCTCCCTTGTAGAACCTTCTCTTCTTCTATGAGTCTAAAAGCAATCGTATTTTGGTGCTTAAAACAAACATTTCTTCCCTTTCATTAGTATCACATTAGTGAAAGAGCATCCCTTCTCTCTTGTTCATCTTTTTGTGTCATCGAATTCAACATTTCAATTTGGGTTTAAAAATTTATTTCATTTCATTCTACTTTTCTGCATTAGCTCACATTAATTGAGGGAAACCTATACGTTGGAAGTCATTCCCAACTAATGGTTGACAAATGAATCATAATAAAGCACTTCCTTTCTTTTTCTCTCTCTAAGTCTTAAAAACATAAATAAAATTGAAAAGATATACACATTCTTAAACAACATCTCACCTAGAAGAAGTTGTAGGTGATCACATGATCATGACACAGTGGGCACCCCGCTGGTTATCTTTTTCCAGTACCCCATCAGAGGATGGCCCGTCCCCACCATAACATACCTGAAACCTCTCCTTGTAGATCTCCTTCTTTGTAGGAAGCCATCCTCACCAAAAATTCTATTCTAAAGTTCATGAGTCAGTCCTTAAATAGCATAAGCTAAACAAACATAATAGAAAAAACACTCTTAGGATCATATTTTTCTTAGTGTTTCTGCTTGGCTTGCATTTTGAGGTGAGAGGTTACGTTCTTCATTTTTCTTATTTCCCCTTGCATGCTCCTCATCATAGTTGGTGTATTCCAGCTTCATCTGAGTGTTCTAAACCTATATTCTGATCATTCTCAAAATTTTGGGTTTGATTCCACATTTGATTTTAACTCACAACCACATTTTCTTCATCTCTGTTTCAATTTCATAGTAACCGGTGTTGGTCCAATGACCATCGTCGGTTACCCTCTGATCGTCATCAATTTTACCGAACTGGCATCGGTTTACTATTCTTTTGGTTAACCTCCCCAAAAGGACACCTACTTCACCTTCTTAGTTGTTTAGAGTCTCTGTCACTCTTATCATATTCACTGACCTGGTAAAATTCATCATCATCTTGCATACTAGACAAATTATGGCCTTTTACCTTATTTTGACCAACTGTCCATTTTCCACAGTGACCGACCACAGTTACCTATGACCGGTGTTGGTTTAACCTAACCAACATCGGTTAGCCTATGTCAAATTTCCAGCTGACATTTTAACCCCAATCTCACCTACCACCACTTATTTATCCTATCTTGTTGTATTTCTGTGTCATTTATAGAAAGTTAGTCCTACCACATGTAGTACTTGTTCACATGGTGCTGATGCATCGAAGCCAATCAAACACCCTCATATTCCACGCTAGTTATCAACCACTCCCACCTAGTCCTTCACCACCTTCCATTTTATCACCAGCTATGGAACCTATCCAACCTATCACTATCACATAGGAGACGAGGAGTTCACACGACTCCTTGACCAAAACCTGTCACCTTACAGTTTTACCTTTCCCAATTTTCCACTTGAGATGCCTCGCCTCAGTTGATATACGACATGTCTGTATCTATCCCCCTAACTTGCTCATACTCTCTGCATCAACCCCATCTAGCTCCTTGCTACCCACATCTACCTTACCCCCAGTCATTTTGTAGCTAGGCCCTATACATGCTATGACTATCACATCTACTACATCTGTTGCACCTGCACATCCACTATACCTTTTCCAACCACCCAGAACACAACCTCATCTGCACCTATTATCTCACATATACCCATAGCTACACAACTACCACCCCCAGGAGTCAATGACCCCTACCCCTTTTCAAAATGTCATCCTTTCTATTCCAAGTCCTATGTATCCCCCATTACCACTAGGGTCACCATGACCCTTCCACCTCCATATACATATATCAGCAGCCTCCCTTTCATCTATTATTCACTCTGGGTAACGTACCCCCTATTTCACTCCCTTCTTCTCAATCTACCTATATGGCAGCACCATATACTAGGGAATGCCACTCTCCATCATATGCCCAACACCAACCTTGTTGTGCTACAAGAGTCACCCATCCATCACAACCTACCAATGACCTAATCAAGTTAATGATGGACAAGATGCAGACATTGGAGGCATCCGTTTTGGCACACATCAACACTCTCACCTACGATGAGATTTGGCCATGAGCCTATACACCCATCCATTCCTATCCATCCATATCCCATACATTTGGAAATTCCTAAATTCAACCCTTCAATAGAAAGAAGACCCACAACAACATTTTGACGGTCTTTTAAACATGGGTGTTATCTAATTGTTATCCAAAATTCAGCCCTCAAGGTAATTTTGATAACATGCATCAAATTCTTTAGTCCCAAGTAATTAGATTGATTCAAGGTGAAAAGGTCATGTTTCTAGGGTCCCCTCATATTTTTCTAACTCTCCCTGTCCAAGAAGAAATCTCAACAAGAAAAATTGAGAAAATGGAAAAAAAATGCATGAAAAATGGCTAAGTCTCTACTCCTACAGTCAAGACAGTTGACAAGATGAAGGTCTGAAAGGCCGTTTGGCTTGTCATACGAGCATTTGGGACAACAAAGCTTGGGGCCGGAAATTCCGAACTTAGGCCATAAATAAAATCTAACTAAACAGGCAGTTGGGACATCTGGGACAAAAGTTAGTCCCAAGGATGCAAGTCCGCCAAAACAGTTGGGCATGCCGGGAACAGTTGGGCCGAAGGTACGCGAAGCACCGAACCGGCCGAATCGGCCGAAATGATCAACTTTTCAATGTAAACGGGACAGTTGGGACAAAAGGGCGCGAACCGTGGGACCGAATCGGGAAAATTTGTCCCAAAGAGGCTAGTCCATTTTAAGAGTAGAACTGGCCGGTTGACAGAAACAATGGAAATTTCAGCACTGGGACAAGTGGGACAAAAGTACGCGATGGATGCACCGGGATCCGAAAAGCCAATGGGCTATCACGCCACGTGTCACCGACAGAAAAGAACATGGAAGCCCATTTCGGCCGGTGTGGGAAGAATGTGTCTGCAACTGGGACATTTGGGACAAAGGGACGCGTGGGACGCGAAAAGCCGAAACAGGCCGAAGGCAGAATGAAGAAAAGTCAACGTTTGACCCGTGAAACTTCAAACGGCCATAACTTTTGACTCCGAGCTTCGATTTTCACAAAATTGGACTTTCTGGAATGAGCACGACGTCCTCTACGCCACATATTTGGAATGACTTTCTTATTTTTAACAAGGGTAGATATATTTAAATAAAAGAAACATATTCGGCTCCAGTTAGTTAATGCTCATTCCCGTCAAATGACAGAAAACGCCTGCCAGACCCAAAATAGCTGCCCGCACTCAGAAGGCCATAACTTTTGCATTTCTCAACGAAATCACACAAAATTGGTACCGTTGGAATTGTGGTTCCAAGCCTAATGCACATAAATCAAGAAATTCCAGATTTGATCAGATATTGATTGAGATTTTTAAGAAAACGTGGCCGGGTTCAAAACAGTGTTTTATTTGGTAGCTGGGAGTGCAATTAAGAGGCATGGTCATCATTCTTTCTCTGCTGCAGCACATGGGACAGTATGGGGAGCCTTTTGCAAGTAATGTATAATCATTTCACTCAATTTAATGCCTCTTACAGGTGGTTGAAGGACAGATTTCGGGATTTTCATTTTCCCTTCTCTTTTCCTTCTCATTTTTCTATAAATTGGAGTGTTGGGCTCATTGTAAAAGAAGAGAGTTTTTGGGTAGCAAAGCTCTACCAAAATTGCTTTGTGAAGCCAGTGTGTTGCAGGCCCTTGTAGTGGACTCCTTGCATGGTGATCCAGGCCCTTATCTTGTAATAGATTGAACTGTGCATACCAGGAAGCAATAAAATACAAGTTTGTGGATGTATCTTCCCCTGCTGTGTTTTCTTGCATTCTTCTTGCCCCTTTGATCTTTCTATAAGAATATTGTGTCTATTTATTATGTTCTTGTAGGGATTCATTATCATTGTGTATGCTTGGAATATTATTGTGAATGCATTTTGCTAGATTATGGTGAACTGTCATCACCTCTTCTAGTGTGCACTTTGCCTCTGTATTTCACACATTTGGAGACTACTCTCACACCCTCCTTTTCTGGTGTATCACCGCTTTAGTGTAGGCTTTCATTTTATGCATTCTCTCTCCCTGGTCCCTTGGAAATTTAGATTAGAATAGTTAGCTTATCCTGCATTAGAGTAGATTGTGGCAGGTAGTTTAGGAGCAAGAACCAGCTTTCTCTGGAGGTCTATCTCAAGTAGCAAGTCCCACAACTTGGAGATAGTACCCATGTTATCCAATCACACCGTGAGTTCAAGTATATGCACTTGTATGAGACACAAGGGAATGCTGTGATTTGGTGATAATGTGGCACTATAGAGGAACCGTCTTTACAAACTCATGACAACAAAGGATACGGTTGAGCATGGGTAGGGATACCAGTTCTGTTAGGGGAAAAAAGGCCTTTTCTAGATGTCGGTCTTAGGTCTTAGGTCAATTTCTTCTTGGGCATGGGTTGGTAGAGAATTGGCATAGTTTGGTTGTGGCCCGAGGCACTCTACCCCTTTACAACTTTAGTCCTAGGGTAGCCCATATTCTTTTTCTTTGGGCATGCACTTTCTTCATTAACAACTTCCTATCCTCCTAAGAGGGATTCCTCATGACTAATTTCTAGATCATTAATACCATTAAGTAGTCATGATGGATTAGGGCAAGTTACCCATTCAGGGAAATCTTGTGTTATCTATTTCAAAAGTAGATGGCACGGGTCGTGAAGGAGGCGTGAATGTGCTAGGGCACATGTGGATGCAACTACCAAAATCTGTAGTAGCTTCTGAACTGAACCATTCAGTATTTAGTTGTGTCCCTTCTAAAGAAAAATTGTAGAGAAAGCCATGATGACCTTATCGATGCCTCATCATCATCATTTCACTCAACATCTTTATCTTCAGGTCCATGGGGAACTCTTCCCTGAAACCTACTCAACGACTCCATAACATTCACCACACTAGCAACTTTGGTAGCTTGAGATTTAGGTACCATTTAAGAGTTTGAAAATCTTTTTCCTGATCCCACATGGTTCGCATCATCTGAAGAACTCTGGGATGCATTTAAGTCAAATATTTATAGACCTTATGGCTCAGTGTTGACTTGAAACCTTGTCCAATCTGTTTCTCTATCTCAGCCAATTTGTAAAATATTCTTTAACAACTCGGCCAAAGGCTTTTTACCACTTCTTCGTAGATGCTATAGACTTTCATGGCTCAGAGGCTATCTCATCCATCAATTTAGGCTAGCCCTCAAATCTAGGATGATCTACACGTTGTTAAATACATTTTCAATTCAGACAAAGGCATAGGAAAGGCCTGCCTAAATGATGGGTTTTTGTCACCTTAATCCTATAGGAAACTGTACGATGGAAAAGTGACCATGGAGCATGGGAATCTACAAGTAACTCTTCCTCGCACCCGACCTCTCGAGGTCATGCCGAGACAGCCGGTGGGGATGGAATATACATGGGGTGCAGATAAACTAGTTAGGTAATCTTATGTCTTCAACACACAATAATGGGATCTGTGAATCTAAGGCAAAG
This sequence comes from Taxus chinensis, assembly GCA_019776745.2. Lineage (NCBI taxonomy): Eukaryota > Viridiplantae > Streptophyta > Pinopsida > Cupressales > Taxaceae > Taxus > Taxus chinensis. The sequence goes on along the minus strand of JAHRHJ020002575.1, from coordinate 58,814 downwards.
AAGGCCCTCCTAACCTGAATCGGTGTGATAGATCGTTCGGTGAGGATAGCTGCTCGAAGGCTCCAATCAATATCGAGCTCTATCGTGATCTGATCTATGGGTTGTGGGATACGTGGAAGATGACCTGTGGATGCTTCGTATATATCTCTCGACAAGGTCATGAAAATGGAATGGCTAAATGTGTAGTGGATCTTTTGGTGTTTTATGGATGATTCTCTGGTCTAGTCCAGAAATCTTTAGCTTGATTAGCTGCTACGTTTAATAATGATAGTTGTGTGATAATGTCTGGTGGAAGTGGAGAGGACCTAAACACCAACGTTCGCAAGCTGGTGTCAATACTTGATTGATTTGTAGGCCCGTTGGGTTGTGGGACCTGTGGATCACAACCGTAAGTTTGTGGTTGCTGTGGACCTCCTATGGTCATATGAAGAGTCAATCCCTGATTCTGAGTATCCAGTAATCGTATGCCTTTTCGGCCTCTACGTTTAGAACTAGAAGTTGCATGATTTTCTCAGAGTACCTAACAGGTGTTCTGGCAACTTGGATACGTAAGCTAGTGTCTATATCAACGAGGAGGTCTCCTACGTCTGGCTGTGGGACTAGTGGATCACAACCGAATGTTTTCTCTCTTTCAGGTCCTTCTACAGTCATATGGATATCTATCAAGGCAGTCTATAATTTGGCTGATTTGACCAGAATGTGTGTGCTTTGTCATCTTCTATGTTTAATCCTCTTAGCTGTGTGCTGATTTCTTGTAGGTCTGTTGTTGTTCGGAAGACCTGAATTCTGAGATTTTGGTCTATGTCAGTTAATGCTACAACAAGATTTGGTTGAGGCACGATTGGCTCAAAAATGTATTCCCTAGGCTCCCTAGGTCCCGTGATTGTCATACAAGATCAATATAAACCTAACTGAAACAAATAAACTAATTATGCAAGATATATCTACAACATATATATATATATATATATATATATATATATATTCCTCTATTTTTTGTATTTTTGATAGAATTTTTAATAGAATTAAAAGAGCAACTAATCTAATATATTCAGAAAATGACAACTAATCTAATAACAAAATTAAAACAAGCAAGGTAGCCTGGTGTAGCTACTTGCCTGTGTAGTTGTGAGTTTATCCTAAATAACTAAATAGTTGATTAACTTAATTGAAAGACTCTCAATCCTACCTCAGAAGTGAGGAATGAATCATAGTTTCTTATAAACTATCAATCCCCATAGCTTCCTTGGCAATATCGAAAGTGAAATTTAACTGAAATGAAATAATTCACTACTCTATTTGATATGTTTTAACTAGAACTTTGATAGATAAAACCTGGAATTTGCAGAATAGTGGCGAATCCAGTAGTGTATGACTTTGTCCCCTCAGAATGATCTCCTCATTCCTTCGTGTTCACGTGAATCCAGAAGAGTGTGTATATGCTAGCATCAACAGAAGAAGGTATTTGAACAATGGCAGCTTTGGATATAGACCGAATATAATGCGAGTAGGAGAGGGACAACCTAAGTGACAGAGCTTGGCGTATGTAATTCCTAGCAAGATTTATTGCACGGAATACAACACAAGTGTACCGAGAGATTCTAGAATCTACCTTCTGTGAAGAACACAACCTGACAACTCTAATGGATTCAATCTACAAATGACACTACTCTGCTCTAAACTAATTTGTATGAACAACAATGAACAAGACTGAAGCAAGAAGATCGAATGGCTTCTAACAGCAAAGGAAAAACTAGCATGGATGCAAACATGAAAACAAAATGAATTCTAAGCAAGAAATTGAAAGACTAAACAATGGAAATGAGAAGTTGAGGGGCCATTTTCTTGAAAACAAGCTGGCTATTTATAGATTTCACATTCACCCAAAGGTAATTCCTATTAGAACTCTTTTACCATTAAACAATGAAGAAACACTATTCCAGGGAACATAAAACATTAATACAAGCTAAGGCGGTTGAGAAAAGCTGGTAAATGTTGAAAAATTACGCAAGTCGTGATCAAAAGAATGTGCTGGAGAATGCGTAAAGGACCGCCACCAGGGTTGAGCAGGGTGGGCAGCTACAGGACTGCCACCCTGGCAGGGCGGCAGTTTCGTCACTGAAGGTCAAAAATCTAGAAAAAGAAAGGCAGAGGATAAAGCAAAGTACACAAAGCTTAGACAAGGTGCTTGGGATGCTAACATACACTTGGCAAGCTTTCCTGGATTCTGAACACCTTGCGAGGTGACCTGTATCATCATTGGGGCATGTGTAACATCGTTCTGGTGGTACAGTACCCTACAATTTTGGGTACGTACATATTGCCCCCTCGGAGAAGCATGTTTTAACCATGAAGAGGCGTAAAACGGTGGGTCCAAGTATGGCGGTCCCAAAATGGGAAGCTAGAAATTATACCTGACACGCCTGTGTGTCAAAATGTCGCCATCCAAGTTCCCACTACCTGCAAAATGGAAAGAGGACTCAAGTGCAGATAGATAAAATAAATCGAAAAATAAATACTAAATTAGTATGAAATGAGGACTTACCATTTGCGCGGGGATAAGAACTTACCTCCGTCGGCGCTCTAAACCTGCGAAAGGGGCATTCAAAATGAGTCAAAACACCATATATATATATATATATAATGGGCTTATTTTCCTATTCATTTGTGCGTGTTGATTTGATAGTTTTTGAGCTCTGGGACCCACGGTGATGGTTTTCACGAGAGTATAGTCGAAACGTTCGTATCGAGATAGCGATCATGCCTCCACGAGCAGAACCTCGACCCGCAAGATCTCAGGTTAGTTCTTCTCGATTTAACGTTTTTGCACCCAAAATGTTAAAATGATGAAATCTTTGTTGTGGGGGGGGGTTATTTTTAGAAATGTTAGTTTTAAATGTGTCTCTTAAGGGGGACGCCTAATGGGTAGGCTTTTGTTTTAGCTAAAATGGTCAATTTTTTACGTTTTGAGCATTTTTAGGGCATGCGACTCATTTGTAGTCGCGGGACAGGACCACCACCCTGAGCAAGGCAATGGTTATAGGACTGCCACCTTTCAAGGAGGTGGTTATGGAACTGCCACCCTGCTCAGGGTGGCGGTCCTCTACAGAGTGTTAAAACAACACTATTTTGAATTTATTTTTGCATTTTTAGTGTTCCTACTTGCTTTAATGATTTTTCCAATGCAATCTTGACACTAACTTGCTTCTTTTTGCATGTTTTTGGGTGTTTTGCAGAAGAAGGAAGAGTACATTAGATGGAGCCGAGAGAGGGAGTGTGATTGGCTTCCAGTAGTGTTAGATGCACTCTCTCAGGCTGAGCAGGATACTCTCCAGAGGGCAGGTATATTGAGGATCGCACGGGTCCCCCATGTTGCACCTGCCAGTCACATACTATGTGACTTATTTTCTTACTGGGATGTAGATCAAAACACCTTCCAATTTCTAGGTGTTAGGGGTGAGTGGACCATCACCCTAGAGGATGTCTACCACATTTTGGGAGTCCCGATTATTGGGAGGAGACTTTCATTTGATACAGCAGTATCCAGAGCTCAGGTGACTCAGTGGGCCACCTATATGGGAGACGCAGTTGTCTCCACTAGTTCAAAGAAGGGGGTGAAGGTCCGTTCTATTCCTGGCTTTCCCATCCCTCTGATCCACCAAGCCATTATGGGCATCCTTGCTTCGAGATTGATCAGGGACAAGGGAGGGGATACTTTGCTCTACTGCTGGGCCCCCATCATCGCACAGATTGAGGCACATGGTCAGATTTATGCCTGGGGAGCCGATATACTTGGGACCACCTATCATGACTTATACAGGGTGGTTCAATTATAGGGATAATCACTGAGCCATCCGACCTTAGTTATGAGCTAGGTCTATGAGCGCATTATCCCTTATGGGAGGGGCATACATGCAGCAGGATCCCAGGGCTGTTAGGGTAGTTAGATGGACAAGGATGATGATGCTTAAGGCACTGCATCAGCTGGTGGCTTTATTGACCACTATGGATATGGAGGCCACACCTTATTAGGCCATGGCAGAGTTATGGGGCGAGGAGGTACCACCCTAGATTTCCTGCTCTACTACAGGACAGTTTGTGGACAGGATGGGGAAGGTAGAGACACACCCCTTTAATCGAGTGCCTCAGCAGTTCAGCCTTGCTTACATTGATATGCTTCCCCCAGTGGTGCCAGTGTTCAGATCAATTCAGGAGGCTAGGGGAGGTCCTAGAGGCTGGGGTTGGACTGTTGTTACTCCTGGCATCCCTATTGCAGCTAGGAGGGTGGTACGCACTCAAGAGAGAGCCGGTGCTCCTTAGGCACCTTTACTTCAGATTGCCGTTGGTCCTACCCATAGTAGTGATGATCCCATTGATATAGACTCTGAGTCTGAGGAGTTCATAGAGGGAGAGATGGAGGAGGAGACCGAGGACATGGAGATCAGTGAGTTAAGGTGGGGAAGAGGATAGTGATCCTGAGTGGCATGACACTCAGGAGATCCTACAGGCTGAGAGGGCAGAGTAGAGCGTGGAGAGGGTGACTCTAGTCTCAGAGGAGTTACTTTCTCAGGACCTAGGTGGAGAGGATGAGTCCATGGTAGGATGCCTTGTTGTCCTAGACATAGGAGGAGGACATCAGTCAGTGGCACATCTGTGGTAGGCAAGTGTGGATCCTAGAGATCCTTCTTGGAGGCCCAGAGATCCGAGTGAGTTATCACTCTTCTTTTGATATTTTTTTTAGCTAGAATTGCCTTAGTTGTTATCTCTCTTTTTGTTCATCCTTGGTTTCACCTTTTGATTATTTTCTAATTTGTTTTCTCCTTTGCTTGCAGAGACTACTGATGAGTGGTGAGACTTGATTCACCGGGTATGTACTGACACCCTGTTGCTCCCCATGGAGAAGACTCATGCTGAGCTATCTGTGGATGCAGGGGAGCCTTCAGCAGTCAGTAGGCATACCGATGTTTTTTCCCCTGTCTGGCATGCGGCCAAGATCATGACTTCCTTCCATGTCGAGGTAGTCAGGTATAGGATTGTAGAGTGCCTGATGAGGAGGAGCCATTCTCATAGCGAGACTACAGCTACTATTCGAGACCACGAGCCCTTAGTGCACTCAGAGCGTCGGCATAGCTGGAGTCCTAGACGTGATCGTGCACCTTCTGAGGGATGCCATAGGGATTAAGAGGCCACTTGGCTCTTTTTTGTAGTGACCTTGTTAGGTTATTTATACGAGTATTTTTGTATTTTCCGGAGCTCATTGAGCATTTTGACCATGCCTAGTGCATGATGGCATTGTATACGAAACCTGATTTGTATATATATATGTGTGTATATCTTTGGATCTAGACTCTTGGTATCTTGAATTTTATGACTCATTTTCTAAATGTGTTTTTAGAATATTTGCTTTTCATGTTTCCAGAATGTATGTAATGGACAACAAATGATAGTAAATAGAATGTTTTACTCTATATGTTTTTGCAGTGCTGATATGAGATGATACTAACATATGGTAGTACTGAACTTTTGAACTCTTTGGGTAATGTTTGTAATTCCTTCTTATATTGGAAAAATGTGATGAATGCATAGTGATAAAGAGATGAACTTGCCCCAATCCCAAATCCACGCAACTAGTAAGATGCAAGGGCTCAACACCAAGAATTAGGAAGGGCACAAGTTGTATGAGTTTGATTGAATGGAATGATGAGAGACAGACAAACCAAGAACAAGAACCAAATTTGGACCTACACACCCACCCTACTCAGAACTACTACCAAGCTTAGAAGGCCACTTACTTTTTCGTTTATCTAGACTTAGATTCATAAATGGTAACCTGGTTGACAAAATCTGGTTTTGAGGATTTGATCTCTTTGGAATTTGGATGTTTGGATATTTGCTTTCTCTTAATAGAATTTGACTTGTGTTTTTAGCATACCAAGATTTGTTAGTTTGTGTGACTGGACCCCCCACACCCTGCCTCACACCACTAGTAAGAAGCATGGGTTTGTCACCAAAGGCAAGATACAAGTGAGTAAGGGCACTTCTTTCCTTTCCCAACCTCAAATCACCAGTAAGAGATGTGGGCTTATCACTGAAGGTTGATGGGGCAAAGAATTGTGTAAAATAAAATATTCTGTTTTCTTGGTGCTTTTGATTTCATTTGATTTTGACATTTCTGATTTATGACTTTGGGATATCCTTTCATTCCAAGAGATTTTAAGAGGTATAGATGTGACACCAAGAAGCTTCTAGAATAGACCATGGGCAAGGAAAACCTTCACCTAGTAGAAAGAAAGAGAAAACCCAAGTATGGAGGTCTTGGTATGGTTTCTGTCAATGTTTTTCTATCGAAATTGATGAGAAGATTTAAAAATATTTGATGATGTTTGAAGAGATGTGATATGAATATATTTGCCAAAATCCTTAGAAATTTGTAACAGATTGTTTTAAGAGTAAGCTCCTAGACTATCATATTTACGAAATGGATAGAATGAAACAACTAAAAGACTAATGCAATGCAGGTAGCTATAATGTACTTTTATGTTTTATGTGTAAAACCGCTTAAGGTGCAAGCAATTGACTGTTTTAAAAAATTCCTCACCTTCTAGTTTGCACAAGAGATACGCACCATTTCCATAGTCCCTCATGTCTCGGTATGGGCCCAACCATTTGGGCTGGAAATTTCTTCATTCACTAGTTTTCTTATCGATCTGGCTATTTAGTCTTAGAGCTAGATCTCCTTCATATATTTCACACTCATAGACTTTTTTGTTAAACTACCGGCACATCTGGTCAGGATAGGCTCTATGCCATTGTTTGGCATTTACCCTAGCCTCATCAAGACTTTCTAGTTGAGAGAGGCATGCCTCCCTGTAAGCTTCTTCATCCAATAATCCCTTGTAATGAGATGCAGAGACTGGGTATTTTAACCTCAAGTAGGAGAATTGCTTCTTCTCTAAATACCAGCGAGAAAGGAGTTTCTCAACATGTTGGTGTTCTTATCATGAGGTTCGGTGGGCCCATAGGGTTGGATATAGTTTTAAATGCCAATCTCGTTATGTTCTCCTTGACGTGTAACTTTGAGGAGAATAACTTTCAACATTTTGTTTGTTGAATTCAGCCTGCCCATTGGCTTGAGGGTGGATAAAGTGAGGTTGTGTGATGGTTTATCTTGAACTTGCTACATAACTCACGAACCTCTTGCATTCTAAAAGGATGTGCCATTATATGAGATAATGACTTGTGGGAAATCATAGATCCTACATATAATTTGGTGTCAAAATGAATTTTGTAATCACCGAACCTGGTAAAGTTGTGAGAGGTATAGGCCTCCACCCATTTGGTAAAATATATCTATGGCTATTAGTATAAAATTATGGCCATTGGTTGATGAGGGAGAGAATTTTCGTATCAAGTCTAGACCCCACGTGGAGAAGGGCCACAAAGTCCACTATTTGTTGCAGGGATTGTGCTGGCATGTGAATCTCGTGGGAGAATTCTTGGCATTTGTGGCACTTAAGTATTGAATTCCACTTACGTCATGTTCGAGATTTGGCAAAAAATTTAGCCCATCTGTTGATGTATTTTGCGAGTGGTGGCATGACCATCTATAAGTGGTCCCCACATTTCCCAGTGTGGGATTCATGAAGAATCCTCTTGGATTATTCTATTTCAACACATCTGTTAGAAGCATGTCATTGAAGGCTCTACGATAGATTACTTGGTCTAAAACAACATATTTAGTGGTAACAATGCGTAACCACCTCCTTTGTTGTCATGTGGCACTTTTTGTTAAGGTATGTATGGTCCATGATAAAATTGATGATATCAGTATACCAGGGACATGTAGAAATGGGGGGTCTAAAACTTTGATTAAAGTATACACATTCATCAGGAAAGTATTGATCTACCAGCTCGCCTCCATCTAGTGGATTGTCAGCTAACCAGTTTGCAGTGATTTTTCCTTTAACATATTTTTGGTTTACGAATGTTAAGTCAAATTCTCCCATTAGGGATGATGAAATAGCTGGCCTTTTTAGATAAATATCCTTGTTTGAGAAATGCTCGTAAAGAATGGAGGATCTTTACAATGACCCTTGTTTCCTGGTTTAACATGTAATGTCACTCAAACGTTTTTGTTGCAAAAATTATGGCAAGACATTCTCTCTCTGCCTGTGTGTAATGTGTTTCATAATCGAGCAATGATTAACTCCCATGAAATAGATCATGCGTAACTCGTTTATCATCGTCTTCTTGAGCTAGTTCAGTTAATGCTCATTGATACCATCAAATGTTTTAGAAAATGCCTGCCAGACCCAAAATAGCTGCCCGCACTCAGAAGGCCATAACTTTTACATTTCTCAACGAAATCACACAAAATTGGTACCATTGGAAGTTATGGCTCCAAGTCCAATGCATTGGATAAATCAAGAAATTATGTATTGTTAATGCAGATATTCATATGGGGAGTTTTCACAAAATGTGTTCATGGGTTCATAACAGTGTTTTATTTGGTGGTCCCTGGGAGTGCAATTAAGAGGCATGGTCATCATTCTTTCTTTGCTGCTGCAGCACCTAGGAAAGATATGTGGAGCTTTTGGCAAGTAATTTATAATTATTTTACTCTATTTAATGTCTCTTACAAGTGGTTGAAGGATAGATTTCGGGATACTGTCCATTTTCCCTTCTCTTTCCCTTCTCATTTTTCTATAAATTGGAGTGTTGGAGGAGCATCATGCTATAAAAGAGAGGTTAGTTTTTGTAGCAAAGCTCTGCCAAGATTGGTTTGTGAAGCTGATGTGTTACAATCCCTTGTTGTGGAATCCTTGCATGGTGATCCAGTTGCCCTTATCTTGTAATAGATTGAACTATGCATATCATGAAGCAATAAAATATAAGTTTGAGGATGTATCTATCTCCCTGCTGGGATGTTTTGGAGGATACATTCTTCTTGCCCCTTTAACCTTGCATTACAAGAATATGGTGTCTATTATTATGTACATGCAGGGAGTTCCATTATCATTGTGTATGTTTGAAATATTGGTTGTGAATGTGTTTTTTCTAGATGATGGAGAACTGTTATCACCTGTTCTAGTGTGCACTTTGCTTCTGTATTTGGAGGCATTTGAAGACTACTGCTCACACCCTCTTTTTCTGATGTATCAACGCTTTAGTGTAGGCTTTCATTTTATGCATTATCTCTCCCTATAGGTCCCTGAGAGGAATTTGGATGAAGACATAGGTAGTTTTCCTTAGTTGCGGTTAGTTGTATATCTTAGGTTCTGTTTAGGAATAAGGTACCAACTTTCTATGGCAGGTATATCGGTGCAAGTAGCAAGTTTTTCACCAACATAACATGGAAGTATTCATCCTATAGTTATGGAGGATATGGATCTGAGTATCTAAGTATATGCATTGTGTTCTAAGACCTCGGGGTGCTGTGATTTGGTGATAACACTGACCACCCAGGATGGGTACTTATTCTCCAGTGAGCATCATTTCCCATGTTCTGACTCCTGAAGCATTTGATTGTTGCATAGTGAGTTGATCCTAGACACCTCTAAATTAAGAATATGGTATCTAAGTCCTTCTGAGGCTAATTTGTGTTCCATTAAGCAACATTAAGAGGTTAGATGAACTAGTTGTCTACTCTATGTGAGCATCGAGTCTGATGGTGGATCCATACAAGGCTTTTTTTACTCGTTGAGTGTAGTCTGATCAATCAACTCACATTCTATTTACCAAAGAACTGAACTATATCAAACTCTTCATGTGGGCATGTGTTATGCATATCTCACCGAATCTAAAGGTCCAAACCTTCTGAACCTTCAACGAAGCATTCAACATGGATCGAAAGCTTGAAGATTTAGGCCATTGAAGAGAGGAAATTATTTAACTACGCATCATAAGAACTCAGCATTTAAGTCAAATGATACCTATTCTTCTTAAAAACCATAGAACAATTATTGAAAGTGCCAAAGGGACCGCTTGGAAAAGTGACCAATGAGCATGGGAATCTACAAGTAACTCTTCCTCGCACCCGACCTCTCGAGGTCGTGCCGAGACAGCCGGTGGGGATGGAATATACGTGGGGTGCAGATAAACTAGTTAGGTAATCTTATGTCTTCAACACACAATAATGGGATCTACGAATCTAAGGCAAAGAAGGCCCTCCTAACCTGAATCGGTGTGATAGATCGTTCGGTGAGGATAGCTGCTCGAAGGCTCCAATCAATATCGAGCTCTATCGTGATCCGATCTATGGGTTGTGGGATACGTGGAAGATGACCTATGGATGCTTCGTATATATCTCCCGACAAGGTCATGAAAATGGAATGGCTAAATGTGTAGTGGATCTTTTGGTGCTTTATGGATGATTCTCTAGTCTAGTCCAGAAATCTTTAGCTTGATTAGCTGCTACGTTTAATAATGATAGTTGTGTGATAATGTCTGGTGGAAGTGGAGAGGACCTAAACACCAGCGTTCACAAGCTGGTGTCAATACTTGATTGATTTGTAGGCCCGTTGGGTTGTGGGACCTGTGGATCACAACCATAAGTTCATGGTTGCTGTGGACCTCCTATGGTCATATGAAGAGTCAATCCCTGATTCTGAGTATCCAGTAATCGTATGCCTTTTTGGCCTCTACGTTTAGAACTAGAAGTTGCACGATTTTCTCGGAGTACCTAACAGGTGTTCTGGCAACTTGGATACGTAAGCTAGTGTCTATATCAATGAGGAGGTCTCCTGCATCTGGCTGTGGGACTAGTGGATCACAACCGAATGTTTTCTCTCTTTTAGGTCCTTCTACAGTCATACGGATATCTATCAAGGTAGTCTATAATTTGGCTGATTTGACCAGAACATGTGTGCTTTGTTGTCTTCTATGTTTAATCCTCTTAGCTGTGTGCTGATTTCTTGTAGGTCTGTTGTTGTTCGGAAGACCTGAATTCTGAGATTTTGGTCTATGTCAGTTAATGCTACAACAAGATTTGGTTGAGGCATGATTGGCTCAAAAACATATTCCCTGGGCTCCCTAGGTCCCGTGATTGTCATACAAGATCAATATAAACCTAACTGAAATGAAATAAACTAATTATGCAAGATATATCTACAACATATATATATTCCTCTATTTTTTGTATTTTTGATAGAATTTTTAATAGAATTAAAAGAGCAATTAATCTAATATATTCAGAAAATGACAACTAATCTAATAACAAAATTAAAACAAGCAAGGTAGCGCGGTGTAGCTACTTGCCTGTGCAGTTGTGAGTTTATCCTAAATAACTAAATAGCTGATTAACTTAATTAAAAGACTCTCGATCCTACCTCAGAAGTGAGGAATGAATCATAGTTTCTGAGAAACTATCAATCCCCACAGCTTCCCCGACAATATCGAAAGTGAAATTTAACTGAAATGAAATAATTCACTACTCTATTTGATATGTTTTAACTAGAACTTTGACAGATAAAACCTGGAATTTGCAGAACAGTGGTGAATCCAGTAGTGTATGAATTTGTCCCCTCAGAATGATCTCCTCATTCCTTCGTGTTCACGTGAATCCAGAAGAGCGTGTATATGCTAGCATCAACAGAAGAAGGTATTTGAACAATGGCAGCTTTGGATATAGACTGAATATAATGCGAGTAGGAGAGGGACAACGCAAGTGACAGAGCTTGGCGTATGCAATTCCTAGCGGGATTTATTGTGGGAATACAACACAAGTGTACCGAGAGATTCTAGAATCTACCTTCTGTGAAGAACACAACCTGCAACTCTAATGGATTCAATCTACAAATGACACTACTCTACTCTAAACTAATTTTTATGAACAACAATGAACAAGACTGAAGCAAGAAGATCGAATGGCTTCTAACAGCAAAGGAAAAACTAGCATGGATGCAAACATGAAAACAAAATGAATTCTAAGAAAGAAATTGAAAGACTAAACAATGGAAATGAGAAGTTGAGGGGCCATTTGCTTGAAAACAAGCTGGCTATTTATAGATTTCACATTCACCCAAAGGTGATTCCTATTAGAACTCTTTTACCATTAAACAATGAAGAAACACTATTCCAGGGAACATAAAACATTAATACGAGCTAAGGTGGTTGAGAAAAGCTGGTAAATGTTGAAAAATTACGCAAGTCGTGATCAAAAGAACATGCTGGAGAATGCGTAAAGGACCGCCGCCCTGAGCAGGGCAGCGGTTACAGGACCGCCACCCTGGCAGGGCGGCAGTTTCGTCACTGAAGGTCAAAAAGCTAGAAAAAGAAAGGCAGAGGATAAAGTGAAGTACACAAAGCTTAGACAAGGTGCTTGGGATGCTAACATACACTTGGCGAGCTTTCCTGGATTCCGAACACCTTGCGAGGTGACCTGTATCATCATTGGGGCATGTGTAACATCGTTCTGGTGGTACAGTACCCTACAATTTTGGGTACGTACATATTGCCCCCTCGGAGAAGCATTTTAACCATGAAGAGGCGTAAAACGGTGGGTCCGAGTATGGTGGTCCCAAAATGGGAAGCTAGAAATTATACCTGACACGCCCGTGTGTCGAAATGTCACCATCCAAGTTCCCGCTACCTGTAAAATGGAAAGAGGACTCAAGTGCAGATAGATAAAATAAATTGAAAAATAAATACTAAATTAGTATGAAATGAGGACTTACCATTTGCACGGGGATAAGAACTTACCTCCGTCGGTGCTCTAAACCTGCGAAAGGGGCATTCAAAATGAGTCAAAACACCATATATATATATAATAATGGGCTTATTTTCCTATTCATTTGTGCGTGTTGATTTGATAGTTTTTGAGCTCTGGGACCCATGGTGATGGTTTTTGACGAGAGTATAGTCGAAACATTCATATCGAGATAGTGATCATGCCTCTGTGAGCAGAACCTCGACCCGCAAGATCTCAGGTTAGTTCTTCTCGATTTAACATTTTTGCACCCAAAATGTTAAAATGATGAAATATTTGTTGTGGGGGGGTTATTTTTAGAAATGTTAGTTTTAAATGTGTCTCTTAGGGGGGACACCTAATGGGTAGGCTTTCGTTTTAGCTAAAATGGTCAATTTTTACGTTTTGAGCATTTTTAGGGCATGCGACCCATTTGTAGTCGCGGGACAGGACCGCCGCCCTGAGCAGGGTGGCGGTTACGGGACCGCCAACCTTTCAAGGTGGTGGTTATGGAACTGCCGCCCTGCTCAGGGTGGTGGTCCTCTACAGAGTGTTAAAACAACACTATTTTGAATTTATTTTTGCATTTTTAGTGTTCCTACTTGCTTTAATGATTTTTCCAATGCAATCTTGACACTAACTTGCTTCTTTTTGCGTGTTTTTGGGTGTTTTGTAGAAGAAGGAAGAGTACATTAGATGGAGCTGAGAGAGGGAGTGTGATTGGCTTCCAGCAGTGTTAGATGCACTCTCTCAGGCTGAGCAGGATACTCTCCAGAGGGCAGGTATATTGAGGATCACACGGGTCCCCCACGTTGCACCTGCCAGTCACATACTATGTGACTTATTTTCTTACTGGGATGCAGATCGGAACACCTTCCTATTTCCAGGTGTTAGGGGTGAGTGGACCATCACCCTAGAGGATGTCTACCGCATTTTGGGAGTCCCGATTATTGGGAGGAGACTTTCATTTGATACAGCAGTATCCAGAGCTCAGGTGACTCAGTGGGCCACCTATATGGGAGACGCAGTTGTCTCCACTGGTTCGAAGAAGGGGGTGAAGGTCCATTCTATTCCCTGCTTGCCCATCCCTCTGATCCACCAGGCCATTATGGGCATCCTTGCTTCGAGATTGATCAGGGACAAGGGAGGGGATACTTTTCTCTACTGTTGGGCCCCCATCATCGCACAGATTGAGGCACATGGTCAGATTTATGCCTGGGGAGCCGATATACTTGGGACCACCTATCACGACTTATACAGGGTGGTTCGATTACAGGGACAGTCACTGAGCCATCTGACCTTAGTTATGAGCTGGGTCTATGAGCGCATTATCCCTTATGGGAGGGGCATACAGGTAGCAGATCCCCGGGCCGTCAGGGCAGCTAGATGGATAGGGATGACGGTGCTTAGGGCACCGCATCAGCCGGTGGCTTTATTGACCACTGCAGATATGGAGGCCACACCTTATCAGGCCATGGTAGGGTTGTGGGGCGAGGAGGTACGCACCCTGGTTTCCTGCTCTATTACAGGGCAGCTTGTGGACAGGATGGGGAAGGTAGAGATACACCCCTTCGATCGAGTGCCTCAGCAGTTCGGCCTTGCTTATATTGATATGCTTCCCCCAGTGGTGCCAGTGTTCAGATCAGTTTGGGAGGCTAGGGGAGGTCCTAGAGGTCGGGGTTGGACTGTTGTTACTCCTGGCATCCCTATTGTAGCCAGGAGGGTGGTATGCACTCGAGAGAGAGCCGGTGCTCCTCAGGCACCTTTACTTTGGATTGCCACCGGTCCTACCCATAGCAGTGATGATCCCATTGATATAGACTCTGAGTCTGAGGAGTTCACAGAGGGAGAGATGGAGGAGGAGACCGAGGACATGGAGATCAGTGATTCAGGTGGGGGAGAGGATAGCGATCCCAAGTGGCATGACACTCAGGAGATCCTACAGGCCGAGAGGGCAGAGTAGAGCATGCGGAGAGGGTGACTCTAGTCTCAGAGGAGTTACTTTCTCAGGACCTAGGTAGAGAGGATGAATCCGTGGTAGGATGCCATGTTTCCCCAGACATAGGAGGGGGACACCAGTCAGTGGTGGCATCTGTGGTAGGCATGGATCCTAGAGATCCTTCTTGGAGGCCTCAGAGATCCGAGTGAGTTATCACTCTTCTTTTGATATTTGTTTTAGCTAGAATTTCCTTAGTTGCTATCTCTCTTTTTGTTCATCCTTGGTTTCACCTTTTGATTATTTTCTAATTTGTTTTCTCCTTTTCTTGCAGAGACTGTTGATGAGTGGCGAGACTTGATTCGTCGGGTATGTACTGACACCCTATTGCTCCCCATGGAGAAGACTCGTGTTGAGCTATCCATGGATGCAGGGGAGCCTTCAGCAGCCGGTAGGCATACCGATGTTTTTTCCCCTATCTGGCATGCGGCCAAGATCATGACTTCCCTCCATGTCGAGGTAGCCGGGTATAGGACTGTAGAGCACCTGATGAGGAGGAGCCATTCTCATAGCGAGACTACAACTACTGTTCGGGACCATGAGCCCTTAGTGCACTCAGAGCACCTGCGTAGTTGGAGTCCTAGACGTGATCGTGCACCTTCTGAGGGATCCCATAGGGATTGAGAGGCCACTTGGATCTTTTTTGTAGTGACCTTTTTAGGTTGTTTATATGAGTATTTTTGTATTTTCTAGGCTCATTGAGCATTTTGACCATGCCTAGTGCATGATGGCATTGTATACGAAACCTGATTTGTATATATATATATATATATATCTTTGGATCTAGACTCTTGGTATCTTGAATTTTGTGACTCATTTTCTAAATGTGTTTTTAGATGTTTTTAGAATATTTGCTTTTCATGTTTCCAGAATGTATGCAATGGACAACAAATGATAGTAAATAGAATGTTTTACTCTATATGTTTTTGCAGTGCTGATATGAGATGATACTAACATATGGTAGTACTGAACTTTTGAACTCTTTGGGCAATGTTTGTAATTCCTTCTTATATTGGAAAAACATGATGAATGCATAGTGATAAAGAGATGAACTTGCCCCAATCCCAAATCCACGCAACTAGTAAGATGCGAGGGCTCAACACCAAGAATTAGGAAGGGCACAAGTTGTATGAATTTGATTGAATGGAATGATGAGAGACAGACAAACCAAGAACAAGAACCAAATTTGGACCTACACACCCACCCTACTCAGAACTACTACCAAGCTTAGAAGGCCACTTACTTTTCAGTTTATCTAGACTTAGATTCATAAATGGCAACCTGGTTGACAAAATCTGGTTTTGAGGATTTGATCTCTTTGGAATTTGGATGTTTGGATATTTGCTTTCTCTTAACAGAATTTGACTTGTGTTTTTAGCATACCAAGATTTGTTAGTTTGTGTGACTGGACCCCCCACACCCTGCCTCACGCCACTAGTAAGAAGCATGGGTTTGTCACCAAAGGCAAGATACAGGCGAGTAAGGGCACTTCTTTCCTTTCCCAACCTCACATCACCAGTAAGAGATGTGGGCTTATCACCGAAGGTTGATGGGGCAAAGAAGTGTGTAAAATAAAATATTTTGTTTGCTTGGTGCTTTTGATTTCATTTGATTTTGACATTTCTGATCTATGACTTTGGGATATCCTTTCATTCCAAGAGATTTTAAGAGGGATAGATGTGACACCAAGAAGCTTCCAGAATAGACCGTGGGCAAGGACAGCTTCACCTAGTAGAAAGAAAGAGCAAAGCCAAGTATGCAGGTCTTGGTATGGTTTCCGTCAATGTTTGTCTGTCGAAATTGATGAGAAGATTTGAAAATATTTGATGATGTTTGAAGAGATGTGATATGAATATCTTTGCCAATATCCTTAGAAATTTGTAACAGATTATTTTAAGAGTAAGCTCCTGGACTATCATTTTTATGAAATGGACAGAATGAAGCAGCTAAAAGACTAATGCAATGTAGGTAGCTATAATGTACTAGTAATGACTTTGATGTTTTATGCGTAAAACCACTTAAGGTGCAAGGAATTGACAGTTTCACCAAATTCCTCACCTTCTAGTGTGCACAAGAGATACACACCATTTCCATAGTCCTTCATGACTCGGTATGGGCCCAACCATTTGGGCTGGAACTTTCTTCCTTCACCAGTTTTCTTATCGATCTGGCTGTCTAGTCTTAGAACTAGATCTCCTTCATATATTTCTCACTCATAGACTTTTTTGTTATACTACCGCACATCTGGTCAGCATAGGCTCTATGCCATTGTTCGGCATTTAACCTGGCCTCATCAAGGCTTTCTAGTTGAGAGAGGCGTGCCTCCCTGTAAGCTTCTTCATCCAGAATCCCTTGTAATGAGATGCGGAGACTGGGTATTTCAACCTCAAGTGGGAGAACTGCTTCTGCTCCGAATACTAGTGAGAAAGGAGTTTCTCCTGTTGGTGTTCTTATTGAGGTTCGGTGGGCCCACAAGGCCGGATATAGTTTTAAATGCCAATCTCATTTGTTCTCCTTGACTGTTTTGAGGAGAATAGCTTTCAACATTTTGTTTGTCACTTCAGCCTGCCCATTGGCTTGAGGGTAGTAAAGAGAGGCTGTGTGATGGTTTATCTTGAACTTGCTACATAACTCATGAACCTCATCATTCTTAAAGGACATGCCATTATCTGAGATAATGACTTGTGGGACACCATACCTGCAGATAATTTGGTTCAAAATGAATTTGGCAATCACCGAACCTGGTACAGTGGTGAGAGGCATGGCCTCCACCCATTTGGTAAAATATTCCGTGGCTGTGATTATAAAATTATGGCCATCGGTTGATGAGGGAGAGAATTTCCCTATCAAGTCTAGACCCCACGTGGAGAAGGGCCACAGAGTCGCTATTGGTTGCAGGGATTGTGCTGGCATGTGAATCTCGTGGGAGAATTCTTGGCATTTGTGGCACTTACGTACAAATTCCACTACGTCATGTTCGAGAGTGGGCCAAAAATAGCCCATCTGATGTATTTTGCGAGTGGTGGCATGACCACCGAAGTGGCCCCCACATATCCCACTATGGGATTCATGCAGAATCCTCTTGGATTCTTCTATGTTGATGCATCTTAGAAGCATGCCGTCGAAGGCTCTACGATAGAGTACTTGGTCTAAAACAACATATTTAGTGGTAATAATGCGTAACCACCTTCTTTGTTGTGACGTGGCACTTTCTGGGTATGTATGGTCCATGATAAAATTGATGATATCAGTATACCAGGGACATGTAGAAATGGGGGGTCTGGTTTCGACAAAGTATACACATTCATCAGGAAAGTCTAGATCTACCAGCTCGCCTCCATCTAGTGGATTGTCAGCTAACCAGTCTGCAATGATTTGTCCTTTAACAGATTTTTGGTTTACAAATGTTAACTCAAATTCTCCCATTAGGGTTATGAAACGGCCAACCTTTTTAGATAAAGATCCTTGTGTGAGAAATGTTCGTAAATGGTCTATCTTTACAATGACCCTTGTTTCCTGGTTTAACATGTAATGTCTCAAACATTTTGTTGCAAAAATTATGGCAAGGCATTCTCTCTCTGCCTGTGTGTAACGTGTTTCATAATCGAGCAATGTTTGGCTAATGAAATAGATCACGCGTTCTCGTTTGTCATCATCTTCTTGAGCCAGCATGCAGGCCAGCGAGACATGAGTGGCTCATGAGTATAGGATCAAAGGGCAGTCTGGCTTGGGAGGCATTAGCATGGGTGGTGACAACAAGAAGCACTTAACTGCTTCAAATGCCTCATTGCAATCTTCAGTCCAATCAACGCTATAATCTTTCTTGAGTAGATTGTTGATTGGATGAATGGAAAAGCTTAAATCTGGGATGAACCTTCGGATTGCACTGAGTTTCCCAAGAAATGACCTGATTCCAGACTCATCTGAAGGTGGGATCATTTCGAGAACAACCCGTATTTTGGCTGGATCAACATCAATCCCTCGTGAAGATATAATGTATCCTAGAAGTTTGCCTCCTGTTACACCGAACACACACTTCTCTGGGTTTAATGTGACACCATACTCAATTAGTCATGAGAGGATGATACAGAGCACTTCCGGATGATCACAGTGTTTCTTGGCCTTGGCCAACAAGTCATCCACATATGATTCCACAATTTTATGGATAAGATCATGGAATATATAAGTCATTTCCCGCTGATACGTAGCGCTAGGCGTTCTTAAGACCAAATGGCATGACAACATAACAATAAGTTCCCCAGGGAGTTATAAATGTGGTTTTGGCTTGATCTTGTTCAGATATTTTAATCTGATTGTACCCTGAGAACCCATCCATGAGGGACAACAGTTCAAATCCAGCTGTTGCATCAATGATAACGTCAATGGATGGTAATGGGAAATCATCCTTGGGACAAGCTTTGTTAATATCCTGAAAATCTATACAAATGTGTATCTTCCCATTCTTTTTTAGGATGGGAACGATATTAGACACCCATTGTGAATAGTCAACGGGCTTGATGAATCCTACTTGGAGAAGTTTTACTACTTCCTCTTTTACCATGAGAGCCACTTTTGGCTTCATTGGTCTTGACTTCTGTTTAATTGGCTTCGCATCTGGTTTAGTGACGAGATTATGTACCGCAACTTGTGGTGTGATACCCGTCATTTCTTTATAATTAAATGCAAAATCCTTTTGATGTTTTTTGAGGATTTGGGTGTGTATTTCTATTTCTTCCTGGAGTTAACAGGATCCCAACTTCAAAATTCTTGGTTCTTCCTCCGTTCCAATGTTTATGTCAATGGTTTCTTCTATCAAAGAAGTGTTACCTTCTTCAAATTCAGGTGGGGCTGGAGGTAGTTCCAAGCTTTCTCCATTTTCTATCTCGTAGATATCGAGATCCTTCTGTGGAGGAGACTCTACCGTGGGATTTCCAAAGTAGGAAGAGGAGTGTGGTATTAGGGAAAGATCAACTATACGGTGAGCAAGGTGTAGCTCTGCATAGGTGTTTAGATATTCGAGAGTGACTTTATCACTGTCAACATGATGTAAGATAGAAGACTCATTCTCAGCTGCATGTGTTAGAAGAGGGTTCGTTGATATTTTCTTCACCAATGGTTCAGTACGAAGTGATACCTTGAAACTTGTATCTTCCAACTCATTACTTGGGGTAAAACGTGAAGCTGAGGTTGCTATTGAATCTGTGAGAAGGTTCTGTTCTCATGGGATTGCCTCAATGGATATGAAGTCAAATCCTTTGCTTAGATCTAATACCACTATTTTATAGAGCTGTAAGTGCTCAGCTCTAGTCTCATATACTTCAGAGACTTGGTTTGCAACTAATTGTGAGTCTCCTAACACTCTGATGTTATTAACACTGATCCTTTTGGCTATGATGAGGCCAAGGAGGAGGGCTTCGTACTCAACGCCGTTGTTTGTACATTCAAAGTTTAACTTAAAAGAAAAAGGTAGGATCTTTCCCTCAGGGGAAGTAAAGATCACACCTGCCCTGGCTCCATAGCAACATCTAGCTCCATCGAAGTGGAGAGTCCAATATTTACTAGGAAAAATGGATGCTGGGACATTCTTTGCATCTGTTTCTTCTGTTTCGGTTACTTCTACCATGCAAAGTTCCTCTGCTGGAAGAGAACCAACTCCTAGGGTACATCCCATACCTGTGGAATCAAATGGTAGGAAAATTGGTAGATCTTGTTCCAGTAATTCGACAATTTTTGTAGTAGTTCCTAATGACACTGTTTCTACAACGTTAGCTTCATCCTTGAGGGCTGGGATGCCCTTGACTAGGTTCATAATTTCTAGTTCTGTTGTAGGTATTAATTTTTCTTCTAGTTTTGAGTCGATTGGTTTGTTAAGTTGACTTGTTGGGAGTTCAAACTCAGAGTGAACACCTGGTCTTTTCTTCAGGTCTGCTAGGTGTATGTCGAATGGTTTTGGGTCACCTTTTGCTACGAATATCTTTCCTAGGTGTAAGAATCTTATTTCCTGGAATAACGTAGAAGGGATTGCTTTCATGCGATGTATCCATGGTCGACCGAGGATCATATTATAGTTGGTTTCCCGATCTATGATATAAAACTCGGTGAGGATTGTCTTGGGTCCTAAGGTGACTGGTAATATTATAGTCCCAATTGAAGTAGCCTTAAGGCTATCATAACCTCTTAGCATATTTCTTGTTGTGGAACAGTTTGTTTCTCCATATCCTAGCTTTTGAAGGAAAGAGAAGGGGACAATGTTAACTGCTGCCCCATCGTCTACCATTGCGCTTTTAACGTAATTATTGTAAACCCACACCTGTAAATGCAAGGCCGGATCGCCTCTACGTGTAATTTCAGCATCTGTTGGCATTTTTTTTATGTCGAATATAAACTCGGTATCCCTATCTGGCTGCCCTGGAGGGTGGATATCGAAGTCTATATGGTTTACTTGTGTTTCAGGAGGTGGAGTGATGTTAATTAAATGACCTAGACCTAGTGCTTCTAAAAGAGCAGCCCTATGGGCAGGAGAGTTTTTCAACAAGTCCAAAAAGGAGATGTGAGAGAAGGTCTTTGTTAAGTCATTAATTAAA
Organism: Taxus chinensis; assembly: GCA_019776745.2. Classification (NCBI taxonomy): domain Eukaryota; kingdom Viridiplantae; phylum Streptophyta; class Pinopsida; order Cupressales; family Taxaceae; genus Taxus; species Taxus chinensis. Next base: position 37,549 of record JAHRHJ020002575.1, on the reverse strand, counting down.
TCATAAGCACCCATGGGTTTTACCAACATTTGTTGAATGTTATCTGGCTCTAGTGGATAGATTGGATTTGGTTGAGAAGAATATTCTCATGTTCTTGTTATGGCTTCTACGTGCAGCTCAGTATCTAACTCCACTAGACCAACTATCTTGGTTCGTGGCTGATTTCCTAATTGCGGTGCGACAGGTGGATTTAGTGAAGTTGAGGCTTCATGATCGTTATTTCCTGTCATTACACCTTTGTTCGTCCCATTTGGATTTAATTTATTATTGTTATTGTGATTTGGAAGTGGATCATTGAAGATCTTAAGAGGTGCGTTTTGAGGGGAAACTACCCCTGTGAAAGTATTTGGCATAGGTGTCACAGAATCTGTTAAGAACATATCTATGAAGAGTTGTCTTTGTTCTTCTTGGCAAACGTTGCATGAACTTATTGTAATCATGGAGCAAGTCCTAGTGTCATGGCCTCGAATTTTGTGGAAACCACAATACGAGTTGGGATTATAACTCCTAGGTTGTTGGTTTGGCACGTGTTGTGGTCCAAAACTCTGATTAAACTGTTGACTATTAGGATTAAAGTTTTGCGTTTGTTGCCTTTGGTTTTGGTTTTGATATCTAGTTGAGTTTTGACTTGGACCCTGTGTCTAGATCTGTCGTTGTTGTTGTTGTTGTTGTTGTTGGGGATGATTAAAATCCACCGCGTTGATTGTTGGGGTAAAATTGTTGTTTCGTTGATTGTTAACTGGTGGTGGAACATTTACAACATTTTCTCTTTTAGTTTGGTCAGTCACTCCATCTGTTGTCACTCCATGGTTTTTGTTAAGGATTTTAGGTCCTTGATTGGCGTTTGTGGTAGTAGGATAGGTCGTAGTGTTTTGGTTGGGGATGATTAACCTCCCATTTGTTCCATATGTCTTGCGACCACTATCTATTGCAGCTTGATCTATTCAGAGAGTGCTCTCGAGTACTTCATCATAAGTTCTTAGTGGGAACTTCTGGACTTCTTCCTTTATCTCTCTGCTGAGAGAATGAAGGAATAAATCACATAGTTCCATCTGATCCATGTTTGGAGTGCTTGCTGAAGAATAGAGGACTGTACGCCATCTTTGGATGAAATGAGCAACAGATTCATTGTGTTCTTGTTTAATATGCAAGAATTCCCTTGATTCCTATTCTCAACAATTTGTTCATGTCAAAAACCTTAATGAACTCTAAAATGAGTTGTTTAAATGAATGTATTGAGGCTTCAGGTATTCTGTAATACCAATCGAGGGAAATACCCTCTAAAGTTTTGGGGAATATTTTAGCAACAACTCCATCCCAAGGGAGTAGTTCTCAAATGGTTGTGGCATAGGCCTTAATATGTGCATTCAGGTCTCCCTCCCCTTTGTACTTGGGTAGATCGGGGAGAGGTCTTGGAAGCATGACGCTTCGTATAGTGAAGTCTAAAGGTTCTTTCAAATATTCTGAATAAGTCCCTATCGCATAGGTTTCGACCATTGATGGTGCTTGCTGAGGGGGTGGAGGTGGAATGGGTTGTTGATATGGCGTAGCATATGTATTTGTAGGGGCATAAGGAAATCCCTGTGTTTGAGTGAACATGCCAGGAGAAGAGAACATATCTCCCTGTGGTGATTTGGAATACATGTTTAAGTATGGAGGAGCATTGCTCAGGAATGGGTTGTTTTGTACTAAGTCGGGAGGTATTATATTCTCAACTGGAGTGGCGTTAGAAAATGTGGTTCTAGTTGGCATTTGTTGTAAATACTGAGGAGGCATGCCCAACATGCCTGTTCCTGTGAGGAGGTCTACTTGGCTGGGATGATGTGGAGGATTGGAAGTTCCTGCTTGCATGAACTATGAATTTTGATTTGCTTGAGCAAGTTCCAACCCTCTAACCTTCTCAACTAAGGCTGAGATGACCTCGTTTGGTGAAGACATGGTATTTTTCCTTAGTGGCGGTTTGTTGTATATCTTGAGGTTGTATAGGCATATGGTACCCTGCTATGAACTGATCAGGATGCCCTGCCAAGTTTCACCAAGGGCATTTCCTATAGGTGGAGGAATGGGGGTGTTTTCTTGGAACGAGACCTCAGGTTGTGTTTGCAAACCTCCTATAGGTGGGTACATATTTTGAGAGCGTTGTTCACTCCTAGCATAATGCTAAGTATTCGTCATCTAAAAATAGATATGGATCTGATTGTCTGCTAATTTGTGGTCTAAGTAAACACATCTGAGGAGATGAACTAGATTCTCCAGTGAGCATCATGTTGTTTGAGCCTGAAGGCTCTGGTTGTTACATTTGAGTGAGCTGATCCAACTCCTCTATTTGGAAAGAAGAACTATGTCTAGTCCTTTGAGGCAGAGTTTGTGTTGAAAATCAGTTAGTTGAATAGTTGTCACCCCATGCTGAGAGTGAGGGTGATGGTTGTCTATTTAGTTGATCAAACTAGTATGCTTCAAGACCTAGGAGAGGTCTGCCATATGCATCGTATCCCGACATATTTGGGGGGTATATGAATACCCGCAGAATAATGGGAAGAAGCGAAGGTGGATAAAACTAAAAAGAAGAGTGTGAATGAAGCAATTAGTTTGTTTCATGTTGGGTTCACCAATTTTGTTTGGTGAATCTGATGTGAAGGAAAATGAGGTTCAGACATAGATGAAATAAAGTTCTTTCAAATTTCATGTCGGGTTCACCAATTTTGTATGATGGAAAAGTGACCAGGAAGCATGGGAATCTACTAGTAACTCTTCCTCACACCCAACCTCTCGAGGTTGTTCCGAGACATCTGGTGGCGACTGGAATATAGTAGTGTGGTGTAGATAAACTAGTTAGGTAATCTTATGTCTTGGTGTTTGCAATACGTTTAATAATGGGGACGAATCTAAGGCAAAGGAAGGCCTTGGTTGGTGTTTGGTGAAATGTAGGAAGGACTCTGCAACACGATGGGTCGAGAATCTTCAGTGCGATTACACAACATGGAGCTATGTCCCAAGTTCAGGACCTGATGAGAAATCAGAAAAGCTATCCGGATGAAGGCCGGCTCCTATTATCTTTTCAAATTGCACCAATGAAACACAGAGGTTTACCCAAAAACCTAATCTAACTACCATGGAGACAGGAAGAGATTTTAAATGCATAAAAATAAATTAAGCTTGATTGCACGGAGGAATGTTGGAAGACCCGTTGAGGTTGCAAGATTAAATATAGTACCACATAGATGTTTTGACCAACCATGCACAGGCAACCAAATTGCAATGAGAGATCAAAATAACAGAAATGACTATACAATGAGAGGTGTTTAAAATCCACAGACATACATATATTGCTAAGGATCGATTGGAATACATTGCAATGGCCAAGAGGCAAAAAACAACATTATAATCCATATGGGATGGCTTGAAAACTTGTCACAAATTTTCTTACAAGAGGAGAGACTAGGGAGGGTAGGAAATAGAAATGCTCAACGTCAAAATTTTTAGAGTAGCCTACTCTTTACCATCTGGTTATTATGTAAAAATGAGGGAGAGAGAATGATTCAAACTCTGCCCCCAAAACCTCCAAGACTTGGGTTCACCTAACTTCAACAAATCATGGCGGTAGGTGAAAATCTGTCAACATTGCCCAACTCAGGGAATTGTATTTTACATTTTTAAGAAATTGTTCCCAGTATATTTAAATATATCCAATCATAGTTGTATAGAAGACCCGAGAATATTTGGGCTTTCCGAAAAGTCCACCCTTGTGTGAATCCGACAAGATTTTACCGATCCCTGGATGAAAAGTTATGAACGATGTGAATATTTCACGCGTTAGGGGCTTCTGCTTGTTGGGTTCGGGGTTCACCTCTGCATTTGTATGAAGACTTGTGAAGGCTAATGAGCTCGACAGGCTGCTAACAGATGTTTGGCACATTTCTTTTGGCAAGTGAAACCTACTTCCGCCGTGACTGAACTAAGGAAGGTATTCCTTTGTTCACGTCGGGTTCACCAATTTTGTAGGAAGCTGCATGCATCGGGTTTGGGAGGTGAAGATCGAAAGCATGTTTTTGACCCATGTTTTCCGACTTGTTTCCCCCGACTCCAAGACCCGATGGAAAAGTGTGTCATGGGCATGGGAATCTACAAGTAACTCTTCCTGACACCCGACCTCCGAGGTCATGCCGAGACAGCCGGTGGGGATGGAATACACATGGGGCTGTAGGAAAACTAGTTAGGTAATCTTATGTCTTCAACACGCAATAATTTGGGATCTGTAATCTAAGGCAAAGAAGGCCCTCCTAACCTGAATCAGTGTGATAGATCATTTGGTGAGGATAGCTACTCGAAGGCTCCAATCAATATCGAGCTCTATCGTGATCCGATCTATGGGTTATGGGATACGTGGAAGATGACCTATGGGTGCTTCGTATATATCTCCTGACAAGGTCATGAAAATGGAATGGCTAAATGTGTAGTGGATCTTTTGGTGTTTTATGGACGATTCTCTAGTCTAGTCCAGAAATATTTAGCTTGATTAGCTGCTACGTTTAATAATGATAGTTGTGTGATAATGTCTGGTGGAAGTGGAGAGGACCTAAACACCAACGTTCACAAGCTGGTGTCAATATTTGATTGATTTGTAGGCCCGTTGGGTTGTGGGACCTATGGATCACAACCGTAAGTTTGTGGTTGCTGTGGACCTCCTATGGTCATATGAAGAGTCAATCCCTGATTCCGAGTATCCAGTAATCATATGCCTTTTTGGCCTCTATGTTTAGAACTAGAAGTTACACGATTTTCTCGGAGTACCTAACAGGTGTTCTGGCAACTTGGATACGTAAGCTAGTGTCTATATCAATGAGGAGGTCTCCTGTGTCTGGCTGTGGGACTAGTGGATCACAACTGAATGTTTTCTCTCTTTTAGGTCCTTCTACAGTCATACGGATATCTATCAAGGCAGTCTATAATTTGGCTGATTTGACCAGAACGTGTGTGCTTTGTCGTCTTCTATGTTTAATCCTCTTAGCTGTGTGCTGATTTCTTGTAGGTCTTGTTGTTGTTTGGAAGACCTGAATTCTGAGATTTTGGTCTATGTCAGTTAATGCTACAATAAGATTTGGTTGAGGCACGATTGGCTCAAAAACGTATTCCCTGGGCTCCCTAGGTCCCGTGATTGTCATACAAGATCAATATAAACCTAACTGAAACAAAATAAACTAATTATGCAAGATATATCTACAACATATATATATATATTCCTCTATTTTTTGTATTTTTGATAGAATTTTTAAAAGAATTGAAAGAGCAACTAATCTAATATATTCAAAAAATGACAACTAATCTAATAACAAAATTAAAACAAGCAAGGTAGCCCGGTGTAGCTACTTGCCTGTGTAGTTGTGAGTTTATCCTAAATAACTAAATAGCTGATTAACTTAATTGAAAGATTCTCGATCCTACCTCAAAAGTGAGGAATGAATCATAGTTTCTTGAGAAACTATCAATCCCCATAGCTTCCCTGGCAATATCAAAAATGAAATTTAACTGAAATGAAATATTCACTACTCTATTTGATATGTTTTAACTAGAACTTTGACAGATAAAACCTGGAATTTACAGAACAGTGGCGAATCCAGTAGTGTATGATTTTTTCCCCTCAGAATGATCTCCTCATTCCTTCGTGTTCACGTGAATCCAGAAGAGCGTGTATATGCTAGCATCAACAGAAGAAGGTACTTGAACAATGGCAACTTTGGATATAGACCGAATACAATGCGAGTAGGAGAGGGATAACACAAGTGACAAGAGCTTGGCATATGCAATTCCTAGTGGGATTTATTGCAGGAATACAACACAAGTGTACTGAGATATTCTAGAATCTACCTTCTGTGAAGAGAAAAACCTGCAACTCTAATGGATTCAATCTACAAATGACACTACTCTGCTCTAAACTAATTTGTATGAACAACAATGAACAAGATACTGAAGCAAGAAGATCGAATGGCTTCTAATAGCAAAGGAAAAACTAGTATGGATGCAAACATGAAAACAAAATGAGTTCTAAGCAAGAAATTGAAAGACTAAACAATGGAAATGAGAAGTTGAGGGGCCATTTGCTTGAAAACAAGCTGGCTATTTATAGATTTCACATTCACCCAAAGGTAATTCCTATTAGAACTCTTTTACCATTAAACAATGAAGAAACACTATTCCAGGGAACATAAAACATTAATACGAGCTAAGGCGGTTGAGAAAAGCTGGTAAATGTTGAAAAATTACGCAAGTCATGATCAAAAGAATGTGCTGGAGAATGCGTGAAGGACCGCCGCCCTAAGCAGGGTGGTGGTTATAGGACCGCCGCCCTAAGCAGGGCGGCGGTTACAAGACCGCCACCCTGACAGGTCAAAAGCATTTAAATCACTGAAGGTCGAAAATGCTGTTAAAAAGGGGGGCGAGGGATAAGGACAAAGCACAAAGAAGTTGGATAAAGCATTTGGGATGCTAACATAAACTTCATGAGCTTCTATGGATCCCGAACACCTTGCGAGGTGACCTGTATCACCATTGGGGCATGTGTAACATCATTCTAGTGGTAACAATACCCTAAACTGGGGTTTCTTTGGGTACATACAGGAACCTTATTCTGTGGTATCATAGAGAATCTCATCAAAGTTGGGGCCTATAGATCTTCCTCCCGGATGTGGTAAATGGAACCAGTTTTTGACCAAATCACCCCCTACTTTCACTTGGTATTAAAGAGCACATTTCTATAATTATGGAGGTCATGATGACTACATGGGGTTTCTTGGTTACTTCATATTACACCGATCTTTGGTTGACGACAAGGTGAGGTGAAGAAACTTACTGTGTGGTATTCAACTTCTACAACATGACATGATAATGCTTGGGGTCAAGCATTTCTCAGAAAGGGAGGATTGTAATGTCCCCTTTTCCTAAAATGGTAAGGCCTAAGGTCCAATTCGAGTCCATAGCCTTGGTCATATTGGGGCTATGTGATGCGGGGAGCTATTGGGTGTGAATATCTATCCCTTTTATTTTTTCTTCATTGAGTATAAAGTTATTGTTTGCACCTGAATCCATCTAACGTTTTCTGTGAGGACAATAGATAAATGGTCTCATGACATCCTTAAGGTTTTCTAATTATGAAGGGGGCCTTCACATGATCTTGATATTCTAATTTTGCGTTGGGGTCCTTTTGGACAATGGCGACCTAAGGGGAAAATTAACTTAAGTTATATTTATTTTTTAACCCTTCTAAGGGGAAAATGTGACTAGGGTTTCTATTGGGGCTCTTTTTGCCTTGGAGAAGTTTTATATAAGGAGTTAGGGGAAAAAAGAAAAGGATTCATCTTTTACATACCTAATTATCTTCTTTCAAAAGGTGTGCACTGTTGTTTCAAATCTACATCTTGGGAGTAAATCCCAGGTCTAAGAACCATAGCTTCGGTGGTGAGAGATCCATCCATATTTAGTAGGGCATTCTTCGGTAGTGAGAGATCTACCCTAGCTTGTCATTTTGGAGCTGTTTTCAGGGCTGATTTATAGAGATATTTTCAGAGGTTTCAGAGGAAGGGTTTTGAGGGTTTTAGAGACATTTGGGGAAGATAATAAGAGGGTTTTTAGATCAGATTTATGGCAGCCATTTGAGCAAGGTTTAGCATCACTTAGAAGGCCTTTTCATCAATTTCCAACCCTTTTCCAAGCTAGGCGACTTGTTTGGGATACTGCAGCCTTTATTTGGAGGGTTGGCCATTTTCAGATCTGAAGGTTGAAATATCATCTCCTATATTTGTAAATGTTATTTCCAAATTCTCATTGTTTTTGCACTTGTATTCGGAGAGTTATGAATTTTAGAAGTTTTCCAACTGTCTAGGGCACGTTGTAATTTTCTGGAAATATTTTATTATCTAAAAAATTCCAAAAACAATTTTCTTATGTTCTTTATATTATTAGCAAGCTCTCTTTAAATTTTCAAGTAATTTGGGTGGATATTTTGGGAGATATTAATTTTCTAGTGTTCGCTGCCCTAACTGTAAAAATATGCAAAAATCAATATTTTATTTGGCTGCAATTTTTCAATCTTTTGTGCATTTTTAAGGGGTATCCCACAAGGGATATTTCAAGGATCAACTATGGATATTCTGTTTTAATCTCAACCTCCAATGTTTGTCAATCATCCAACGCGGTTATTGTCTTCTCTGGAATGTCTGTGACGATGGCTTCCAACTCGTCCTGGGTTATCTCTTCCTTTTCATTCTGCAGTACTAGGATAACATTCGCCATAGTAGACATCCTTCCCTCCAGAAGATCCATATTTTGTGCTATGAGCTTTCCAACCTCATCTAGCCTCTCCTTATGTGGGTTTTGTGCTGCTGCAAGGGCTTCGCGCTTTTGTTTTACTAATGCCAATATTTTTGCGCACCCTAAAGTCTCATCCTTCACTGCCTTCAGAACTTCTTTATCTTCTTTCATAGTCCTGATCTTGATCACCGCTTTTGGTGTTGCACATATGTTCAGATCTTGATCTGCTTTCTTCAACTCATTTTGTAAAGTATGGAGTAATGCCTCGTAAGATGAAATTTTCCTAACCACGGAGGCCCTTGCTCTCTCTGCCTCCTGTTCAGGATCCTTTGGCATTGGCATTCGAATCGGTCCATCATCAAGCACTAAATCAATAAATGTGTGCACATAATGCATAGCTGAAGGAAACTTCTTAGGTACCTTAGACTCCAGATGCGGTCTTGCTTTCAGGACATAGTTACCAATTTCTTCAACCATGTTGATGAAGGCCTCATTATTTTTCTGCTCTAGATCCTTCTCTCCTTTTAGACATGTTATTTTTGCATTTTTTGCCTTGTTATCTTCAAGTAGCGCTCTAATAGTGGCAGCCTTATTGATATTCCTCTGTGCCACCTCTGTAGATACCTTAACCAAAGCATTGCTCACTTGCTCATCAGACATGAGAGTGGGATTTATAGTCATGTGCCTACTCTGAGGTGCCTTATTCACTCTTCTTGATACACAAGACTCCCCGCATACATCAAAGTCTAGCTCGTCCATGTGATTCTGCATGAACTAGGATAGTTGTTTCCTTGCGCATGTAGTGGCCATGTCTGGCTCCATCAGCTCCCACCTATATAACTCCTTTAGGTCCATTGTGCTTTGAAAACAGGCGCAGACAATTTTTCTTGTGTCCTCAGCCGAGCCCATAGTTGGGACCACATATTCTTCACTTCTCCTCATCCTTGGCCCCTTAGGAACCTGAGCGCCAAGGTTTGGAGTTGGCCCTTTGACATCCTGAGTAGTATCATGTGCGAGAGGTTGCTCATGCTCTGTTTCTTCTGCCTCCTTCACCCATTCCTCTGCATCCTTCATGTCCTCATCTCTGGGCTCCTTCACATCTTCTGGATGTACTGGGGTCATAGGTGTGCTCTCTGCAGACTCCTCCACCTCCTCATTCAACTTTAGCTTTCTCATCTTCTTCTCAGTTGCCTCTTTCTAAGGGGAGAGTCAGGGTGATATTCTTACAGGTTGTGGAGTTCCCGCACCTTGGGTCCTTGTTCTTCTGAATACCCTCTTAAAGCAGTGCTCTTTATTGGTTGCTTCCATGTCCAAGTCCTCGTCTCATTCTTGCACCTGAGGTGGAGTATCCGCCCAATGTGTCTGTGGGCTTCCTACGGCCTCTATGATCCAAGCCTCCAGTATCTTTATTTTCTTCTTCCTCCTTGTCTATCTCTATAGTCATTGGTCACCATATATACAATTTGGCAACCTTTTTCCCAGGTTGGTCACTTCGAGTTTTGGGAGAGAGATATCTGCATTCAGGCACGGACCAGAGTTTTCTCAAGTATCAAGATGGAAAAATACATCTAGCCAGAGACCCAAGCAAGTACCAGGACTGATCTAAAGGCATAAGCATTCACGATAACATTCTGGGAAGCACTACCGTGACACTGACCACCAGGTTTACATATCGACCATCACCTTCCTTCACCCACCAATCTTACAGGAACAAGTAAGTGCGTTTGATTTTGTATCATCCCTGTACATATTCATTAAGTTCTTTATCTCTCTGTTATTAGAACTTGTTATTCCATGTGTTCAGTCACCTCCATTTTCTAGCCTGTATCCTTATCCAACCACCACAACTTTCCGGATCCTTATTCCTAACCTCTTACACACTTCTGAATTTTTATCACCTTATCACAAACCCAACTAGTCCCCTTTTATTATCTGTGCAATCACAAAGAAGCCCAAAACCACCTGTTAATCAACTTTCACCAAATTGCCCCTATCGACGTCAGTTTCCCCTTCACCGGCATCGGTCACCAGACTGACATCGATTACTGTATCCCTTGTTAGACTTTTACTAAATTGACACTAACACCCCAAAACCCTCACAAAAGTCTTGCCCAAGCCAAATACCCTACATGTAACCTCTCCACAAACCTCCCCATCTTTTTGTGCAGGCACAAAGAGAATTTGGACACCTGTTTATGATATTTTACTGTTTTCACAAAAACTGAGATTGGTTATCCCTAACCGGTATTGGTAATTTCTAAACCGTCGTTGGTCACATCTTGACCGGCATCGGTCTTTGTGTCTAGCAAACTGCTTCAGACCAGCAAACACCCAGTCACCCAAATCAGCCCCAAATTGTACCAAGCCTTACCCAGACCTTGTCTGTGACTTCCAAATCACCTACCCATCCTGTGACCTAACCTGTGACCTTTGACAATTTAATATCACATCATTTAAGTGGATTAAAGTTGATAAGTAATCTGAGATACCTAAATCAGACTATTGGCACTAGATTCATTTATATGCATGTTCATTTGTTTTATGTTTATATATATATATATATATATATATATATATATATATATATATATATATTAGTGGATTGACAACCATCGAGGAAGTATTGTACTTCTCGGATCTAGCTCGCACTAGGTGATCCACTAGCTTTTTACTATTAACTACGTTTTGTGGTCTTGCTTTGCATTTCAGGTAGTTCCTCCTAGACAAAAGGGAGTTCTTGTAGTCAACTTGGATCAGGAAATTAGACTGCGCGCACAACCTTCAACCGACATCACAACATGTATTCCTCATTGGCCTATCACCCCTTATCTGTTTCATTCATTTGCTAAGAATCTGGTGAAACATGTTGCTTCCACATCTTATACAACACTTTATATTGCTCTAATTTTTTTTAGTTAGCATTATAACATGTTTTGGGAGAAAAGCATTTATCATCAATTTATTTAATTCAGTATCTGTTATTGTGAATTTACATTATAGTTTTGGGATTACTCTTTATATATGTTTCTTTCAATTCATTTTAGTTGATTTTATTTTATGAAATGGATATTGCACTGGGTACTCTTTAATTTGCATCTGTGTAGGTTTTCTCGGGATTTGAGAAAGGGTATCATCAAGGAGAGACGAAAAGATGCAATAAATGGGTACATACATAGAAATTTTCCATGTGTGTTTTAGTACATGAGAAATGGTGTCAAAATTGTAAGTTGAGGTCATATATTCCTTTTTGTGATTCAACCTTATTCTTGTATGTTTTTCTTTGTGTGACAGAATTGATTTGATCGCATTGTGACAATGAAATAGTGTTGCATACTCTCGTTGTAGTGAGGAGTGCAACAGTACATCGTGGGTTAAGTCGAGTGACACATTTTTTCTTTATGACAATGGCACACTTGCATTTAGATTGTTGTCTTAAGTGTTACCTGAGTATTCTATTAAGAAAAAAGAAATTAATTGATAATTTAATTAATAATGGGTGTGGGATTAAATCCCTAAAGTTTCTTATTGAGCTCTTATAACTAACTCACAATACATTGTTATAGCCAAGTTGCATTGGAACTGAGTTACATTGCATTGGACTGAAACCAACTCATTGGATGACTTGTATGGCATCAAGCTCGTATTCTTGACTACTAATTTGTCTTGCATTGTCAAACCGAGATAGAGCTAACCAACTACATTATATTATATTACTGGCTGAGCTCGTAGCTGAGACAAGTCAATAACTAAGCCAACTCGCAAATAACTCGCCAAGCTCGAGCTATGAAACCAAGTCACTTCGCATAAATCTCAATGAGATAGCTAACTAAATCATTGAACTAGAGATCCTAGCTTGCGCAAGGAAGAAAAGCCTTGGGAGAAAATTAAACAAAAATCAAAATGACTTATAAACCATTATAGCTTCTAACCCATTATGCATGTGAGATAAACCTTAATGAAGGGTCCATACTGTGGAAGCGCTAATGTGTGTCACGTGGCACATATCAGCAAAGATTGGCATTGGGTAATCTTGAGCACATGCAGAGGTTGAATGGACCCTGGGATGCGGGAGCACATGACACCAATCGGTGACACATGGCACCAATCGAGAGCCCCTAAATTTTGGGAAAGCTTTTAATAGCATCGAAGCCATAGTGTGGGCACATCAATTGGTGTGACGTGGCACCAATCAGGAGCCGCTCATCTGACCGTTGAGACAAAGTAAGCATGGTACACGGGGACATTGATGGTCTCTTTATGACACCAATCAGACGACTTCCCACCAAGCTAAAATTGCTGCCAAGTCTAGCATGAAGTCAAATAGGCTAAACTTCACCATAAAGATAGAAAATTTGGAGGCGGTAAGCTAAAATTGGCTATGGTGAAATAGAATAGAGGTAATGATGATAAATTTAGTTACAAGAAAATAGACTTGGAGGCAGAAAAGTTAAACTTCGCTAACGATGGATAATAAATGACTGAGGATTAAATAGTTGCATGGAAATTTAAACAAGAGATGTATGAGTTGAAACCCGACTTAAAAACAAGAGATAGGAAAAGTAAATCAGAAATAGATAAGCGGTGGATAAACCAGAGAGTTTTAGAATATGAAAGCTTTAGTTTAAATTGAAAACTACATGAAGAGAATAAACAGAGATTCGAATAGAGAGAGTGAAAATGACACATAGAGGAGACAGAGGAAGGTAATTGAATTCACTTCCAGGTTTTTTTATATATCTCTTTATATGGTTTATGCCTTTGTGCTCTACCATGTCTAAGTGGGTGGTTTAATGGATAAACATCAAAATTTTGTGATTTAAAAGTTGTGTTCAAAACCCTTATGCTTTTGTATTAAGAGTTATAAACCGAATAAGATTGAATATTATAACACTCGAGACACAGCTCTAACAACTGTGATGCGCATAAGGGTTTAGAAAGAATAGATTCAACTATATATAACCATAAAAGATAGATTATTATTTAGTGAAACATTGAACATTGTCATGACATATGGAGATCCAGTAACAGGTAAATATATTGAGAAATGGGGCTTTGATATTATAGACTTATAAAGTATGAGATTTCAACTATACTTAATGATAAATACGAAACCAAGAGATGAGGCCATTGGGTTAAACAAAACTATGGTTTTGATTTATTCACCTATAGTGTTAAGTAAATTACGAAAACCCAGTGGTGTGAGGGTGATTCGAAATTCAGGTTCTTAAAAAAAGGCATATTTTCCGAATTCAGTATCCTGGAGATTAGAGTAAGTTATGTAAGTAAAGTTTATTTGAGGTTTCTGGATGAAATTAGTTAACTATATGATTAGATTATGTTACTCTGGTGAGCTTGATTTCGAGTCTTGATTTTCTTTGGGTGTATGTATTTTCATCATTTTTTGAAAGTAATAGTAAATCAAACTACTAGAGTAAGAACCATGTTTGTTAGCATGAAAGAATGATTTTAATGTAGTAATTAAACTCAATTTTGCAATTAAAACATATATTTATTCCATTACCATGTATTTGTGACTTGAGGCTTGAAACCATTCTTCTTACAATATAACAGAAATAGCTTAACTGCCCCATTTTTAAGTATAAATGCATCAAAAAATTCACAACTACACGCCTTTGCTTGGTGACAAGTTTTTTCTCCCTGCTAGGTGTGCCACACTTGGTAGTGTCTTGTGTCATGGGTGCGTTTAAAGCGGCTAGCTTCCTTACAATCTTAACTTGGCCTTTACTATTGAGAACCACGTCTAATACATGAGAGCCATAAATGCTGGTTTATCTGAGGATAAAAACCAGAGATCTTTTTTTTTTTTATATTAGAGGAATCATTACATATTACAATTTAGCAGAGTGTCTACCAGCCTCGGTTAACTTTACCCTGGCATGAGGAGGGGACCACCAGGTGCTCAAGTTTCATACCGCCTCTATTCAGCTGAAGCCTTGGTTTCATACCTGCCTCCGTACATCTGGTGCACACTTCATGGTCGGACTACTCCAGCAGCACTTTTGTACAGCTGTCGCACACTCAGGGACATTGGTCAGACTACTCCGGCAGCATCCAGGGACATCGGTCGGACTATTCCTCTTGTGAGTGGACATGCCAATGGGGGTTGAACCTTGACCCTCCTCTTAGTAAACGCCCGGACTTTACCAATCAGCCAAGACCCCATTGACCATAGATCACTCGAAAGCCGATAAATACATTTCCACAAGAAGTTGGAGATCAATTACTCTGTTCGAACTCTTAAACTTAAATAGAATAGTTCCTTTTTACTACATACTTTCAGCTCGAATCTTTGATGTTCTCGGGGATTTGGTCGAACCAGCAAACAATAGTCAAATAGATTGCCATCAATTCGAAATTGTAAGAAAATAGATAATAATTCTATCTGGCAATGTATCTTATATTCAGGCACTCTGGAAAAACAAGTTCCATCTGCGACACTCCCTCATCCACCAATTTACCTTTTGAACAATGCCCCAGGTCTTATACAAAGTAGAGCAATGTACAAGGAAAAGGATAACAGTAGAATGCATATTGAGAACAACGTTTCAAATAATAAAATATGCAATAATCTAGTTATATATATATATATATATATATTATATATATATTGAAAAAGATAAAAGCAAATTAAGAAAACTTAAAGACACTATTACATTGCACATTTGATTCAATTGAAGCTATAACTGATTCCTACTGTATTCTTTGGACCTTCAAGAAAGCTGCAAGCTTAAACATAAGGATGAGGGGAAATATCATTCGGAGAATCTTCAAACAAGCCATCATATTTCCAGTATGGTAACAAAAGAAACAAATCTTCGCACACATTTGATTCAATTGAAGCTATAATTGATTACTACTATATTCTTCGGACCTTCAAGAAAGCTGCAAGCTTAAACAGAAGGATGAAGGGAAATATCATTCTGAGAATCTTCAAACAAGCCATCATATTTCCAGTATGGTAACAAAAGAAACAAATCTTCGTGCACTTCAAAAAGGCTGCTAAGAAGAAAAGTGATCGTGGATGTATGATCCATAGCACAGCCACCTGAAACATAATATCTTGATGATAAATGTACAGGGCTATGTAGCTTATGCAACTCATTTGGCAGATATACATACAACCTTAGTTTCTACAGCTCAAAACCGGGAAACCTTGCATCATCAGGGTTCGCCATATCAAACCACAAGCATGCAGTGCCCCCCAAGCCCTCAAATAAAGAATATGGATGATCTCCCCCATGCATCTGACCAGATGAAATGAGACTTCTCCCATTACCGTACAGGAATCCAGCAAATGCCTTTGCTCGATGAAGATAAAGTTTATCTTTTGTCAAACGGTAAAGAGCAAGAAATGTGTAGGTGTTTCCACTAATGCCATGGCAGAGTCCAACTTTTCGGACTAGACCCTTTTTCCATACCAACTCACCAGCTTCAACAGCAGCTTGATGAAAATCGGGGTCACTTGGAAATACCTGATACACATAATGATAAAAGCCTATTAAAATTGAACAGTGTAATATCCACCTCTTTGAAAAATCACATGCAAATAGCAACAGTGCTTATTCAAATTTGAAACAAGTCTCATACCCATACATCCACATCCCACATAGACATATTGACAACCTATACTTTCCAGGCATACCTGTGCTGCTTTGCAGAGAGTCATTGCGACACCAGGGGCACCATGACACCATTGCACAAGCTTGTCTCTTGAATTTCCTTCACTTGATGGGTAATTTCCAGATGGCAAACAACGGTTTTTAATCATGTAGCGCAATGTTCCCTTGACATCTGCTGCATCTTCTTTATTCAGTTTAAAGTGAAGAAGAACATGCATTATTCCTGCAAGCCCATGGGCAGCTCCCCAGTACCTTGTCCCATGCCACTGGTACATTAATGGACAAAGAGTATGAGATGAACCTGCTCGTCCCCCAGCTATCACAGCATCCACAATTTGCCCCTGCAACCAGTTAATTTGTTTCCAAAGTATTATATCAGAACAGATGGAAACAATCATAGCTCCCAAAATGTAAGAGGAGAGGGGAAGGTGCATTCAGTTGTCATATACAATTACTCTTGACATCAGGGACCAAGTGGTGTGTGAAAGTGAAGTGCCTCGCCATCTCTAAGCACTTTTATCTGATTAGCCCATACTTAAAAACTGGAGGAACAAAATACTAACCAACACACTCCAGGGAATTGTTTCTTCACCAAGATGCTTGTTAATGAATAAAGCAGACCACAGGAATCCTGCGCGTCCATAAAGCAATTCATATGGCATTCCAAGACCTCCCTCCTCGGGACCCACTGAAAGAGCCTTCTCTTGTGCTATCTGTAGAATAACATATTAGCAAGAAAAATAATTACAATCATTAATCAATTATTTTTATGTTCTTCAAAGCAGATTGAAGAAAACAGGGTATTAGAAGTAATGATTGTTTTAGAAAATATCACTAGTACAATGATTAATGTTTCCCAGATTTTTTTGTACCTCCCAGAAAAGATTCAAGAAGAAGTCGCTTCTTTGCTTATCACTCTTGTATTTTGCAACAACTGCTCCAAGTGCATAAACACCAGCCTTGCCACACAAAAACGTCACATGTCTGCAGTATAACAGTCCCAAAATCAGTACCCCTGAAAAATACAATAATTCAAGGCCCAAAATGAAGTATTTCCTAAACTAGCAACAATTCAGGTAAGCTGTTATCATTACTCACTGTCTTAAATTCCTTGCCACTGCAGCACAAGTGTCAATTAATTCACTGCATAATGCTAGATCCTCCATATTACCGGTCATCTTATATGATTTGAAACACACAAATGCAGTTCCTGATAACCCTGTATACATTGTTGGATCTCTGCACTGGAATCCCCACTGTGTCCATGTTTCTTGCACCACCTTAACAAGAAAATAAAAAAGTAATTTAATAAGCTACTATGCTAATTGAAGTGGAAGTCATCAACTGTAATACGGGTAAACCACAGTTCTCAGAATTAGAACAAATCTAGGAAAGAGAATAAAAAGTCATCACACGTGGAAGCGACTTTCCCAAGCCACTAATTTCTCGAGGTTCTTATGAACTATACTTGTGTCATCTAGAAGAGAACACAAACCAAACACAAATATGATATTATAGACTCAATCTTTTGTTCTTCTAAAGTAAAAATGATACCTAGTTTCACTTTTGGAAACCTTTAAAATACAATCTATATTTATACTTTCCACAACATTTGTAACTCATCCATTTTGTATCATGAACACATATTATTCATCTGTTTTATTAGGTAGAAGCATTGGTTATTGCATTGGCAACTGAATAGTTTGCTCACAGGGATTTTTCATAGGTTTGAGTCTTTATTTAGTTATTGTATTGGCAACTGAATAGTTTCCTCACAGGGATTTTTCATAGGTTTGATTCTTTATCCAGTTAATTCTACAGAATCCGTTCCTCTAGCATATATGGATCAGGTCCTTCCATAGAGAAAACAAGTAATTAATTTCTTGGAAGATGCTGTACATTATAATTTAAATGCTTCAACCTTCCCATAACATTATATAAGACAATATATCCAACGGGTAGTGGTGTAACGGTTCATGGGTCTCCTTGTAATTGGGAGGTCCAAGGTTCAAATCTTGGCTCCGTGTTAAGGCGGCCTACTACCAACGGTTTGGATACCCTTGTGATAGGACACTACGATAATGTGGTTTAATCTGTGGACTAGTCGAGAGCTTAAACCTTTCATCCTTATATGGTTCCACATCCGGTGTGGGCTGGTGATGCCACAATGGGCTAGAGCCCTCTCCCTAGGTAACCTAAATAAAAAAATAAACATTATATAAGACAACAAAACATAAGTGTACACCTAGCTTCTTTGGAGTAGTAAAGTGCAACATATGATGAAAAGTACAAGACACTCCTAATGTATTAGCACAAGATACAACCTCTCTCACAATTCATAGATATCATAATTCGGTAAAATCACAAAATTTCCCTATGCATGAGGATGCAGAACCATGATGAACCATAAATGGTACTAGCATATGGTCACGTGACTTGTTTCTGCAGCTGAAGCTGCACCAGATGTAGAGACTTCAATTTATGTATTTCATATACTAATATAGGTTCTCTGTGCATATCAAAGCAGTACTAGACTCTAATATTTTGCCATCTTGTCAAATGAAGGCAATATGATGGAGCCGTATAGCTATTCAACCTCATGTGCTTGAATTGGGCTTGACACATCAAACTAATGTTACCAAACCTCGTATGCTTGCATGTGGCTTGAAACTTCATCACTACTGTTGATAAAAAAAATTAAAACCATGGCCCAGAGCTTGTAAGAATGTTTGGGAGCACCGAATTGAGAAAGGTTTTACTAACCTTCCTTCTTGAGGACTCATGTAGATGGTCCCTTTTGCTTGTAGACAACTGTTTAACTTGTTGTAAGCATTCATTATTTGTTAACTAGTTAGGCTGGAGAATGACTGAAAGCTATAACCTTTGAATGATGAACTTTTGTAGTTTAAAAGTGTACATCAATCAACCAAAGACTAGTTACTAATAAGTAAAATGCTTCTAATGATTTACTTGCAAACACAGACAGGGGAAAAGAAGTATGAACAAGTGTCCATGATGCATCATTTCAAACCAAATTATGAGTACCCGACAGAAAGCCTGCAATTTGACAGCTTTGAAACCAAATGGAAATTCAAGAATGTTCCCAATCAAATAGCTTCTGTCTATGGGTTGATATCGCTTAGGGGTCAATCGACCATGCAGAGACCATGTGATCAAGAAAATCCTTAATGAAAATGGTTCAGAGACATGAGACATTTCAGCATATACCAGCAAGGAAGATCTTTCCCTCCATTTATTTAAGGTAAGATCCAAATTGGTGCAAATTTCGACCTAAGCCTATGATCCAACAAGCATGGAGAGAAAAAGTGAAATTAGATGTTTTTGTATATGCTATAATGTGAGAAGGTGCAAGCCACTGTTTTGCAGCAACTAGATAATACCTGAAACAGAATAATAACAGCAAGATCCAGAAGGGAATTGATCCGATTGGGTACAGAAAACACCAATGTAACAGTGAGCACTAAAGGGAAGGTAGGCTTTATGGGTTGAAGTTGTAACAAAGGAAATGAATACAAAAATGAAAGAATCTTTGAATCTTTATTGGGCCTGATGCACTGAACTCAAGAACTGTGTTTTCCAATCATAAATACATGCCCAAAACCTACCCAAAGGGCCAAAACCCAGGCCTGTTTTCTACTTTGGTTTGTTTCTATAATCAAAGTGTTGCCTTATAAGGATAGCAACATCAACATGTACGCTTTGTATCAATATCCCTTGGGTAGAAATGACATAACTTAAACTAAAAATCCACCAAAACCCAGAGTCTCCTGCTTGGTTTGTACACTTTAGTGAAAAAGAAACATGACCATAAAGTAGATAATATCTGAAACCATAAATCATTACATCCTTCTCTGCACCCTTAGCCTACATTCTTACAATATAAGGAAAGATGAAAAACTGAAATTTCAGCTACCACACTCCATATTGTCAACATTTGATGGGCAAGGGAAACAGAAAAGATAGAAACACAAACCTAGGTTGGAACTGGGAGCATAACTGTAACAGGACGAAACATGATAAAACCACAGAAAAACCTCGTTACAACCATGGCAGGACGAAACATGACCAAACCATAGAAAAACCTCAGAAACAGAAATGACAGCACAATCTAAACTGAAACAAATTTGCATAACACAGAAAAGGTAGAAACACAAACCTGCGTCAGAACATAACTATAACAGGATGAAACATGATAAAACCACAGAAAAACCTCATAAACACAAAGCTTGGTTGGAAACAACTACGGCAGGATGAAACATGACCAAAGCATAGAAGACCCCCATAAACATAAATGCCAGCACAATCTGAATTGAAGCAAATTCGAATAACACAGAAAAGTTAGAAACACAAACCTAGGTTGGAACATAACTATAATTATAATAAAACCACATAAAAACCTTATTAATGCAAACCCTGGTCGGAACACAACTATGACAGGATGAAACATGACCGAACCATAGAAAAACCTCATAAACATAAACGACAACACTAATTGAATTGAAACAAATTCGCATTAAACTACCAACAAATTCTTCAAAACTCCATAAACATTTAAAAAAACAACCATGGGAGAGCTCCATGATAAAACAAGAACAAGAATTTAAAAACAAAACATCGCAAATTTTTTTTTTCCAAAACCATGTTGAGAATAACTAACCTCGGCCTTCAAATTGAGTGCTGCTTGGAGAAATGCACTTTGGGTAGGATAAACGATTTCTGTGAAAGGCACGCCCAGATTATTTTCCTTTTCCTCACAGTCAGGCTCCTTATCACTCCCCTCTGCCACCACCTTATCCACTAGATTGTGGGTAAAATACAGTTCTGCCATATTCACCAACTAAACCAAATAAAAGAACCCCAAAAAATGAGTGTCTGCAATCCTATCGCTCAAAACAAATTGTTTAAGAATATGTACTGTGGAGGAAAGTAATGGCCACCATCTTCCTAATATTTTCATGATAATTGCGTGTTAAACGGTTTGCAGGGTTTTTCCCAGAATGTGGAGCAAATACTTTTAACGGGCATATCCTTCTGTCTATGTCAATGACCTGTTCTCTTCTTAAAATATGTCTCTTTTCGTACGGCTTGCGCAGGAGTTTCCTTTTGGAATAAAAAAATAAAATTGGAGGGTCTGTCGGTTCCATTCATGGCAACAAGTGATTTGATCGAGTTATTTTTTTATTTTTTAAGTGGAATCGGTAAATATATTTTCAATAACACGTGGCCTTGTTTTTTATAAGATTTGAATTTACAATTTCACAAATTCGGAATAATATTTTGGACTGAACTTAAAAATTAGTTTATGTAATATATACGCGAGAGATATCAATCTACATGTCTATTTAATCTATGTGAAAAATCTTATATAGCTGTTTCAAAATTGAGATCTCTCCATATATTTTAGATACATATGCTAGTATGTTTTTATAATAAAAAATAAAAAATATATATATATATATATGTATATGAAATATAACAATGGATGTTAATTTCAAGGTTTTTTTCATATATTATATTGGTTACTAATTTTATTTTGTTTTTGCCAATTTCTTATTGATTTGTGATAAGAGGTATCAATTTTGGTAAACTTTTGTATTAATTTTGAAAAAAAAAAAAAATTAATCAAGAAAAAAATAGACCTAAACACTATTATGTGCAAAAGATAATACTATTTTACCATTGATTTCTTAAAGAGAATTTTTTTTTAAAAAGTATGAATTTTCAGTAGATAATCAATTACAATACCTAATTACCATGATAAGAATGTATCTCACAAAATAAATATCCAATTATATAACTACCAATTGCAAATGAGTTGCAAGTTACCCCAGAGAGGGCTTCAATTTTATGTGTATAATTTTACTCAAAGAACAATTCCAGTGTAAAGATAAAGAAGGGAAAGGTGTAGAGAGTCAGTTCTTCTGTCGGCCAGCTATAGCTGCCAGTAAAGTAAAATAAAAAACAGAACCATGAGTTAACACCGCGGTCACTCATGATGTTCTTAGGCCGACCACTCCCAAAAGCAAGGGCACCAAAGAATGGTTATTGCCAAGTCTAAAATGTCATTTAAAGGATGTGGAGTCAAAGAATAGTAAATATCTATGACTTACAAAAATATCAAAAATCAGGCAACCTGTAAAGTTAAGCCACCGGAATTTGACACTTTCCAGCAATGCCTTCTTCAAAGTAAACGCCTCCGGCGAATAATGCTTAATCATTTTATCTAAAATGAAGACCTTGATATACCTTGATATATAATTTTTTTCATTAAATTCTTCAAAAATATCCACAAAAGTCATAATAAAAATTGAAATATAAAGATGTTTCTTTGGTTTGTTTCAAGATGCTCACAATAATCACATTTAAAGTTGTAGAAATGTTAAAATCTTTAGGGGAGATAATGTTATAGTTGTGCATGTACCAAAACATGTAAATTTTATTTCACCATAATTTGGTGGAAAAAGTACCATTAGTTTTTCACTTTTTCTGGTATTTTTAAATAGCCAACCACAATGTGACACATAGGGCACTCGATTAGTGGTACACTTTCTAAATGTTTTATAACAATTATGTGTACTAAATCAATTCAAAATCCACTTTTCCCTCCAAATAAACATACTAAACGAAAATAAAGATATAACACGATCATATGCTACATAATTTTTTTTTGTGTGTGTGTTAATAAGACCTCTACATAAATCTACACACCCTAAAATTAAGGTGCATAGTTATAGGTCATCTCCCCGTATACAATGAATACATTTATTTGCCTTACTATTATAATATAATTTTAATTAAATGTTTTTATATTTGAGATAGTTAATATATTATATTATATTAAAATAAACAAACCTAACAAGGTAGCGTTATAATATGTCAACATGTTAAAGAATTAAAATAATAACAAAACTTTATAGAAAAAGAGCAAACGTAGCTGTAAAGCTAAGGAAAACCACAAACCATACACAATGGGATGGTAAAGTTCCATGAAAATTCCAAAAGCATTTAATTAGCCATTCACTACTATGTCAAACAATTGTTAGAACATATTTTAATGTTCTAAAGATGACTAATTTTATTGTCATGTAAATTAGAGGAGACCATGGGATGTTTTATAATGTTTTATAGTGTAAAGTATGTCGGTGTCTTTTATTTAAGTGTCGAATTGGAAAAATCTAGGGATAAAAAAGGGAAAAATAGAACTTGAAAAAAAAAAATGGTGATAGATTAAGATAGAACGGTTTAATTTTTATATTGAATAATAATGAGTAACTATTACAGTAAAAATGAAGTAAAGTTAAAAAAGAAAACTTAGGTAAGTGTATGTAGATGGAAGCCAAAATGTGGTTAAAAAAGAGATTTTGAGTAAAATGTATATGTGGTTTGGAAAATTGTGTTTATGTTTTACGAAGGGTGGGAGGAGGGTGCCCATATCGCCTCACGAGCTTCATTACACTGCTAACAGGGCACGATTTGAGGAGCTCAAGAAGAGAATGTTTTTACCCTATAGGTAGGGGTTGCTTGGGTGTTTGGGTTTTTCTTCTAAAGGGTATACAACCATGAATGGGCTTACCAGGAGCTTGAATACCGTTTCTTAATAGATTAGTGGCTACCGGGAAATTTGTTTTCGGTTTTATCAAATCTTATCAGACAAGTGGATTTGTTTTTGGTCCATAATTTTCAAAAACATACTCCTGGAAATTGTGAGACATATTTTAGAAATCTATTTTTTAGTTCACGATCCATTGTCCATGTATTAGGAAAGTGGAATAGAGCTCCTTATATAGATGGAGACTAGTTGAATCTAGAAGAAAAAGACCCTTATATGTAATTACATCTATTAATGTACAACCTGTTGGAAGGAGAAAAAATGACTATTATGCCTGCAGTATTGTCACTTACAATGTCTTGCTCTCATGCATCCCAGACTTCAAAGATCCCGGCTCTGTGTTATTAAGAATTTTCCTACCATCTCGCAAGATACGACAATATTGGCATTGTAATCTTAATGTTAAAACATGTATTCTCTGGAGTAATATGAAGGAGGGGGCAAGGGCTTGATAGATATTTTGATTATGGAAGGGGTTTTGAGCATTATAGGTTGGCATCTACTATGCTAGAAGATTTATGACCATGGGTTTGTCCGATAAAATTTGAGGCAACCCATCAAGAGATTTTAAGGGATTTTGCTATATATACAAGCATAATTGATATCTTCATTGTATTGTGGTTTATCATTTAAATTCTTGAAATGCAAATATAGTCACCCTTTTGGGACGTTTCAGTTTTATAAGAGCATAAATAGATTGAATGGGTTTCTGTTATAGGAGTTTGGAAATCTAAGGAGTATAGTGGATATGTAAGTTCTTTATACTGAAAATCTGATTATTTAACTCACAAGGTCATGTATTTGGATCTATATGCTATGTATTTTCATTTCAAGGGAAACTGTAACTTAGTGTACTTTTTTTCAATGTAGAGATCTTTGTGGCAATGGATTAACAGGTCTTATTCCTCAAGAGCTTGGGCAGTTAGAGAACTTAGTCTCATTGTATGTTCCTTTCAACTATACCTTAAATGTGAATTTTGGCAGGCTTGTGTTGATGTTCAAATAATATTGGAAATGGATCATATGTAGGATACTAAAAAATAGCAGTTTATCATGAGAAGTGTCATTGTAGCTACCCAACTGTTTCATCCTTTCTACATTGTGAGGATCCTTTTTTCCACCTGTTTCTTTAGCTTGAAGTTTTGAAATGATATGATTTGCTAAATTTAATTCTCTTGCCTGTTATTATAGATGATATTGTAAATGGCTCTATTTCTTTTACAGAAACCTACTCCTACAACAATTTGTCTGGGGTTCATTCTTGTCATTAATTTTTTTCAAGGTTTCAACTCACAGACAATGTACATGATAACCAAAACTTTTCTATGCTGATTAAATTCAATTTTGTTTCTTATGGTTTTTGGATTTTATCAACAATTAACCAATGCAAGTAATAATATTCCATAAGCTTCCTAGCAAATCCCAGCCTATATGGCAATGGATTTTGCATCACTTTGTGGAATGTTCTCTGAGCCACCAAAAGCAATTCGTCAAAATTGGTAGTGAGTTGTCTCTAAATTGTACTAAGGCTGAGCAAGAAGAAAGGAGGAGTCGAGACTAATTTCACTTAACCAAAAGCAACCCATTGTAAATACTACAATTTACAAATCCCTCTAAATACAGGTAATAATTTATACCGTTTGGCGTTCACATTGCATTGTACTACACGCAATCGAGGTGGTTTGGTGAAGTATTGCAAATAAGTATCAGATGCACATTTGACAATGACACAGAAGAAGGGGGCACATGGACAGGCGTTAAAGGATTGATAGATTTGTGCCTAGGAAAGACAAAATTTGGAATTAGCAATTTTTGCATGGATCCTAGGCTGAAAATAGTATAGAGTGCTCAAGCCACGCTTTTGGATCAAGATAGAATAATTGGAGGCTACACAAAGATATTTTTGGAACATGTGGAAGAATAAGAGTCATGGCAGAGTTCAATTGGCTATTAATAAGATTAGATCCTAGAGTTAATTATAGATGATCTATTAATAGGTAAAGCTTACATGATTCATTCGTTATCTTTGTAACAAGCACATGGTTATTTTTTGAATCATGCAACCTATTTTGAGAGTTGAGGCACTTTTTCCTGGTCCAAGGGGAAGTCTCCACCCCTATATATATGTATTGATTTACATGCATATTAACAACTCACTGGATTGTAAAGAGTTATTTTACCCTAAAGTATGTTTGTGCGCATTCTTACATGTGATGGTACTTATGATGGGGTAGTTTAGAATTTTATTTTCGATCATGAATTAATATAATTTGAGCTATCATTAATTTGTAAACTTCTACTTTGGAATAATTCACAAAATCACAATTAATTTGTCCGTTCTACTTTCTCTTTGGAAAATGACATATTTGATTGAAGATTAGAGCTTTAGTGAATGATTATCTAGTGCTTAGAATTGAAAATTAAAGAGAAGTGTCAACAAATTCAAACTCACAACACAAAGATTTTATCCTTGAAACCTCATATTTGAGGAAAAACAATCGGGAAGGGAAATTTCTCTTTCTTCCCACTTTATTGGCCAATAATAGACAAGTTTATAAATTACAATAAGTATGAAAAGAAGCAACAATGTAAACCTTCTCTCCCGAATTATTTGTTTGCTCTGTTTTCCTACACCTTACTTTTACAATTCCACTCTAGCACTGAAGAATTCTCTACTCACTTGCTCTTGTATAATTAGACTTTGTTCTTGATCTCTTTGGATCTTCGAATACCCTAATCCTCTTTCTCCTTCATGTATTTATAGCCTTCCCATGTCCTCCCGTGCACTGGAAGATGGGAAGGGTCAAGAAAGGAAGAGACAAAGATAATCGGTTTAAATTCTAACTGTTTGAGCTTCATTTTATTTTTCTGTTCAAAAGTGACAGGACTGTCGTCTGGTGCAGACCGGCAGTCACAGGACCGCTTCCCTGTCTAAGCAGCGGTTATAGGAACTCTTCTCAGGTTGGGCAGTGGTTCTACAACCCACTACTGCTACACAGAGTGGTCCTTTATGTTAAAAAGTTGATAGAACCTCCTTTTCCTCATTTTTCTTCACTTTTCCTTCTTGGTGTGCTGATGGATTTGATGGAAGGTGTGTTTTTCTAGATCCCTATGGATCATACCTCCCCTACTTATGAGGCTTTTTGTCCCACAAAATCTTAGTGGGGGAGTGGTAGAGGAATCATCTCCCTCTCTCGCTCCTTCGAGTACCACCAGGTTTCCCTTGGCGTCTTCCCTTCTCGTCCAACCTACCAAGACTCTTATGGATCTTTGGTTTGTTGCTCCAGTGTTACATCCTCCTCCAAGTTTCCTAGAGTACAATCCTCTTTGGAAGGAAAACTTCTGTATGTTTTCTTTATCACGCATAGATGACCCTAGTAGGTGCGATCTCTTGTAACTTGCTACCGAGGGCATCCACAAGAAGTTTGGCAGACTTCGTCTCTGGAGATGGATTTGTCGGATCCTCTCCATGTGCATCTGTTCAGGGATAGCGACTATGTTGGTTGTTAAATAAGGACTTCATTGAAAAGCAATATTTAGGGGACAAAAATTCCCTCCTCTTTGATCGGAGAGGTTCCCTTATTTAGAAACGAACCTATTTACACATGTACAAAACGTTTAGTTTTCTAATGAGGAACTTTGATATCATGAAAGTGTTTGATATAATAGATCATCAATTACAAAAGTAATAGAAGATTTAAGGAATATGGGAGATGAGCAGAATAGGCACCATCTTAGGAAATTATAGATAACAAAATAATTCCTTACGCACGCCAGAATGGAATAATGAATAGAAACATAGATCATTTGCATAATACTTACCCCAAGATGTTATTTAACAGACACAAAGTTCCAGTAGATGACATCCCCAAGAATACAAATTTTCTTGACAGTAACATAGACTAATGATCTTCAATAACTTTTAACATGATAGCAAGCTTAGGGATAAGAACAAGAGTCAGATGGATGACAGAATGAAGAGATCCCTTCTTATATTGATAGCTTCTTTATGATTTATTTACACTTTCAGAAAATAAACCAGAGTTCCAGCCTTCTGCAAAATGGCGCAGGAGAGGCTCATTATATAGCTTACAAATTGGTTACACTTGGTAACTATTTATTTTAACTAAAATATTAATTAAGGAAGTGCTCAATCATATTGTCCCCAACTTAATTTACAATGAGATCCGATTAGGAAGAATTGAAAGAGACACGAGAAGAAACTAGGAGAAGAAAATAGGTCCGGTTATTGACTGAGGAGGGACCCACTCGACTACAGAATCTGTTGCCTGAATCTCTTTAATGCCTTGGCTATCTCCCTGCCTCGGGGGACTGATGTGTTGGCTAGTGGCACTGAGACCAAAATGCCTATACATTTCTCCATGTTCCTTATCAAACTCGGTATGAGTATGATAGGTATTCTTTATTAGCCTCTTCAATGGTAGATCTGAAGAGAGCAGATATCCTTTATCTTCTCTTTGGTAATCAAGCTCTTCCTTGAACAGGTTATTCTTTGACAAAATCTCCTTAACCAAGTTTTTATCTCTTGCAAGAGAGAAGAGGAACACCAGAAGTTTCATCATGAAGATGACAATGCATATCCTTGAAAGGAAGATGCCACACAAGTGTCTTGAAAGATTCTCCCTTCTGCCAACTAATTTCTTTAATTCTCCCAAGGCTTCTTCCAAGAACTTTTATTTTCCATTCAACATGCTGTAAACACAAATGACCCTAACAGAGTTGTCCTTGGCATCATCAAAGACTTTGCTTGCCAATAAATATCTTTTCATTTTCCTATCCCATCAGGCAGAGATCTACTGATGCAACTACTCCAAAGCTTAAGTTCTTTGTCCATGAGTTTTAATAGTAGGAGGAGAGTTGTATGTTGTAGGTTTATCACCTTCTCCATAGAGTTTGAAGGCCTCTTTGATGAATTTCAAGCCTACAAAAAACATGTCATTCAACCACGGATTCCATAGCCCTTCCATAGATGTTAAGGCACTTGTGTATATATTTGATACTCTGAACCTCATCCTGACTGAGAATCATAGGAGGTGAAAGGGCAGCCAGTGGGGTAGGCTCCAAAAATTTGTCTTTAGCCAATAGATGACTTGATGAAACCTGTGAAAGAATCTTGATTTTGTTCTTCCAACTGTTCAATAGTTTGTTTACATTTTCCTACTCTCTCAATAACTCTTGGTTACTATTTCTTGGAGGTTATGCACCTCACTCTTCAGCTGTAGATTCTCCCATGGGAATTCTAGAGAGTTACAAGGTCAGAGGCCTGTATAGATCTTGCCCTGCCTTATCAACCTGTAGAGCTTTGTAACCTCTAGAAATTGTTGGCCTTGAGCATCATGTCACTATTCTTGAAGTGATTTTGGATTCTCTTTGGCACAAGAGGAGGAGTAGTGCCCAACAAGGCTGCCATAACATCAAAATTGGGCCCTGAGCTCAAATGAGGAAGAAGGTTTTCTCTTCCTACTTTCGATCAACCAAGGGTTACAACCATGTAAAAGTAGGAGGAAGAAGAAGAAGGTGAGGTAAGAGGTACCAAGAGTACAGTGAACCCATAGTCGCCTAAGGTATCTGCACCGCATTGTTGTCTTCAAGCAAAGAGGTGAGTGAGGTGCTTGAGAGCTTCTTGTGCAGAGGAGTCTGTGGTACTAGGAGGTTTAGAGCTCTGGCACCTCTTTCTCATCTTTTACGTCTGGAGCTTTTGAGGTTCGCTTGTAGGAGCTTTTACTTCACTCATCATTCACTTTCACTGAGAACAATAATGTTCTCTGGTCCTTGAAGGTAATCCTGAATGCTTTCTAAAAGGATCTTCTTCCTCAGTTGGCTCCTTGCTTAACATCTTTTAATCTTCTTTTGGTACACTTGAGTAGAAGAAGAAGGGAGTGGATGATTAAGGTCCTTGTAGTTGATGAAAGTACGAGGGGTTTTCACAGGTACCTCTGATGTTGGATTTGTATGTGTTTCCTCCCTAGGTGTTGAAGTATCTCTTTAGAGAAGGATCCACTCCTAATTGCCTCTTAATCTCTCAAACCTTCCTGTCAAGCTAAATCTTTGGTTCTTACTAAGGACTGGGGTCAAAATCTCAGCCAGATCATCCTTCTCCTTTTTAAACCAATCTAAGATCTTCCAAAGGAGTGTGTTTGACTACATGTCCCATATTCAAAAGACAGCATAGATCTACAGTCATCGTCCTAGAACCCTTCAGTAATTTGATAGAAGATTGAGCTCTTGGATAAGTTACAGAGGGAATCTGCCATAGTTCCTCCTCCTTGCTTCAAAATCATCTGGCACAATCAGCCCAATAGTCCTCTGTATTTGGTCTATGATGATAATGTTATCTATGAGGTTCTGCTCAATGAAATTCTTCAATTCAAATCAAGTCCTTGGCTTGAAGAAAGTGGATAGTGATGGGAGCCAGGGATCTTTCTATATTTTGTGGCGTCCAAGGTTGTTTTACATGTATAATTACCCAAAGAAATAGGGAAAGTGCGGACCAGTATATTTTTTTGTCCCTGCATGTTCTATGCAATTTGTCCAATTGCCTACATACTTCTATCAGAGCCATCTTATCACTGCAGAACATAGGAAGTCTCAGAGGGGTGCTCTCATAGCCGGCTAGCCTGATATAAGAAAATTTTCTGAATTGAATAAAATAGGCACCGTAGTGTGATATCAGGTTCATGGCTTCATCAAAAAATCTTCTAGCAGTGTCACCCTCGAGAAGTCTGACTATGTACATGGTGAAGGCATCATTCACCCTTTGGAAATTGCGATTTCTGGTCTCTAGGGTGAACTGCGGGCAGTAGGCATATATAGGATCATCCTTGTGGGCATCAATGTAAGAAAAACCAAACCATTGCCTTGATGCCGCCAGAGTATACATTAGGTATGAAGTCATGTAGAATTTCTTCGTTTGCTGTACATTGGACAGCTGCTCCGCTAAGTTCATGCTGATGATTTCTGCCCAGTTGATATTTTGAGTTCCCTCGCACACCATGTTGATGAGCGGGCACATCCAGAAATGGAACTCGTTAGTAGAGGGTAATCCCATAACCCAAGAAAGAGTACACACATTCGGGTAAATGCGGCCTCGATCGGGTAGATAGCAGACGCCAAATGAAACTATCATTGTGTGGACAGTGACTTTATCCCCAGCACTCCTTGGGACTAGAAACGCTCCTGAGACAAGGATCGCCCAAAAATCACACAAAAGTAGAAAACCCAAAGAGACGTAGATTATTTTCTCCAAATTTTTCTCTTCACTATTACCTCAAGGACAACAGGATCAAAAGTACATGAACATTCAAATAAAGAATTATTATTACACAATGCCTTATCAACGATAGCAGGGGAATTTGAATGGACACAATGCTGACCCTCCTGGGCGAGATGCACTACGGCATAGAATATGTTTCAAAGTAATTGGACACAGGTAAATGTAATTAACATATGAAACTAGGTGAAGTGATAAGAGCAGTATTACCTTTATCATTAGGATCCCAGAATTCAAAACGACATAATCTAATTAGAGCTATAGACATCACCTCTCAAACATACAACACACTCAAAAGACAAGGGAAAGGAAAGGCGCTAAGATACACACACTTAATAATCAGAATAAATATCCAGTGCACCCCTCCAATCACTCTATGACTTAATAGCAAATCATCATGAGTTTTATCTAAGTGCCCATTCTATAGGAAGTGGGAAGAGAACTCAATCCATCCATATAATCAAATGGTAAAAAGAATTCTTAACCAGCAAAGTGCTCCTGATGATTCCGATGAAGTCGAGCACATTAAGGGGTAATCGAATACGCTTGGCATGGCTGCCACGAGTTCATGCACCTTTTATTCCCCATAAAACATTACACAGATGGTCCTCTAAGCAATTACGTGACAACAAGTCTCTTGTTAGCCTGGCTTCGTTCATCCAACCCAAACCTTTACTTTCTCCAAGTTGGATCGAAAGACAAGATTTATCTTATCCACCAACTCCGATCTGATCCATCATCAATTTTGTACGAGGTAGCTATGATCCTCTTATCCAAAGAATTGTTGAAACTGGGTACTTCAGATGGCTCATGTAGATGCAGAGGCTGGTAGCATCCACTTGTTTACTTTAGGCAATTTTGAGCTCTAATCTTCCATATATCCTTCTGAATGAATGTGAATCATGCCCCAGATTTGGCTCTCTAGGTGGTTGAAGTCTTATCTGCTAAATGGGGCATCAATGATTATTGTGCAGTTCCGTGGGACTCATCTAAACTAATTCCTTATTAAAACCACTAGATTTTTGTTTCTGTTGATTCTGCTTCGTCCATTCCGCTGAGGATAGTTAATTTGAGGAATGACCTAGGGAGATGCCATTTATCCATAGCCATATAATCCATCAATCTGGTCGAAGAAAAGTTTTTGAAGCAGTATACTTGTTCCAATCTTTTGTTTGGCAGCACCAGACTTACAAGATGGTTTTATCTTTTGGAAATAATATTACTGCTTTACCTCCCTTCTAAAGAAGTAGTACTCTTATGGACATGGTTCCTACCCAACTTTTTTGAGGTAAACTAATAGGAATGGTGGGATGTGAGAAACATAGAAGATAAGGACCAGGCACTTAGAGGGAGAGAAAGGATTAAGTGATATACTACCACTAGAAATCTAAACGCCACCATTGTTGCATACTTGAAGGTTTTTCTTCGATTCACAACTCGATTTAAGCAACGAGTCGCCAACTTGGGTCTCACCCCAGCCGAAGCTGAGAATACAAGATCGCTAACGCTATAATTAGTCATCCCAATAATAATTGATGTGTATTTATGAACAAGGCTATG
This sequence comes from Taxus chinensis, assembly GCA_019776745.2. Classification (NCBI taxonomy): domain Eukaryota; kingdom Viridiplantae; phylum Streptophyta; class Pinopsida; order Cupressales; family Taxaceae; genus Taxus; species Taxus chinensis. The sequence continues at coordinate 5,124 of JAHRHJ020002575.1, read as the reverse complement.
CTCCAGTAATTACCTTTGCACGAAGAAGCTTCTGAGTGTATGTCGATGTTGATAACCAGTTGATTGATAGTAAAGATGGCTCCCATTCCATCATATGCTGTTTGTATCATTGATAATACGAAAGTAGGCTATCGGTTTGTTATCCGTCCATTAGTCTTCACGACTTAAGTCATGGTTATAAGAAAACACCTTAACGTCCATTCTAACCACACAGATTTACACAAGGCGTTTTAATTCCACCACACAACATATTGGTGTGCCACATGATTTCAGACTTAACTCAGATACTCTGTTTCTTAGCCACGTACTCATTAATGAGTATTGGGCATTCTCTCTTATAAGGTGAAGAAAGTGACGCGAGCTATCACGCATCCGAGGTTCATCATTATTGTGAGGCTAAGAATATATGAAAGGGGAGGATCATACCTTCCCTATTCTCTAGTATATCTCATGTCTAAGCTCCTTCCGGTCGATGAGTTTCCCATCAGGCAATTCCACGATGAGCTTGTTGTCTTGATGTTGCAATTGTCATCCAATTTTTCCTTGGACCTTGGTTTTCACGAGTGCGCTCTCTTGGATCCAAATATTGCTTGCTCGTGTGAGAATGATGACTTGAGTATTGTTTGTAATCTGGCACACGAACAGGACTGTGGAAGTGAGAATTAAAGGATTGTAAAAATGAAAAATATTTTGTGCCGATCTTGAAACAAGCTTAACACTGCAAAAGTCCAATGTATTTCGCCATTATGGTGCTAGCTACTTAAGCTCTAGTATTTTTAGAATGTAGCGTCACTGAATACAATTGGCCAGTTATAATCAATTATAATTCTTCTTGAGTCAGAAAACGGTCCTTGGGCTGTTACCGTGGCATTTACACAATAGATAATAAAATTCTTTTGAAGTTGAATTATTTGGACCACGCTAAACATGAGTGGTTTAGAATTAGCGCTTTTAATCCGCTCAAAAGCTCTCTTTCCCTTCAGACAGAGACCAACGCAAACATTCTATTATTTTTCATCATTTGAGAGATATTCAAGTTAGCTCTACAAATATCAGGGATGAATCTCTCAGAAATAGTTACCTTACAAAGAAGGAGTGCACTTTCCTTTCTGTGTCTAGTATGGAAGGGGAGAGCTTGCCTGAAGGGTTAGCTTGAGACTAACTTCAGGACAAATTTTATGCTAATCCATTCTTATGCGCCGACAACCGTGCTTCCAATATATTTCCCTACAGTACACAAAAATTACAGATTTCTTGAGGATTTTAATACCTGAGATCCATGTGTCTCTACATTTTTGAGCATGGAACTGAATATTACATAGGATGCTGAGAGACATTTTGATCTAAGCCTTAGTTTTATAGATAAATATATGATGCAATAATTCATCATTATAGTACATAAGAACTGACGATAAAAATTTTCCTTTATTAAAATGTCCAAAGGCCAATCCATATCCCTCTGAAAGTGGCATCGACATTAAATGATGCCAAAAGGGCACCTTTTGTCGCAAAGGTACCCCAAGGAGTAGTAGCCATTTTGTGTTGATCTGCGGTATTACTTCTAACTGGGTTCAAGAATCCACTCAAGAAATAGACAACATTTCGGATCTCGTACTGCTGTGCAAGACGTGACCATCTGGGTAACAGGATATGTGTCCTTGATAAAGCATTAGCTTGATCTTCAAATCTTGAAGTCAACACAGATAATTGAATTCACCATTTTATATTTATAACGGGTAACATATATGGCAATTCCATGTTGAAGCTGGTGAATAATGTGAAAAAAGTGATTTATTGGCTTTTAATTAACTTATGTAATTTCCTGAAAAAATGGTGTCAGCTATCTTCAGGTATTGTAACTTTGCTTCTGCTTCTTGTCTTAAAAGAGCTTTAATTTGCCAGATCGGTAGTTTCGAGAGGCTTGTATATAAAATTGCTGCATCTCCTTTTGGGTTTTTGTATTTTGGTGGTTGAAAGGATTTTAAAACGTCTTCTTATGAAGGTTTGGATAATTGTTACAAAGCAAGGAACAATGCATTTATAACTTCTTCAAATAGACTACTGTACCTTTCTATACTTTTTCTTCTGGTTGTGCAATTTTCATGTTGTCCTAAATTGTTTCAATCGTCATGAATTTGTTAGGATCAGTGAGAAGTCCTAATCGATTGAAAATTTTTCATATGATTTTTTCATATTTCACTGCATTGTTGAGCGTCCAGTAGAAAGCCTTTGTAAATTGTACATTAGCTGTCGTGTTTTGTCAAACAGTTCTTAAAGGCATGCACCAATCCTTCGGCAATCTTTGTTTCCCTTGAGCTTCTCTGATACATCAATCCTTCGAATCTGGCCTTTCTTTTGACGAGCTCTTCGTTAATAGGGCACGACTTCTCAACGAGGAAATTACTTCAATAAGTCGGCTTAGTATAAAGGTACGGGATTTGGAGGTCAAAATTAATTCTAAGCACCTCGAGTTCATTCTATAAGAAAGAAAGCAAGGTGGTCCTGATCATTCCCAGTTGATAAACTCTACCAGTTAGCAATCTGGAGTAAACATTCAGGATCATTGTTTCCAAGCTGTTCTAGAAAATGGATCATAGCTGGCAAGTGGAGAGGAGCTGTATGTCAACTTGAGAAAAGGTACTCAGGATGAGGTATATAAGCAGGTGACCTGAACATGTTCTAAGTGAATTCGGCCCTGGTATCTTATCTCGTTTCCCTAGGCATTGCTCCATCGCGAATGGAGAAAGCACTCAATAGAGAAATTTTCAACGGAAAGAGGGATGGCTACAATACATAGATAGTCCATCGTTAATTGTGTATGCAACCTTCTATTGGCTTTGTACCTTGAAATGATGTTTGAACTCTAACTGGCTTGACAAATCAACCTCCGCTATCTAATCCCAACCAAAAGGGCTAGAAGATCCTTCACACCAATTTTGTCTCTTCCTTCATACTCCACGTCGTGAGGATCCAAGACAAATCGAGGAGCTATCATACGTCAAACCTAGCTTGCTGCGTAGTTATTGGTATTTTTGCTTTCAAAATTGCAGTACTGTGAATGTAGAAATCTCGTCGATGCATTGGGCCCTTCCTTCAGGTGACCAATTCGATCACCAGTCTCTTCAGAAACCAGCTAGAGGAACACCTTCCTCAAACTCTAATATCTTCAAACACCATTAGGACATTGCTTCATGGCTGCACTAACTTTGGGGAGTTGGGACTTTCCCTTCTTCCTGGTAGGAGCAATAATATCATGATATGTTGTGGCACCTATATGCTGTGTTGACCAGTAGGAAGAGAAAGTCTTCCTCATAACCAGTACTCTATCTAGACAGAACCTTTGTTGCTTTGGGATCATCTAATTTTTTTCGTGACAATATACTCAGTCTCTTCTCAGGAAGTAGCTTTCTTCTCCTGCCCATCTAACAAGTATGGGGCATGTGACCATATCATTTAATTTCTTTCTCCACCCACATCTTACAGAAATTCTCTTAGGCAGCATCCCTCATATGATAGAGGAATGGCTGCTACTAGGATAGTAGCAAAACTTTATATTCTCAGGAAAAGTAATGCAAAAGCCACTTGTCAGTCCTTATTCTTCAACCAAGGGCACTTCCTTACTCTCCATGGAATAACAAGGATCCGTTAAGTGATGTGAGAGTTAGGCCTTAAGGCAGTGACTAACTTTGGTAGGAATTAACACCGGATGTCTGATGCTTCCTGAGTCATACGTAATTATCTGAGCCTATGGCCAGCTATAAGGAGTGTTACTATAGATATGGTTGTGATCTTGTGTCATGGTGATGGTGACAGCGGCAACCAGATTGAGGCTGGTGTGATGAAGAGGGAGTGGTAAAAGGCTTTAGAGGTAGTTTTTAGAATGAGAATTTTGACGAATGTGAATCATTTTATGCAAAGCCTTGGGATTGTTTTGATAATTATCAACACTCTGAGATTCTGGGACCTTAGTCTTTTTCGGTGATCAATTAATATCGAAAGACCCAGAGTGGATGGGCTATCATGCGCTTGGGATCCTAGGCTTATCAACTTTAGGAGAAAAAGAAGTAAATTTTAGTAGAATAATTGACAGGACTCATCCCTTCGGTGGGATGAAATGGGGAAGGAGATCCTATTTTGCAATTACAGGATAGATTGTCGACTGCTCCTTATATTTTTTGGGTGTGCTGCATCACTTTCTCCCTCTGATTTAGTCTGCTCTCGATCATGACAGCGGTATGATCATCTATCATGTCTGTTACTGAACTTCATTCATAATCAGTCTCGCTTTTTTCATCAACGCCTTTATGTGGTGAAGAAATTAACTCGATGATCCCTTCAAGTTCATTGCTGTTCACATCATCACCTCTTGCACAAAATTCTTCACAATTTCTTCATTAACCCTCCTCATCCTCTGGTTCCTCAACTTCAAGGAGTGCATTGACAAGAACTTTAATAGGGTCTTCAATGTTAGCCTGTTTTGAGAAGCAGGAAAATGATTTCTAAAGGTGAAAAATTCCTCCTTCAAAATCTACATAGGGAGTATGCTGAGCCAATGTTTCTTAATGGCGAGAGATCATTTGCAAATTTTGTTGTACCAAATGGATCAGTATTAGTCTGCAGGAGTGAAAAAGGAAGGAGAAGAATACTTAATGTTAGTAAGGGTCCTCTCACAATTCCTAGACATGATTAAATCATCTTTCCAACACTACAACAAGAGTTGTTGATCCTGCAGCCAATGTTTGAAGATTAAGCCCTTCTCAGTGCAGTAACTAAACTTCAGGAAATTAGGCGTGGTTACGGAAGAAGCATTTTTGGATTTGATCTACAGGTTGAAAGTATTTGGTGGAATTTTGTTAATTAACTATTAAATCGAGCCAAAATTCTCTCAATGAGCTCGTTTGAATTCCTTCTTTATTTGATGATAATTTGGGCTATGTAGAGCATGCACGCTTTCGCTGGTTTGAAAACGGTTGTCAAACTAAGTTCTTCATGTCGTTTCAGGCTAGTGATAGCTCTATGCACGGATAGGTGATGAACCAATCAACAACATTATGTTGTAAGTCTCAAACAAAAATCCTTACGAAGACGTCTTCATTGTTTCAACTCCCAAAACTCCGCAAATAG